>VMKM01000301.1:0-418355 GCA_008360985.2 Macquaria ambigua
ATGAACAATGATTGCGTCCCACTTGGGATCTGGCTTCCCAACAGTTGTGGAGTTCTAGCCAAAATGTCATGAACCAGTTCTTCCTCTAGGAGTAACTGAGGACAGTCTGAGATGATACATTCATGTGGGAGCGTGTGTGTGTGTGTGTGTGTGTGTGTGTGTGTGTGTGTGTGTGTGTGTGTGTGTGTGTGTGTGTGTGTGTGTGTGTGTGTTTTTCCATTTTTGTGTTGCCTCAACCAGCAGTCCCTCCTGGCACAGACTTCCCTCTAATGGGGAGCAAGAGGCTGGGGAGGGGATAGAGGAGGTGGAGAGGGAGCCGGGTTGCCAGAGCACAGGTTAATCCACTAATTGGGAGCAAAGGGAGACGGGTTGCCAGATTGTGATGGCCACCAGGAGGGGCCGTTTAAGGGGGACATCTGTTCCTGCTGGAGAACAGCCGCCCTCACAGCTCCCTAGTTTCCTCTCTGACACTCATCTTCTTTATACACAAACCTGACAGCGAGGGTCCCTCCCATTCAGAGTCTAGTGTTACAGCCAACTCAGGGAGACGAGCCTGTTTCCCCGACTGGACCAGAAGCCGGGATCTGGTTGGTAAAAGATAAAAGCTTTAGCAGAGTTTGCTTCAGCGCGGTTTCTTTTAGATTGGAAAGGGGTCGTCTCTCCAAGGATGTTGTGTCAACTAAAGCCAGTTTGCGTTTCAAACCAGCAATTATGAGCAATGTGTTTTCATCACTTTACATGGCCCAATGTGCCATATCTCAGCCAGGAAGTATATCAGCCTCAGTTTCACCAGTAAACATATTCAGAAGCAGTTACACTGACAACTAAAAAGCATCCAGGGAGCACTTAATGTTATTTTGACAACAGAAAATGTTTAGAAAATTTGAATCTGGATCCACATTTGCATCATAATACACACATAGACAACCATGGGATACAAGCGATAGTTTTCAGTCACATAAGTGCACTAGGTCTTTAGAAGATAATGAAAATGTTTTATAATCTCACAATGTGAAAGGAACCCTGTGGAGTTTTTAAACACTAGAGGCGCTATGGAGCAATGTCTTGATGAGTGGGTCCACATTTTGTTTGTGTCTTACGAACTTACACCAGCACGAGGACGCATGTATAAGTGCACAAGCATGCAGGCAACATGAGATACATTACCGCTGGTGGTGTCATGCAATTCCACTTATTCACAGTTGGTGGCATTAATGAGCCAAGAAACGTAGCAATGCGTCAGCAAAAGGTAGAGAAGAAGAAGAGGAAGCGCGCTCGCTCGCAATACGCAGGTTCCTAAATATTAAAAAATCTGCATTACAAATGTTTTATGAGGAAGAAAATGCACTCAACGCATTTGTTAGGCCTCAAGAGGACACACTATGTGTTTTTGTGAAAAATGCTGAATGAAAACAGTTGGGAAGGAACCTCCAGGGTACCTTAAACAAATACTTCCAATTATTCCTGTAAATGGAGAGGAATCCACTCTAAAAAACTACTCTTTGAGATATCTTGCAAACTAATAAACAGGACTAAATGCATAGTCTTCTCCAACCCTAATGCCAGACAAGAAAGTTGATTTTGGACAATTCTGGTAAAACCCCGGACTACGTTTAATGTTTTTAACCTTCAACGCCAACATTTCTGCCTACAATATCTGCACGTGGCAACTACGGTATGGTTAAGGTTAAAGTAAAATGTAGACATTAATTGCAGGTCTGTAATGGGACAGAAACTCTGGTCTCCTACATGAAAGTCGCTGACCACCCATGCCTATCACCTTGTTACATAAGAACATTTTTTGACATAGAAAATGTCCCAAAAGAAAAAAGTTCTTACATTTTCAGTGAAACTGTCCACCACATTGATTTGAAAATTTCCATGATGACTGTTTTGAACATTATTATGCATTATGATCCAATAAATAAAATGATTCAGCTCTGAACCCAATTCTGATTCTCATGTGTCTTGTCCCGTGTGTCTGTCTGTATCAGGATACGCCATCCTGCAGGCCATCATGGAGAAGGCAGGACAAAACAACTGGCAGGTCAGCGCCATCTGCGTCGAAAACTTCAACGATGCCAGTTACCGACGACTGCTGGAGGATCTGGACCGGAGACAGGAGAAGAAGTTTGTAATCGACCTTGAAGCGGAGCGACTGCAGAACATGCTGGAACAGGTGATGCCACCATGACCTCAGCATTTAGTTGTTGTTTGTGTGTCTTTGCTTTTCCTGTTCGAAAGACGCATCTGTCGTCTTTTTCTTTTTTACATCTGATGCAGAAGTTTAAATCAACTGTTACAAAAGTTGAAATCAGCACTATCTACAGAAGTACATTAGGCACTGCTCATGTAATGCTGTTTATTTCAACTTGTGAAGCTTCAAAAGTGGTGATAAATCTGTCATTTGTTGTGTGACAGCTGTGGTTGAACAGACTTTATTCATGTTGTCCACCAGAAGGGCAGCAGGCTGCTGCTCAGAGCAATCTGACCAAATTGCAGCACATATCTGCCAAACATGCTAGTCTTAACGTTGGCATTCAACACTGCAGTAGAAATGAAATGTCAATAGTTGAAGAAAGAAGTCACAGATTTCAGCTTTAACAGGATTTATCTTTCTAAAGAGGAGAAACAACCTCACCTGTAGTGTGAACGCAGCTACAACATGAATGCTGTGACACCATGTGTCACCTTCTAAACACAGCTAGCAGTGAAAACAGGTCATTCTGCAGACTTTTCTTTAATAATACCTAATTAAATTCCTATCACACAACAGAGTGAGGCATCTGAAACACCTGCCCTGTGTGCTGCAGTTCCACACAGGATCATTCTGACAAAGCAGATTTGTGTTGGCTGTTCTGCTTTTGTTTTTTTGGCTTCATTGGTTTCTTATTATGCTAACTTAGAAAAGCCACTACTAGCTGCTTGTATTAGCCACCCAAAATTTGGACTAGTGATGGTAATGGTGTTAAATGGTCTGCTCCACACAGTTTAGAAATGCAGCAAGAACTGTAAATCTCTAGATAGATAGTATTAAAGGAATACTGTGGATTATTACAACTTGGGTTTTTTAGAGATGGTACCTCTGGCCGTCAGTACTATCGGTTAAAATAACATTGTACTTCCCAAGTTCATTGCTGAGACTTGGGAAAAGTCCAACAGGGCAAGAAACACAAGCAGGATCCAGGATCATCAGGAAAACGAAGGTGAACAGTCCGTTACAGTTTCCCATGGATGTGTTACAAGAACTGGATACTGGATAATTCCAGTGAAAGTTGTTCCTCCTGGGCATACACCAAAAAAGTGTTTCTCTTTGTGACGGCTGCACATGCTCAGTACTGTCTCTGCCTGAGCGAACCGGCCCATCACATAGACTTTACATTGATGAGAGATGATGTTAAGCAGTTAACGATCACTTTTCTAAGCTTTGTGAAAGTTTTATAAATATAAAATTTTCATGGTTTCAAACTTCATAATACAAAGAGTAATACTTGACCTTATTTGCAGTTTTGAGGTGTGTTGACACGCTTTACAGATGTCTCTTTTATAACGGTGGTCTATGAGGAAAATGCTTTTTGGGCCACAGGGGACTTTTTTTCGTTGTGGTACCCCGGTTGGGCAGCAAGGCCGACCTCTCATGCTCTATCCAGCTCTCTTAATATGTCAATGTAGTTTAGAGTCAAACTTCCTGGTTCAACTCTGACCTACCATACTTGCTGTAGTTGTGCATGAGGGATTATTACTGACATTTTGGGGGCGCTCACATTTGTTTTTACCTCCAAAATAAAGTGGTTTGGATCATCGGGCTAACCTATTGGCCTATTTACGTCTGATCATCTGACTGCTTGTGTTTTTTTGCCTTCATCATATGATGGCAATATCGCCGTGTTTACCAGATCTCAGCAATTAACTTAGTGAGTACAATGTTATCTTAAAGCTCAAGTTGTAATAAAGCAGAATTAAGCTTTTAAAAATGTTTTTCGATTGTTTCCAGGAAAATAATATGATGCAGAGGCAACTATTTGACAGGGAGTATTTGTTCTTTTTTATATGAGAAAGAGGAATATAATGAGTAATACCTTAAAATATGAAACCTTAATCACCTTAATTACTGAATTTGTTTTCCATTCTCTGGAAAGCAATGACGGATCCCAGACACTGCATTTCCAAAAAGAGCACAAGTTAACACTTTACACACTTACTCGATGTTTGTTTCACTCTGTTTTGTCTTGAGTGTTTGTGCTAATTAGAAAGTTTTGAACTTGAAAACAGTCTGTTCTGATCTCCGGTGGTATTATTTGGCATAAGCACACTCGGAATATGATGTGTGCCTTCCTCCTCCTCTTCATTCCTTCATCCCTCCATCTTTCCCTGGGGCAACTGGTGTCTCTGTAATTGTTCAATTATTCAGGAAATCTCCACTCTGACATCTGTCATAGTTCTAACAATTTACTTTGCAGATGTGCGTGTGTGTGTGTGTGTGCGTGTGTGTGTGTGTGTGTGTGTGTGAGAGAGAGAGAGAGTTGCTGCTCCATCCTTGCTTGATGCCAGTGCACAGAACGTCTCACAAGTACTTTAGACGTGATGGACTCATTCAGTCATATTTAGAGCTTTTGGGATGATGCACTGTTTTGTGCAGCGGTGGTCAGAGTTACTGCCAAAGACATAAACATCTATTTTAGTTTGTATTCATTCCAACTGCCACCATGTTCATATTTACATCTTGCCAAATTCTCCTGATCCAGGACAAGGATTTGAATAGATAATTGGGCCTCATTAGCTGCTTATTAACAGCACGGTCAGTACGTATCCAGACTTATAAGCAACCAGATGTTACTTTGAATGTCAGAGCGTGAAATCTCTGAATGCAAACCTGTTTCATTTATAGATGGGAATGTAATTCGCTGGCAGCTAATTTGCAAGTTGTCCAAACTGTACCACTGCTGCAAAATGAACAAACGAATGAAGAGTCTATTGGATTTAAATTAAAATTAAGGTCCAAGTTGTCACCAAAAGGCACTGTAACATTTTCAATATGGCACAAGTCTAAATGAAATGTCATCACATTAACGTAAAGGCTGCAGCAGCACAAGGTCAAATACAGTATGGGTGTTTTATTGTCTTTTAAAGAGCGCTGTAAAGTATCAATTATAATCTCTTATGCACAAAAGAATCAACCACAGTAATAATCAGACCAGCACTCCCTCCTTGAATTGTCAATGTTCATACATGCATGGATGAAATAATAAATATCAAAAATTAATCAACAACTGTGAAAATGCCTTCCTTTGAGGTAACTTTTGACACCTTGTATTTTTCTTTCTCTTTTAAAGATGCTTATCAAATTTATACTTTCATTTTCAATTTCAATTTCAAGACCCTACCAAGCACCAGAATTAAAAATATTGTGTCTAATCCACACACCTCGCTGTGAATAGTTTTGATTGGAACTACTTTCAACTGATGAAATAGTCCCAATGAAACGGGTGGGTGAACGGACACTTTAATATGACCTATTTCCAACCTCTCAGTAGTGTGGACTGGTTGCTAATGTCTCCTACAGCTGCATGTTGTGATTCAGATTGATATAATGAATTTATTTTTATATTTTAATCTTGCATATTGCAGCTGTGAGCCGAGTTTCATCACCTGATACTCATGTCTTGACAGCAGTGAAGCTGTTGGGGAATTGATCTCTTCTTTTCAGCTTAATTCACGCCCTTATTAAGTGGATGTCCAGTGGGATTTTCCCTGCAGATGTCAGCTTTCAAAATCAGTTTTTATCACCAAGATGCAGCTCTGTGGTTGTACTCGTGTGTGTGTGTGTGTGTGTGTGTGTGTGTGTTACTGTGTATTGTGTAAGAGTGTCGAGAGGCATTGTCATGTCTGTGAAAGCGTGAAGTGTTTACTTCCTCCGTGAGATAATGACATGACTGCCTGATCATTTGTTTGGACGTCCGATCTTCTATGGATTAAACCTGACGGTCCCACTGTGTCAAGACACACACTCGCCTGTCACACGCATCGTTTAATGTAATTAACGTATGATATCCTGTAATCCAGTCAGATTAACGTTGAGCTCTGCTCCGCCTCCTCGCAGATTGTCAGCGTCGGGAAACATGTCAAAGGCTACCATTACATCATGGCCAACCTGGTGAGGGGAAATGACTTCTGATGGTTTCCTTCTTTGTTTGTTTGCTTCTTTCTTTCTCCTCATTATGTCTCCTCATCTCTCTCTCTTGCTTTCTCATATCTGCTTTCTACCACCTCCCTGTTGTTTCAGTCCATTGATGTATAGACTGTGTCTTTAAAGGGCTGGCTATAGGAGCAGATGCTATAGCAGATAAAATATGGATGCACATTTTGAACACACATTACAGGGTTCGTACAAAGGTTTGGAAGTTTGGAAAATGCTTAATTCTAACCGTTATGTTTTCAAGGTTAGGAATATGCTTGAATTCGAATATACTCCTTGAAAAATGCTTGATTTTCAACATCATCTGGTGTTTCATCATCCACACAATCACTCATGTAAACCAAACATCTTTAAATGTGTGAAATGAAATGATCCAGTCGTCATATTAGTTTGTTGTGTCCTGGCATTTATATAATTTAGATGTGATGATGAAGGCTTCGAGAGTCTAGAAACTTTTGGTTTCGCTACCTTGAAAGTGCTTGAAAAGTGCTTGAATTTTACTCTTAAAAAGATGTACGAACCCTGGCATTAGCAAGATTAACTGATACTGGACCAAAAAGCAAAAGTTTCACAAAAAGACTCTAATGTCGGAAGATATTTACATGATTTGAACATGATTGAAGCCTCATATTACCTTCGGCTCAATGCATTTTCACACAAAATGAGGACTGTGGATTTTGTCCCCCATCTCTGTTGGAATCACGTTAAAGGGATTTCTTCCAGTGTACATGTGGGCATGTGGGTGTTGTATTAAGGTGGACTTAATGTGCACCTATACTTTTCAGTAGAGGAACATGATATGTAGTATGATGGTCCTGGATCAGTGCTAAAGAGCATTTAGACCCAATTTAAACCTGCTCTTATTCACCTCATTAATTATAGAGTAATTAAATCTAGCCAGCTATGAGTACCTTGGCTAATAATGTAACCAAATCAAATCATCAATACTTGTTTTGATTTTATTGTTGCTGTCATTTATTTGTTTCTTTCTGCCATCACTGGACTCAGCCCATGACCACCCTTTCCCCTTGTTGCTCCTCAAGGGTTTTAAGGACATCAACCTGGAGCGCTTCATGCATGGTGGAGCCAACGTGACCGGATTCCAGCTGGTCGACTTCAGCAACCCCATGGTCATCAAGCTGATGCAGCGCTGGAACAAGCTGGATCAGAGGGAGTACCCAGGCTCGGATGCCCCGCCCAAGGTATGTAATGTCAGAATCAGAAGAAATCAGATCAGCAGTGCAAGACAACATTTATCTTTTTGTGATTTGGTTCTGTAGCCGTGAAACAGGGAGCCTTCTGAAAACTCCTTGGTTGTGGTGGATTCAGAGACATTGGCAAGATATGTCACAAAATCAAATCAAGGACACATATAAAGCAAAACAAATTACAAAGGATTACGTGAATTTAGTTCCTTCTTGCATCAAAAAAGTTGGTGTACAGAAGCCAAATCTCAAACCTCAGATGTGAGCTTTCAGGTCAGTTTAAAAAAATTCTGTAATTTGATTTCCAGACTGTAGTCAAATGAACTGAAACCAACAGCTACCTGGAGGGTGGGAGATGTATCTAGAACTGATGGCATGTGTTTGAAGAATAGTGGGCGGTCATGTAAATGGCATGCTATTTGTAGTCAACGGGCTAAAACATGCAAAACCATGGTCCTTTAATGATTCCTGCAGGGCGACTGGGTTGTTGCAACAGCGAAAAAATAGCAGATACAGCAAAGAAAGATAACACAAGTAAGAACAGATAAGATGAATATATAGCAGCATGTTTTCCAGGTGCGCAGGCGACAGCAGCAGAGACAGAAATGCATGAAAAACTGGCTTGATGCAATAACGAATCAATAGCAAACCTATGATAAAACACATATATGAGCATGTACACACAAGAAACAGGCATCATCATCATCATCATCATCAGCAGCAGCAGCAGCAGCAGCGGCAATCTGCACCGCTACGTCCACCGCTGTCATATGCAGTGATGTGACAGACTGACCCACTTTACATTCTTTACAGGCACACAGATTGCAAATGGCACTGGGGCAAGAAGGCATCATGCCATGGTGGTCAGCAACCCACCACCCCACCCCCCAGCAAATCTGTGCCCAACAAAGATTTCTATTTTAAAAACCAGATGCAGTGGAGTGGAAACAGTGTGAGTCAAGCAGAGTGTGTGTGTGTGTGTGTGTGTTAGTATGTGTGTCTGATGGATTGGGGTAGTTCAAATTAAAAGTTTACACCACGGGGTGATATCACATGATATTATGTGTGTGTGTGTGTGTGTGTGTGTGTGTGTGTTTATCCCCCCTCCACTTCTTGAAAAATTGCCCTCTCTCCTGGAAATCCACTCAGACTAAATTACTCTGCTCCCCATTAAGTTTGTCCACAGCCTGAGTCACAGTCAGCCCTTCTTTCTTCTAATACATTAACACCACCGGTGAGTAGGGCCTTCTTCTGGCATGTTTACTCACTTTGCAGAGACAAATGGTGCCTAATGCCTTGTGGTTTACAAGTTCCAGGAATCTGCAGGTAGTGAACTAATGAGAGATTCCTGTATGTGTGTATTTATGTATGACAGCAGGCTCTGACGTGACAGGGAGAGTCGTGGAGCTACTCAACCCCATTTCCACCTGGTATTAACACCTGATCTGTGTCTGCATATGTTACCTTGACAGTGACATCTGATCAAGGATCTTTGCATTTACACCTGGTATTAATAAGCATTCTTGTTGTATCGTTTCTGCCCTCATTGTGATCAGATCTCAGTATGCAAATTAGGTAGATGGAGCTGGTGCACTTGTCAGTAAACATCAAGGGCTTCCCAGGTCAAGGAAAGTGATGTGGGATGCTCTTGAGGGACCGCTACGACGTGTAAGGCGAGGGTCACGTGACTGACGAAGACAGCCGAAGGCATCTGTAGGCTGCTTTTCGGTAACTTTGCTCAGTAGGCTGAAGTTTCTTATGCTATAAGAAGGTAATCAGAGCCACTGAAGAAGCTTGTTAGCACAAGTGCGAGCACAAATTGTTGTCAGTCACGAGACCCTCATCTTGCACATCGTGGCGGTCTCTCGATTCTCTCCCAAAGCCATGCTGCTGTATGGATGTACTTATTTTTCCTTCGCCAAGGAAGGGGTCATCTGTAGCTTTTTGATGAGAAGCTTGAAATAGCAGCAAGAGGCCAAGGTATGTGACCTTTCAACATGTTGGGTGGATTGTGTGCATTTACACCTGCTGATCGCACAATAATACCAGGTGTAAATTGTTTTTTAAGAGTTTAATGGAAAAAAATCCCTAAAAGGAAAATTCTGGTGTATATTGTCGATTATGACTGTTGGTCATGATACTCAACACCTCCGTTGTAGAAATCAGAGAAACACTGATTTTGGCAAATGATTGGGGCAGAGAACGTGAGCCTTTAAACCTTCTGTTTAACCGAAATCATCTCAAACACTTGTCTTTGAGTGCCTTCATGCTAACACTGGCAAAAGTAGAAGCAGCAGTTGTAGCCACTCCCTATTTGAAAGGCATTGTTCTAGGCTAGCTGAGCACTGTTTTCATCAGCTTTATAACAGTGGTTTCATTTCCAAACCAGGAGAGAAGTTTAACCTTCATCCAGCCTCGTTCCAGACCTCTGAATCATCGCCCACTCAGCGATTTGGTCTGGTGCTGTGCTCATCAGCCAGGGTTGTTTTCCTGGTTGGCGAAACAATCGACCAATCAGAGCTTTGTAGGTGGGATTAAGAATGGGGACGTCAATTTGCCACATGGCTAGCTAGCTACCTAGCTATATTTAGGAAACGGAGCAACCATAAATGGCCACAAAAATGGCAACAAGTGTGAATGAGACTGACGCAGCTGTACAGGTTGTTGTAAGTTGACTTACAGAACAAATAACAACTATGCACGTATTTCTTCAATATGCAGATCCAAGAAAATTGGCTAACATGACGTCAGGCTGAATAATGAAGTGAAAGAAAATGGCGATTCATTCGGATTATCAGGCTACTTTCTACCTTAATGACAGTTTTTACTTTTGCTAGAATTCTACGTATACAATGTGTATGAAGGTGTTAGCAGCTAAAAAAAAAATATGTTTCTTGTGTTTAAGTCTGGCTTATGTCATTTGACCGACACTGTTACGAAGCTCCATGGAAAGAATTAATCCAACACCGTCCCTCATTTCCTCCTGCCCCATGTTCATGTCCATAGCAGCTTTGAGCTGAGAGCAGTGAAGATGGTCCAAACTGTTAGCGAGTTTATCCCGCACCTCGATTGTTTGTGTGTATATCTGTGTGTTATTTTGGGCAGCTTGTCAAAGAGTAACAGGCGGATAGAGTGCAGCAGTTTCCATAGAGAGTCATAATGTCACAGTGAGCAGTGGGCTAATGAATAGGAGTCACCCCTGGCCGGAGGCGAAGTTAATGAACTCCTGCTAGCCGGGATAATTAATGCCAGACTGCTACCCGGCTGGGTAAAAAACACTCGCCTTTTCCCTTTCTTTTCCCCCCGCTCACTCTCCATCTTGCTGCCTTTTCGTCATTCACTCAATTAGTTTTCTGCCGCGCCAGAGGTGAGTTTTAGAGAAATGTATGGCTCATGACGGAGAGAGTGATTTCTGTAGACGCAAATAATCAGAGGAAGCGCAGAGTCTTCAGGTCAAAGATAGATTAGGGAAAATTGGGAGGCTTACACTGGGGGGAATATGCTCTTCCCTACTCTCCCTCTCCTCCTTTCCATTTTCAGAAAATAATGAGCAGAGTAAAACTGCTGTCTCTTTGCAACAGCCAGGCCGTTACGACGTACTGCTTGGCCCTGCAGAAACTCAGCGGGCTCTCAGAGGCAGCCTTAGCAGATTGTTTTTAAAGAGACCTGACCGGCAGATATTGCAGAACATTTTGCCTGTCCAGCTAAATCAGCATTTAATTGGCCTCATACCTTTTTCTGGTGTGTGTCCTCCAGCGCTGTATATACCCAAAACAGACAGAACAGCAGGGTGGCCTCCAGGTTACAAAGACTGTAATTTATAAATCACATGCCCCTTCCATACTGGCTCTTTGTTTCCTTTTAATAAATCTAATAGGCCAGAGTTGAACCATAATTCTTACTGCAGTTTTTTCATGTGATTTTAAGTTGCTTTTTTAGCTAAAGAAACCTGCACATAACCTAACTGTGCCCATATACAGTGACGTCTGTATCTCTGATCACCTCCTCTCGTCTCCCAGTACACCTCAGCGCTGACATACGACGGGGTGATGGTGATGGCCGAGGCCTTCAGGAACCTGCGCAGGCAGAAGGTGGACATTTCTAGGCGGGGGAACGCTGGCGACTGTCTCGCCAACCCCGCCGCCCCGTGGAACCAGGGCATCGACATGGAGCGCACTCTCAAACAGGTGGGAATGAAAGAGAGATGCAGGGTATATGCTAATTTGCTACAGACGGCTAAAAGGATAAGACATCAGACACTGATCTAATCTCTAATCTTCTGATTTGAGAAACAAACACTGAAGACTCAACTTCCTTCCTTTTCCTTTACTTGCAAAACCTTTTCTTCTACTACTCCAAAGAACCAAAACAACCATGGAGGTGAATAATTTTTCTTCCCACGCTTTATCAAGAAATATAGGACATAACTTCCCCTAAAACCACAAATTGTCAGTTTTAGTTTTCTGTTAAATAAACGAGATATATCGTACTAAGTAGTGAGCTTTACACAATGTCTACACAGCCTGCATAGCGAAAGCAGAACGTTAGCAGCAGCTTCAATCATGCGTCTGTGTCTACACAGGATGCGTTCAGGTACAGTATTGAGTTTAGTCAAACTTGTTTTGGCAACGCTTAGAGCCCAACACACAATCACTGTAGTTCTGCATGTAAAACAGTTGCATGTGTATTTCATGTTGTATTTCATGAACTTTCCCTTACTGGTGTGATGCAGTCACCTTTATCTACCTTCTTATAGTTTTCTTCATAAATTCAATCAAAATGGAAGGAGCTTTTAAAAGATGAAGATTTTAAAAACTAGTATTGTATTTGCATATTTGACCTGTTTTCCCACCTTTAAATATCATACTGTCAAAACATGCTTACTTGTTTTCCTTTTACTTGTCTTGATTTACTTTTTTTCACTGTAAAACACACAAAGCTGGTTTATTACAAATCTGACCTAAATGAACCCTGGTATGCTGTAGTTTTTCCTTCAACCTTTCTGTGGAGTAAATGAATAGTGTTTGCTGCTGTAATATCAGTGTGTGTAAGTATTTCTACGTTCTCCTCTGTGTGCAGGTCCGGTTGCAGGGATTAACAGGTAATGTCCAGTTTGACCACTATGGCCGCAGGGTCAACTACACTATGGACGTGTTTGAACTGAAGAATAACGGACCCAGACGGGTAAAACATCACACCACGCTGCTTTCATTTATGTTATGGATGTATATTTGTTCAAGTCAAGTCTGTAATACTGTATATTTTAGCATACATGATATATCCTCTATATAGTCAGAGATATGTGCACACTGCTGTCATGTAAAGTGTCTGGGGGCTGGGGCAACACAGTATATAGTGTGGCATTTTCTATTATCATAAGCAGGTTGTAAAAAAAAAACTTCAGCCTCTGCCAACATCTCTGCTTCTGGTATGAGAGGATGGATGTCTGTAGAGGAAATTCAGGGAAAATGGGGAAAAGAGAGGGAGAGAGCACTTGTGAGAGTGATGGCGATTAGGATGAAATGAAATAGAGAGCAATCAAGGTGGAGGGGAGGAGGAGGAGGAGGAGGAGGAGGAGGAGGGTCAGGAAGCAGAGAGGAGTTCCCATCAATCAAGAGCTGCTTTGGCCTGTCGTGCTGCGCACAGCGAGGGTCCTGTCAGGACACGGGGTGTGTGTGTGTGTGTCACAGCCTCTCTCTTACATTTTCCATGTTCCTCAATCATCCTGATGCCCCAGCACACAGGAGGTATCAGCCAATCACAGCTCTTTGTTCCCTCTGGCTTCCCACCAGCAGCGGCCAACCAGCAGCCAGCTGGCTCGCTCAGCGCCTCCACTCTCGCTGACTTATAGCTGCTTATGGCTGCCGTCAAAGCTGTTGTCTATTATGAGATCAATACATCAGTTTGACACAGTATTGGTTTGCAGATATTGGCTTTTTATTAAGAATCACATATCGGCCAACCAGTGCCATGCACCTCCTCTTGACGCTCCTGAGACAGAAGATGCTAATATTGTGACCACAACACATCATGTCTGTCAGTTCCAGTCGGTCACCTCGACCCTGAAGGACTTCTGGAAGACGACTGTGAAGTCAGCTGAACATGAAATAGCTTCTGACAAAAAGAAGCAGCACAACATCGATGCATGAAGGCGTTTCAGCTGAGGCTGGGCAATAATTCAACAATACCACTAAGTGTCTTTAAGTGGAATCACAGCTTGATGTGTGGTACTTTGACTTATATAAGTGATACAATTTTATTGACTAAACTGGGAATTAATCTTTAAAAATTACTAAAGATTTTGAGCATGAAAGTTCATTTTTGGCTTTGGAAATAGTAGTTTGACAAAATAATCTTGAATCTACTTACTTGCTGCATCCAGAGCTTTCAACCGCATCTCATGGTGTTCATCAGTGGATGCAAGATGACGTTAAACGCTCTAGAAAAGCTATTAAATAGACCTTGAGTCAAGATTATGTTGTCAAACCAGAAATTACTATTTAAAAACTATGATTATGGCCACTCTGGGTTTTTGTAAGCTTTCAGCCGCATCTCACGGTCTTCATCAGCAAATGGAGCTTGCTTTGATCACATGCTGACACCTGAGCCAGCTGAGTTTGCACAAAGACCGTGAGATGCAGTTGAAAGCTCAGAAAAAGCTAGTAAGTGAACCCTTTGAGGTTATTCTGGAAAACACAGATGGAGTGCCCCCCCCCATCTCCCCTCCTCTCAAAATGTTCATTTTTTAAAAGTCCTAATTATCCTGATATTGTTTGAAACTATATCCTTCAGCAGCTTAAACATGTAAACTCTTCTTAGTAATGGTATATTAGCACGTACACATGAACACACACAGTCTCACATTTTGTTTTCCCTGCAGATCGGCTACTGGAACGATGCAGACAAACTGGTGCTGATCCAGGACTCTCCACTGCTTCCAAATGACACTTCTGGCATGGAGAACCGCACTGTTGTAGTTACTACCATCATGGTAAGAGGCCGGCATGTCCTCGCCAACACACACACACACACACACACACGCATGCAGTCAGTCATATTCTTAGCAATTTGTAATGCCAGGAGACTTTATTATCTAGTGCTGCTGCAGACCACGTTGAACATAACACTTGAGGGATATGCAGAGTCAGGAGCCTGAGGTTCAGTGCTCCAACATCAAAACCTGCATTCACATCAACCTGACATTAAAGTATGGTGGTCAGCTGCACTGTTATCCTCCCTACAGTTTACTACAGTACTCTCTAATATTTGCACTTTAACACTTAACAGCAAAAAACAAACCAAAGAGATGAGAGATGAACCTTGCATTCTTGGGTAATTTGTCGTGTTTGATGCTGTATTTTATCACAGATGCAGACATAATGTAGACATACTGTATGTGCAGAATCTACAATAGAGTTTGAGTTTTTTAGCTATGTAAAACACCATTAGAAGTTAAGTTTTGTTGGCAGCCTTTAGAGCAAAGAGTAAGGGTTTCTCTTTCTCACTTGGAGAAATCCATCACAGAAAAAGGTAGACATACCAATTATCCACCACTGGTTGCCTCAATAGACCAGAATACAGGAGCGGCGACAAGATTTGTGGTGTGACAAAATAATCGCAGCTCAAAGGTCCACTTATGTAGCCAAAACATTTCATCACATATAAACTCCTTGAACATCACATTGATTATACCCTATGATTTATAGTAAAAGTATCCGACGGTGGACTGATGAAGTTTGAAAGGATGCATATTCCCATGCAGTGCTGAGATTTCAGCACTTTACCTACCCCTCGAAGGCCCTTCTGTTGTGTATGACTGACCAGAGTTTAGGGATCACACACGCTTTGTTACAACAGTACAACATCATTATCAGTAAAGAAAGGGGCTTTCCTTTTATTACTCCACTAGAAACTCCAATAAACCATCATACAACTCCAGAATCATCTACCGTCACTTAGATTCTCTTTTATGCACCAATAAACATCTCAAAAAGCAGTCAAACAGCTCCATAACCAGCTGCCGTTACTGAGGTTTCTGTTCTTATTGTGCAGATAAAAGACTTCATAAAAGAGTCAAATCAATCAAAGCATTTTACACATGATTGAAATGAATGGCCTTTGCATGGCATGTAAATCTCTGGCTGTAGCAGTGACTCTGACATGGCTGACTAGAGTAAAGCAGCCAGATGTTGAGCGTACATGTAGCAGCTGAGTGGAGGAGGGAAGGAGGTGGGAATGGAGAGTCACAGCTCAGCACAATCCTCCCTCTTTTCAGCCCCTGATGAGGAACCCCATTTTAAGAAACTGAGCCCCAGTTGGACGCAAGCAGGATATGAAAGCCCTTAATGGCAGAGTGATGGACACAACAACCCGAGCCAAAATGAAGCCCTAAAGACACTGGGCGAGAGGAGAGACACGGCACCTATGTTAATGGACACCCTGTTCAAAAAACTGAACAAGAAATGGAGCCACTCAGAGCCGTAATGGAGCCCCTCGAGAGGAAAATGAAATGCAAATGGAGGGAAAAAGACACTGTCTCTTTTAAGGACGGTGCTTCTGGATGGACACCCATTGAGGCTAAAATGGGTCCCCAGCTCCTAACAGCACAGTGTCTGTTTACTAGCATAAACAAGCTCCCACTGCACCTGTTTGTGTGTGTTAGATTCATACATTGTCATGCCCGATGTGTTTGTGTGGCCAATCACAGCTTGAATCCCATCCTGGTTTTAATTTGTAATTTTTGATCTGTGGACCCTGAACTATAAAGTGAGGCGGTACCAGAATGTGAATATACACTATGTCTAGCTGAATTCCTGTTTGCTCTAAATCTGTCACCTTCTCCGACTACCTGCTCTACTGTACAGTATATTACACACTCTGAGGGCTTCCTGTAAGCTTTAAAACAGCTTAGAAAGACTAATGCTCTCATAATCATCCCAGTTCATATCCATCACGCTTTTATGCAGCATGATATTATAGTTACATTGTGACGGCTGCCTTTCACTCCTGCTTTTAATGTTCGTGAGAGTAATGTTTGTTTAGCATAAACCTAATGAATTGGCTCAGTGTTATATTACATCAAGGCTGCCTCCATGTCTTGGGTACTTGATACAACAAGGAGCAGTTATAAAGGAACAGTTCAACATGTTGGGAAATACGCTTGCCATCAAACATAGGCTAGTTGCTCTCTGGTTTCAGCGTATGGACCTGGTCTTGGTACTGTATGCACAGCTGTGAAACAGCATCAACTTTGTCATCTGTAGATTTAAAGGTAAATAGTAGGTCATTTCCACAGCAGAAACCTCTCTTCACTTGAACTTTAAAGAACCTTGTGAGGCTTTTCTACTAGAACAACAACAAAAGAAGAAGTGGCGATGGCATTTACTTTCACATTTATGTGAACATGAGACCTAAGTTCAAGCTCAGACAGAGAATCCAGGGCACAGTCAGGGCCAGGACAATCTGTTTGGCTGCCAAAAATGGTGTCCAGAGCATCAAACCACTTCGTAGTTTTTTGGGGTGTTTCGTCTTCTTTTGACCTGCACTGTTTAGCTATGTGTTGGATCCCCAATTTTGCCAGAGGTTTGGTTTGTTGTAGTCATCCTTGTTTTGATGTGACAATACACTAGAGTTCTGCTCGGACCTAAAACCGATGCCTGAACCCAGCCCGTACCCGTGCCTTTTAGGCCCGACCCGACTGAACCTGGTACTGCCGAATTTGAGACCCAAATCCTAACCCGAGTTTATTTTTTTGTTATTTCGGCTTCAAATGTATGCTTGCTTTGGAAAGGTTCTTCTGCCGTGCCGGTTAATAGATCTACTTTGCTTTTTCCCCAATATCAGCCAGATGATCGTGGCTGGTAAACTCAAACACGTGGTCTGTTTGGCAAATGTATGTTGGGTAAACTTGTCCACCTCCGTTTAAGAGCAGCACACAGCCGCTTCCCTAAGCTTTTAAATGGGAGACAGTCCAAAAGGGGGCTAGTGGTCAGATAGTAGCTACTGCTGCTTGTTAGCGCTCTGAAAATGTTGCATGGTTAGCAGCTGCTACTGGCTTTTATTTTGAACATCATGGTTAGCTAGATAACAATGTTTTTGACTGGGGCTAAAGATAAGGCTGTGTTTCAGAACCCTACATTTGTTAGCCAATCCATTTCATTAGACCATTCACTTTTACTTTGGTAAACATGAGTGAATAGATCTGCACCCACGCCATGATCTTCTTCTGTCTGGTGGATTTAATTCATAGTGCTTAAACTTTGTCCTTGTCTATGGGAGCTTCACTGTTGGACAGCCATCTTATTGACAGGACAAGGCTGAAAGCTTTGATGAAATGTGCCTTGGCTTTAAACTCCTCCACTGCACTTTAAACCTGACACACTATCAATCTGCCAGAGGGCAAGAAGAACAGACAAGGTCCTGCTATAATTATGTTTTTGTTTAGCCTTTGTTCAAGGAATTCTGAGGGAGAAGGACATGTTTGGATTTTGTGGAAAGAGACTGTTTTGATCCCTTGTGACGATGCAACTACAAAGCTGTTTTGAGAACAAATTGGGCCTCACGCAAGAACCTCTTGTACGAAGAGATTTGCTCTTAATTGGCACGAATGATTTAAGAGAACATGTTGCATTCACTAATTTAAAATTCATTCATATGAATGAACAGAAGTAACTAGAGGTCCATGTACAAAAAGTCCACAGGGGAAAAAAAACGTGTTTGACTTAACAATTATAGCATCTTAATCTTAATTAATGAAATTGGAGTTTAAATATGTCAACGAAATCAAATCATGGCTCACCAATTTACTAAGAGGTTCGACAACAGGTTTTGCTGTTTTCTCTCATTGTTGTCTCTTGTAACGTCCTCTAGGTCATAGACTGCTTTGCTTTAGCAAGACCTTTTTTGACATCTAACTCCATGTCAAACCATTTCTTCTTTGCATCACAGCATCACATGGCAACAACGCAGCGTTGCCATGTAATACCACCACTGACACGACTAAATATGCTATGTTTATGTATGCTGATCTCCAACAGCAGGACTTCATCCTGCAAGTTCTTTTTACTCTTGGGTAACAAATGGAGCAGAACATGTATTAATTCTGCAAATAATCAAATTTGAGTAGTAGTTTTTCTTTGTAAAAATTAATTTGGTGATTTATACAGCAGTGGTGTTGTTTTTTCACCCATACAGTTTACATTTTTAAATCTTATATTCTGTTTTTGTGTTAAATTTTATTGCTGCAAGTAGCAAACAGTGCCTACTGCTGCACGTGTACAGGTTGTATATGAGGTTGAGGCTCAGCTCTAACAATATCGGCATTCATTAAAGCACCAAGGTGATCTAAAATCCTTGCCCCACTGCAGCAGCCTGTCGAGTACTTCATGTGAAAAAAGCACAGAAGACACTTGCAAATATTTTTTCTGTCTGTGCTTTAAATGTGCTCCCCCTTTTCAATGTCATATAACTGCATTGAATCTAATAAAAATGTGATTAGTGCCTCAAGTGGCTACTAGAGACCGAGACCCAGAAATGAGTCACTTACTGAGAAGCATTATTGTGTATTTGCTTCATAAAATGATGTGTTTGTTGTCAAGTTATTGTACAATATGGACCATCATTTTGCTGCTTATTACTGCTCGTATTCAAACAGAATGTGCCACAGATTGTTTATCTTGCATAATGCACAAAACACTCGCACACAAAACCAGACAGGCAGATTTTAGGCTGCACAATCCAACAGTTCTGATGTGGGTGCATATGTGTGTGTGTACCCTGATGTACGTATGTATGGATTTGTGACATCAAGTTGGCCCTGTAGTGTGTGTGTGTGTGTGTGTGTGTGTGTGTGTGTGCTTTTAATGGCATGTTAATTAGTTTCATTAGGCAGTGAGTGAAGCAGTGTGTTTGGGATTATTGACCAGCCTGTCAGCTGCTGTGAAGACCTCTGAAGTACTGCTCTCTTCTCATGCCAGAAACACTGACTGCATCCTTTATCTCTGCCACTCCCTCTGCTCATCTGGCTGCCAGCACTGTCATACACCCTGCTACCATAAATCATATGGATTAGGGGCTGACACACATCCAAAACATCTGCGAAGATCAACTTGTCAATTAAGTCGTCATCATTAAAAGCGTATCATGAATTCCATTTTTCAGCCGTTGTAAAATTTTGAGAATTGTCAGTAGAAAGAAAACATGGTAATGCTTTACTTGAAGTGGTGCTCATAGGACAGTTAACGCCATTATGTGTAGAAATGTTTTTTTATTTGTAAAATAAAAGACAATGCCAGTGAAAATTAGCGTAGTCTGTGTGTAAACACTCCTCAAGCAGCTACTTTGTCAGACTGATGTATCTGTTTACAGCGCAGCCAAACAAACTTACCTTATCTAATAAAGACGCTGTCAATAATTGGCCTTTTTTTCATCATGCCATGAGCCACTGCAATCTGATTTCATGCTGCACATGGCGTGAGTAGTTTTCCACACAACATCAGGACACAGAAGAGTTTGTTACCTTGATGAAGAGTTGGAGGGGAGCAGCCTGTTGCCTACAACTCTTCCTCTAACCGCTAATTGTGCGTGCAATTGCAATTCTTATATTTACATTTTTTGTGCAAAAGCAGTTGTGAAACATATATTTCAGATCAGGTCTTATTTTGTCATGAAACTGCAAAATTGTGCCGTCATTATGTTGTACATTAACATTTTGTTGTGCCGCAGGCTCAGCAGAGCATTTGCATTCTCCCCCCACTGAGGAGTCTTTGGTTACCTTGCTTTGGCCCAGGGCAATGTCAAGCAAACACATCTCAGGAATAAATTGCTCCCGTTCTCAATGTGCAATAGGCTGCCTTCCATGACAAAAGTAATTTGTTTGGAAATATGAGTGCGGAAACCAGATGAGGTTTACATTTAGATCACTCTCTTAGCAACAGCAAATCTAAAAATGATCTATAACCTACCGCTGGTCACAGTGTAGACTGATGTAGCCACCCCTGATTACTTTAAGTGTTCAAGTTGAGTCAGGCTTGTTTTAGGTATTAAGTCATTCAGTCTGGCTGCAGCTCATTTCTCACTTCCCCTCAGCTTTATGTCTGCCTCCGTTTCTGCTTAGTCATACTTTCCTCCCTTCTCTTTGAGTCTCTCATGCATTCACATTAACACTTCCTGCCTAAACGCCAGTCTGTGCTGTGTATGTGCAGCATGAGACTATTATGATTACACATGCATCCCTTTCTGTTGTACACTAAATTATCTGTCAGTTTAAAGTCATTACATTTAAAGCTGCACTATGCATTTTTTTACTTACTCAGGTCGCGCTGCTAACAACGAGCGGAAGCTAAAGATTAAGTTGTTGAGAAAACTGACTTTACTTTCTGCAGTTTAAATGAATTCAGTTTCAGATTCTGTTTCAAGTTTTGGATGAATTTGGCAACTATGGCAACAACAAAGTTATAACATCATGACACAGTCCACATACTCAGTATAGCCGGTACATGACGATTGCGTGGATTTGGGTGGAAAATGCGCTATACTCCAAATTACGCGACTTCACCTTTAATTTTGGTCACCAGCTGCATCATATTAGCCAGTGATGATGCCAAACTTTTTTTTTCTCTGTTGATTTTTCAATAAAATCTTGCCTGATGCAGCTTTAAAATGCTACTACTTTGTATTGCTTTACAACAAATCTGATGTTTTCCATGTTCAGTACTGAAGAAAAATCCATTTCATAAACTGACTGAACTGAAACTGAAGGTACGCTGCAGAGTTTTCTTGTAAACAAACTAATTTAGGTTGTTTCTCATCAAAAATGCCTCATGTTTTATCCTTGAGGCCTAAACGTCAAATGCATTTCCTGCCTTCTAAAACATTTAAAGCCTACATTGTTTACATCCATGTTTTCTAGCTAGCAATCTTCTTCTGCCACATTTCTGTGTTTAAAGGGATGTCACTGCCACCAAATGTTGATCAATGAAATAGCATGAAACCATCAGCAAGAATGTATTTTGCATCACCTGCATGCTTGTGCATGAGATACAAACGGGGGCCCGCTCATGAAAACATTGCTCCATAGCACTCCTAGTGGTCAAAAACCTCATTTAACCTCAACCCTGGTTGGTATTAATGAGCTACAGTTCCTGTTTGTCATTCTGTTGTCTGTTGGTGTGTCAATGAACCATTGTGTGAGCCCTCATGTCTGTGTGTCTGTCTGTCTGACGGTTTGGTTCACTGGTTATGGTCCCTTGTGTAGGAGGGTCCCTATGTGATGCTTAAGAAGAACTGGGAGATGTACGAAGGCAACGACCAGTACGAGGGCTACTGCGTGGACCTGGCCTCGGAGATCGCCAAACACATCGGCATCAAGTACAAAATCTCCATTGTTCCCGACGGAAAGTACGGTGCCAGGGACCCAGAGACGAAGATCTGGAACGGCATGGTCGGGGAGCTGGTGTACGGGGTAAGAGCTTTTGTTTTCACTCTTTGGACGACAGGAAATGGCTGTTTTGGACAGAAATGAGCTTTTCATCTAAGCTGATTCATCTCATTCAAACTTTAATTTTATGCTGTCAGTAAGATTCATGATGGTATTTGGAGACAATACTGTGTCTTCTTCTAATCTGTTAGTACTAACAATACATCTGTGTGGCAGCTTGGCTTTTGACAGAGAAAATGGTTTTCAGCTCTAAGAAAGCTTTTAAAATGGCCAGAAATTAGTCATCGAAGTCAACTTCATTCATTCAAACTGTAAGCAGAGAGTCCATAAAAGAAATATTAGAACAATTTGTTCATCATTTCTTATCCTGATGACCTTGTAATAATCACAATAAAGTCATAAAAATGTGGCCTTTATGTCTGTGCTTGATAAAATGTCATCATCAAATTCCTAAATGGAAACCATAAATTCTCAAATAACAGCCGGTATTAAAGTTATGGCAGAGTCTCAAATAATAGCCTTGACCAGCACGAATAAATAATAGCTATTCGGTCACTAATGCTAACAAAAACATAGCTCGTAGCACAGCTGGTTAATTAAGCTTAATGTACGTTTTCATAGCACTAATTTCATCAGTACAACAACATTAATTGACATCGCATTTGCATTTTTTGATTGTGACAAGCTGCTGTCAATGAAACAACACTTACTGCAGATGTTTCAAATTAAAAGCCAACCAGGAACAGGTGTGATTATGCAGTTTGAGCTTCCGGAAGGCTTTTATTGTGAAACATCTGTGCAGTAAGTTTGAAATGTTATGGACAGTAGCTTAACCCCAATCCCCCCATTATCCTGAATTTATCAAGACAACAGGAAAACATGGAGGAAGTGTTCAGTTTGCATCAACAGCAAAAGAAAACAGGAGCAGGTCAGGGTGACATCTTACTAAAATATGATGATATAAAGGTCTGTCTCTGTGCAAACAGTGTCCTTGATCTGCAGATCTGTCTGAAGCATAGCTCCTCTATGTTGTTTGCTGTTTAGATAATTAAACCCATCTGAAATGAAAGTGTAAACAGGCTACAGTCCCTGGTGGCATTAATGCTAGCAGGAAGAGGGGAATTAGTGGAGCATTAGAGCTGAGCTTTTGGAGAGGGGTTAAAGTGGAAAACAGAGGTGTAGAGCTTGTTAAAGAATCTCTGAGGTCTCCGATTTGATTTGGGGGTGAGGTGTCTTTCTGCTGCTGACCTTGCTGTGGGATCAAAGTGGATGCAAGCCTGTGGTATGGGATAATGTTGGGATTTCATGGCCAGAAAAGACATCAAAGTGAGGAAAGAGGGGAGTGTTTGTGTTCTTGTACTTTATTGTTTTTGAGGACAAAAACAGCCTTATGACGATAGAAAGATAAAGAAAACCAATCAAAGTGAATACGCTGAATTGAAATTGGATGTAGGTTCAGTTAAGGTTAAGTTAGAGGTTTGATTAACACGCCAAAACATTTTCAATATTTAAATGTTAGATTTTTTCCTCTTTGTTATTGATGGAGATCATGGAACAGTAGTTATTTAACCTTTATCCAGTTTTTAGTTTGTTTTTCCCAGAAAATATTCTCTGCTGTGCAGGAAATTATGCGTTTTATGTTTTTTCTAGTCCTCTTTTTGTGATGAGCTAAGTGGCATTTTCACAAAGTGGCATTTTTCTCGCCTGCGCCTCTTTGGTGCTGCAGTGACTCACTGTGAAGTCGACTGCAGCGAGTGCGAGGAGAGGTGTGTCAGGACTGATAAAGCAGTACAATGCACTTTTGGTGTAAAGACTAACCAGGTTGGTCAAAAGCACAGGAACAAAGAAAGTGCAGCTGTGCTCGCTGCTATTTTCATTTCTTTAACAAGCACTGTGAGCAGAAACACATCTTGTCCCAAAGCTTTGCTTTGAATGGAAGACATGATGGGCAAAATGACTTGAATATAAATCCCCTAGCAGGAAAACATGTCCTTTATCCAAGTACAGCTGGCATCAGTCAGCTTTTTACTTTAACTCTATCAGCCCCAGACCAAAAATTGTTCCATTTATCTGCCACTCAGAGTCTGTTATTAGCTTCAAATATGGATGTATCACACATTTTCTTTTTCAAGATAACCAGGGTTGTTTGAAAATAATGAAACATTAGATGAGAACAGTTGCAGTCAAGATCCAGATCCAGAAAAATCCAGTTACAAAATGTATTTACTGCATTAGAAATTCTAAGGTGTCAAATATAATTGCTTATTACAGAACAGTAATCCAAACAACAATTTCACTCTCAGTGAAATCTGAGTTTTTCACGTACCTGGAACTAAAGGCTTACAACAACACCGTAAACAATAAATAACTCAGACAAAAATGGATGAAATAACTTTTACTCAGCGTTCGCTCCAGTCACTGTGAGTGATAACGTTAATCTGGTCAAATCATTTTATCTCAGTGGGTATCATGTACTGTTCAAAAATGCTGTATTACCAAGACAGAAAACTAGCTAGATCCTTAATATTTAGGAAGGCATATATTGTTATCTTCACTTTAAACCCTGTATGTCCTGACTTCACCTGTAATAACCCCTCAAAATCTAGTTTTCCTCCTCCTTTTATGTCCTCTTTAGTAGTTTTATAGTTGGAAAAGTCGTTGCTGTATCAAATACAGTAGGACTGCATTGGCGACATCTTTATACTGCACACGGGTCACATGGAGGTCGACTTCGAAGGGTTTACGTCCCACATATTGTTTGGTTTGGGCTACTAAAACGCTCGGTTAAGCCTTATGCTTCAAGTCAGTGTTGACTTTAACCAAAACCCCAATCTACCCCTAACCTTAAGCAAGTGCTCTGAGTTGCCTAAATATAACCCTAAGAACATTTATCATGCTTTAGTTGGGACAACAAATGAAATATCTTGACAGTGAAAGTTTTAAATGGCAGGGAAAAATGTTCAGGTTAGTTCAGTATAAATATTTCCTCATTATGTTAAAATGCTAAAAAGAAAACATAATCCGGACAGCAGTACGTGTCAAGATAAACACACTGCACACTGTCAATCACATGTTTTTACGTTATTTTCGATATTTCAATCCCCAGACATTCATTATGTAAAATTCATATAGACAAACAGCAGCTGTGCCATAAACATAACCTGGGAAAACAAACATGTGCCAGGGAGGGGCTACTGGCACCTTCTAATTGGGCTATGTTAATATAAATATGTGTGTATATTTATATGGTACTGGTGGTGTTAGGGGGTCTGTATGAACTTTACCTGATGAAGGGCTGAGGATGGAAACGTAAATAAAGTGAGCACGTTATAATGAGTGTGCAGGATTTTTTCCTTCTTAGGTTTTGATCCAACGCACCTGTCTATAAGAACTTCGTAGTAATTGTCACATGCAAGATAAACAGAAATATTCCACATTATAACTTCAAGGTTACTTAAGAGTAAAGGTGTGAAGGGTTGAGATTAGAAATAAGGACCAGGAGGGAGAGAATGAACGACGCCAGTGGAAGGCCCTCACAAGTATAGTAATTGTGGTGTGTGTGAGATTGTGTGAAAATGTAAGCTGTGCACCAGTTTGTATAGCCAGTATTGCACTATGCAGTGTGTGATTGGGGGCAAAGGGGAAGCTGGTAGTTTTCTTTCTACAGTGTTCACGGGAACGTCTGAGGACATGGAAGCTGTCAGCACTTTGCTGTCTAAGACTTTGCTTAGAGACCATTCATTTCTTCCCGGTTCTCCCTGAAAAGCCCCCGCGCCACCACAAAAGCCCTGCCTCCTTTTAACCTGCCATGTATTTTAGCACACACTAAATGCCCTGAGGCTGTCATCTTAGTTCATTTTGCTGAGGATGAAAGAACTTAAATCTCTTACATTTTCTTTTCCCCCGTCCCTGTTTTCTCCTTTCCTACCTCCTTAAGTGTCAGATGGTCGTAATGAAACTTTAAATTCTTGCTGATATTAAGCCCTTTGCTTCCAAGCCAGGCAGACAAGGTCACAAGTGTTGCTAAGTCACTAACTCTAATCTGGTTTTGTGGATTCTCAGCAAGCCAGTATGCACTTTTCCACAGCTGCAGACCTCAGAGGTGGCTGTATCCCATTTTTGCCTCCCTGTGCTGTAAGCATATTTCTCTGACACATTATTTCATCCTCCGTGCCGATTCTCCCGGAGTTTCAGCTAAGCCTCTCAGCTTTAGAGAGGGGGTTCAGAGTTTCTTTTCCAATTTCTTTTCTTTCTCTCTCTGTCTTAACTTGATCACCCTGAGATGTATTCAGCCGCTGTCTAAACTTGATCGCTTTGAGATTTGTTCAGTCGAGGGAGAAATTCAGATAAAACGACATGAGCTGAGGAGAATGAGTTTTGTTTACTGATGGCTGGCTAGCTATTGGCCTTCGGCATGTCACATCATCTGTGACTAAGTGATGTTTGATTGTTGCATGGCCCAGCTCAGAGAGATGATCCATCATTTGCATTTGTTTATCTGTCATCGTTTGGGGTTTAGAGTTGCTCTCAGAGAGGCTCATTCAGATGGCTAATCAAATTCCTTTTCATCCTTATCCCCACAGAAAGCGGAAATCGCTGTGGCCCCTTTGACTATCACGTTGGTCCGGGAGGAGGTGATCGACTTCTCCAAGCCCTTCATGTCGCTGGGCATTTCCATCATGATCAAGAAGCCCCAAAAATCCAAACCAGGGGTGTTCTCCTTCCTGGACCCGTTGGCCTACGAGATCTGGATGTGCATCGTGTTCGCCTACATCGGCGTGAGTGTGGTGCTCTTCCTGGTCAGCCGCTTCAGCCCGTACGAATGGCACACCGAGGAGCCCGAAGAGGGCACCGACGGTCCGCCAAGCGACCAGCCCCCCAATGAGTTTGGTATCTTCAACTCCCTCTGGTTTTCCCTGGGCGCCTTCATGCAGCAGGGCTGTGACATCTCCCCCAGGTATGACACACTTTTATTAAAGGATTTCGTCTTAAAAAAGTACAACAGTTACTGGATGTTTGCTAAAAAGTTTCATACATTATTAGCTTTTTTGTCCTCAGGCAGAGGACACATTACATGACTTTGAGGCCAGTTCTAATCACTATGTGCCATCATGTCTGTGTTTAAAGTGCTTAAATCCCTCGCCTGCCAATCCACTTAAGACCTTCATCATTATTTCAAACATGTTTGATTGACACAAACTAAGACTGGACAAGTCTTGGCATGTTCCTGTGACGAGCGATAGCCTGTGGCAGTGAAAAAGAGAAAAAAATAACTAAATCAGTGTGTTCAGTTCAGTCTTGATGTTGTTAATCGTGTTTAATTTTCATTGGCACTAAAACACGGTGGTCACTTCTAATTCAGCTAATCTGTGCAACAGGAGATGGAAAATAATCTGCAACTGAACTGATTTTTTATATTTTCCCGCTCCTAACAGCTGTGTAGTGTGTCCTTAGCTTGAGTCACAACTGACGTTCACGTTCAAGCTGCGGCTTCTGTCATAAACCATGGAAATATCTGAATAATCCTCAAATTCTTGCCCATTGTGACTTTTCTTATTGACTCTAAGGTGGATTGTTGTTGACTCTCAACAACAATCCACCTGAACAAGGATTATGATTTATATACGATACATTTCCACCATAACCACTGAATAGTTTAATCTCTGGGATGACTGTATTATTTTATTTACTTGTACAGTGTATTACTTTAACGATGTGAAAACCTCATAATTTAGTAACTAATTGAAGTGTTGACTTAATTTAAGATATTGAATTATAGTTCAAGCTTGTTTGCTTTCTTTCTGAGAGTAAAATGGAAAGATGGATATCAATCTCATGTCTGTGTGTTGAGTGCAGAGCTGCAGCCTGTACACTATTAGCTTAGCTTAGCTTAGCTTAGCTTAACATAAAGACTGAAAGCAGGTCAATATAACTAGCCTGGCTCTGGACAGGACAAGTTAAAATAAATGCCTACCCACACCTCTAAAGTTACTCACTAGTTAATCTTGTTTGCTTCTGTCCACAAACAGAAATAAGGATGTCTGAGTCAGTGTCTTCTTTTAAAACGTACTTTTATCGGAAAGCATATCCTGATTTTATCTGACGTTTTTATTTTTATTTATTTACTCATTATTTTATTATTATTTTTCATTTTGCCCTTCATGTATTTTATGTTCCACTTTGTTCTTATATGTCATTTTTCTCTATGTGAATCACTTTGTACTTGTTTTGATAAGTGCTCTATAAATAAAGTTAAAAAAATAAAAAATGTTAAAACGTTACAAAAGCTACATGCCGTAACTACGTCTTGACGAACAGCAGTTTATCTGTCCATCCTGTTGCTCGTCCACTAGCAGCTCTAGCGTGAGCCTGTACAACAGTGCTTTAAGCTAAATGCTAACGTGCTGATGTTTAGTAGGTATGACACGTTTATTCGAACTTAAGACAGGCTAGCTGTTTCCCCCTGTTTCCAGTCTTTGTGCTAAGCTAAGCTAAACACATCCAATCTCCTGCTCCTTACTTCACCCACAGACATGAGATTGATATCAATCTTTTAATCTCACTCTCATAAAGACAGCAAATGTGTACATTTTATAAAATGCTGAACTATCTCTTTAAAATTAAACTAACAACGCTAAAAACTATTTTCTTAGTTTGACATATACTGACATGTTGGAAATGTGAGGTTTTCATCTGCCACTGATGATACAATGTGCGTCATCTTACCAATTATAGCCTATTAAGTAAGTTACTGCACATAACCTGCTGTATATCAGTGGTTATTTGCATGGAGACTGTAGTTAAAAATATAGAGGTATTAAGTATCAAAGTTCTGTGTTTAGTGTTGTGGGCTACTGTCTCATGTGTTGCACTACAGTGTCTGCTGCTCATGCTGTGTGTATACCTGTACGTGCACATTGGCATCACACTTGTTGTGTGTATATGTAGTGTGTGTGAGAGAGAAAGAGAGAGAGAGAGAGAGAGAGAGAGAGAGAGTGTGTGTCTCTGCTAGTATTGATTTTTTTGTCTCTCTCTCTCTCTTCTCCAGCCATGTTGTTCTTCACTGTCTGACTTGCATACACTATGTTGTCTGCTTGTAAGGGAATTAGGTTGTCTCGGTGTCTGTCAGCTTTGGCAGTTGTGGCTTCGCACTTGTTCGCCTCATGTCTATGTATTTGAGCTCCAGTTACATTAGCGACCATGGTCCTGTAGACCTGGTCCTGTCTGCTCCATAGTGTGAAACCTGTGTGATTCACTGAGAACACACTGTCAAGGTGTTGTCTTTCACCGTGTCTGTGACTTCTCTTCCCTTTGGCCAAATTTACGAGACTCAAACTTGGCATCCCTTGGGCTTCAGACCAGCAGACTGGTGTCCAGTAAGCATGGCGTACTTTGGTGGAAGGGTGGAGAAATTGGGGCTTGTACAGTTAACTGTCTGGCTATGTTCCTCTCCAGCCTTTAAGGGCTGGTCGTCTTTGTTTTTCCCAAAGATCAGGCTTCCTGTCCGTCATCACACACTGGCATTCTCTCTGCTGACATCCACTGTTATGGTGAAACCTGTAGACTGATAAAGCCTGTAATTCTTAATGGTTTTTCATGTTCTGTAAAGCCTTTCTTAGCTGTTTGAATGGCTTTGTCAAGCTTAAAGTTCCTGCAGATGGATTGTTTGGGTTATTTTAAGCTACTGCTAAAATGGCTCCTATAGCTATTTTAAGTCTTTCATATAATACTTCTTTTATCTGCTTTAAGCCCTTATGGATCTTGTACTGTAATAGAGTTGGTAAGATTTTAGGAGATGAAAGGAGGACCAAACCAGCCTGTATCTTTCAGCCTCCCCCACACCAGAGGAGAACAGAGAAACACACAAGATGGAGGATCCAGAGGTACATTAGAGCGTCTTTGAAATTATAGCCTGGCCTCACGTAAGCAACCTATACAGGAGACTATAGTGGGCCTGTGACTGTGATTAAGGCCACTCATTTAAGGAGTACACTTGCTTTGTTCACATATGTGCAGACCACCCCCACCCACCACCATAACCACCCCTGCCCACCACATCTCTGCCTGTGTACTGCAGATAAGGACTTAAGAGCCGCGCAACAATGTCGGCATCAGAATGAAAAAGTCTACATTTCAACCCCTCTCTGTCTCTGGCTGTGGTCCCCGCTGCATTCCACCTGTCACTGCTAATCCCACGGGCCTCTCCCAATCCATCAGCACGGAGCCCCAGAGCTCAGGAGCGCTTCCACTCCAGTTTAGCCTGACAGGGCAACATGCAAATCCTTTCACACAGGGGAGATTAGACGGCGTGGAGGGAGTGACGAGGGCAGAGGTGAACGGGACGAATTTGGGGCGAGGGCTGCGGCGCTCGCTCATGTGTTACAGTCGCGAGCTGGCTGGACGGTGGAGACTCAGCCTGAATGCAGCACAGTCTCTGAAACTTTAGGACGTTTTTTCTTTTGTAATTTTTTATTTTTTGTAATTCTTCACATCGTTGTTTTACTCATTTCATGACATGGCTCCAACAGGAAAGGCAGAGGTTGAAATAGCACAGAACGTCTCCCCCTCCTTCTCTCTCTCTCTCTTAATAAGGGTTAATACCCCCTTCTGCTCCCTCAAGGCACCCCATAATAATTAATTCAGTGATTAATATCCTGGTCTCCAATGGTAATGTCTCCGTGGAAACAGGAGAAGAGGGGAGCTCAAATGAAATGGTGATGATAGTCTTTTTAATTGACTACAAATCCCAGATGAATAGAACTTAAGTTATTCTGATATTCTCTCCTGAGACTGCAGGATGTCACATCGCTGTATCAAGTCAGAAAATATCAATATAAATATCAAGGCAGCCGTCTGCCACTCCACGCAGGTGTAATTGGTCATGGCGGCTCCAGGTGTTGCCAGTCACTTCCGTCTCATTGCTTCAGATAGATTATCTTTGTCTCTTCTGCTGAGTCATAGTTGCCACATCTCTGGCGAGCTAATGAGAACGCTGTGATTGGCTTGATTAGTCCTGATTAGCTCAGAGCGCGTGCAATACTGATGGCAAATTTCCTGATGGCTGCAGATGAAGCGTAACTTTTAATTTGAGTTGTGCATTTAGGCCAACAAAAGCTGCGTTTGAAAAGGAGAAATGACTTTCAAGTGGTCTATCAGCAAGATTCTCATTATTCTATTAATTCAATGCCAATTAGCTTTGTTATCCAGCTGACACGCTGCTGTTCTGCTGCATCGCTTATTGCTTATGTCAGCGGTGCATGTCCTTCGTCACACTCGGTTGATTTGTCGCACCATTCTTGCAAATTAGGGACATTGCTGGAGGCTCTGATTGCATCTGTATGTACAAGGGTGGTCTATAGCTTCAAAGTCAAGAGACAATTTAGCGTTTCCTGCTTTAATATTGTGGTAACAATTGCTAAGTAGGTAGCTTTAATCAAAAACAAACAACTCCAGGTGCCATTGAAATTCTTATTTGTGTAGCCTTGGTTCAGCCTTTTTTATTTTGCTTGTGACCTCTTGAATACTTTGAGTGCACGTCTGAGTTTTTGTGAGCGCTTCAACTAAATTGTGCTTCATTTCAAGTATTTTGAGAGGCCTTAAGAGGTCAAACTAAACAGTATTTTTTAACAAGAAAAGAGCAAAGATTGGAGAAAAGTCAGAAAAGTGAACATAGTGTTCGGTAGCAGAATTTTATTTTTTTCATTTCCTACCCTAGCAATCATCGTATTTTATCTCTTGTGAGGCTCCCGACGCCAGATTTGTGTTCGTTTTGACCTGCTGAAAGTTTTGTTCATGAAACTAAATCACATTAATAAGTGACACTTTACTTTAACTCCCCCTAATTAGCATTTATAAGCAGCATATACACATGTAATAAATGGTTTATAACACACTATAATGTAGTTGTAAACAGCTATAAGGACATTTTAATATGTTTCTTAATGTACAGCATTTGCCAACAATTATAACTTCTATGAAGACACAGTTTATGTCATTACAACTGTGTTTTACTATATTGGCATTCATTATCTGTTTATACAGCACTTATATCTGCTGACAACACCATTATAGCGTTATAAACCATTTATTAAGTGTTTATAAACTGCTTATAAATGCTAAATAATGGGGGTTAAAATGAAGTCGCTCTACATGGTTGGACCAGGATTAAAAATTTTCAGGAATGCAATGAGGCAAATAAAATCAGACAATTAAAAGTAATACAAACAATAAATGGAATAAAATACTCAGCAATAATATAAAAATAACAATGGCCATATGGATTATACAGCTCATTATGTGCTGCAAATAAGGAAGGATGTTCAGCCATGATAATTTTTATGGCAGCACATCCGCACGTTTCTGAGTTTCTCTAATTACTCATCTCTGTAGGAAATTAGTGGATTAGTGGAAATTAAAAGTGACCTGTTGAACATGTTTAAAATGTGAAAATGCAAAACAACAGATCCAATTATGATAAAACAGAAAAAAAAAACCTCTCCTCACGGTTGGCAGGCATCATAAGGAGCTAACAGAGAGATGTTATCTGCAGATTTGATCTCTTTAGGAGATGATGCACGCGGGGCGATGGCTTCTGCAGAACATCCGAGCTGAAAGAGTCCTGGGTTATCTTTGATGGTATATACCGCCCTGTAGGCTCTCTCAGCAGGCAGCGCTGCCATTTGAACTGGCAGATAGACATCAGGAAGAAGGATCATGAAGGGTTTAAGTATGTAAATTCTCAAATAGCGGTCTGGGGCTTTTATTTATTTCATCTACAGAAGCCTTTATAGAAGCAGACTTATATTAGAGTCTGCCTTTAGCCTTTATTCTTAGTTTCCTGTTTTATATGTATATAGAAATGCTGTTAAGCAACCGTCAATGAAACTGTATTTCCTACATTTCATATTAAAAGCTTTTCCAGTAGCGCAAAGGGCATAATGCTCCCCCTATTTTCAGCAAGGCTTTTAATGTGAAAAATCTGCAATCTGCATCTCTTGAGTTTTCCTGTCTGATCGAAAGAAACGGAATAATATGTGAAAGAAATCAGTATTTCTGTTCAAAAGAGCAGCAGTATTACGTGACTGTTGTTGTATTTTATACTGAAATTACCATGTGGGCTACTAGAGTACAGGTAATTCCACCCCAACTTTTGATTTGTACCTTTATTTGTTTGTGCTGGTTGTTATTCAAATACAGGCTTTTATTTGAGAGTTTACAGTAATACACTGATTATAAATATTATATCAGGGCTGCATTGGAGGTGGGGAGGGAGGACAGAAAATAGAAGTAGGAGCAGAGAGAGGGATCTGGAGTGACAGTTTGTCTGCCATGAATAAGTCAAATAGTGTGGTCTCGCCCCAGGTATCACCCTGAGAGCAGACTAGCACCTCCTCATTTATTTAGGCTCCCCCCAAGGTCAGAGCTCTCCCTCTCTCCCTCTCTGCACGTGTTTCACTTCACCACCTCCTCCACTTCAAGATGCTGTGTTTTCTTCTCTGCCCCCATTTCTTTCTTTCTCTCTGTCCCACAAACATTCCTTAAATCCTTTGGAAAACCTGCACACACAAACACACACACAATCTCTGCACCAAATCATCTCTGACAGCAGCTTTTTATTTATTTTTTCTTTTTCTTTCACATCAAAGGAAATAAAAGAGGGAAGTGGGGAATGTGAGCGCATTAAAGTTTGCTACCTCACATCTCATTGTGGCAGATGGTTTGAAGATCGATCACTGATGCTAACGTGAACTTTATTGTATCTAATCCTGAGAGGAGATTTACTTTGCCTCAATGTTTCTTTTTATCTTTGAATTTTCATTTAACCTTCAAAACATTATTTTCCATCTAAATGCCCCTTTTGAGTGGCTCCACGCTGTATGACAATATAGCTTTATAACACATACACTGTGTGAAATATTTAAACCCAAGCCACCATTTTTATGGCTACACAGTTGCATCAAATTGACATAGATTAAATTGACAAACTACATGTTTAGCTGAGATTTCAGTGTGGCTGAGACTCCTTCTTCTGTATGATAATAACTTCCCAGTTCCCTGTTTTGTTCAGCTCATGTACATGTGGAGATTAATTACATAAATTGTTGCAGATGAGAGCAGATATGCCACCTATCCAACATGTATAACCATGCCAGATCTCTTCTGTCCTATTTAATAAATACAAATGAATTTAACTTAAGTGAGTTAAGCAGTATGGGGGAAAGTGGTGACTAATTGCTGTATAATTGCTGAAATTATTATTATTATTATTATTTTTTTTTTTCTATATTTAGTATTCTTTATACCCCGAGGCTTCCTGGACTCCTGCGAAGAATCCCATTCCCCCAAACACTGGAGCCAATTTCTGTTTTGTTTCCACTTTATTTCTTCTAACACTTCCCCTCGTCTGGTTTTCTTGTTTCCTCCGCTCGTGGGAAAACTGAGCTCGTACATCATTACAGTCAAGTTCTCCCCAACGTTTTTCACAACATCGAACTGCAGTGAAACATTTTTTGATTTATTTTATTTTTTTGCAGAGCTTCATATTGCACAAAAACACTTGTAATGACCACACTTGGATAGACACATCTATTACTAGAAATGCAAATGATCATAACCGACAGAGCTGAAAACACTCACCTTAACATCTCCTGTACACATTTTTATCCCTAATCTTAATTTCTGAGCTTTTTTGACGGACAAGTTTTCAGTTTGCTGACAGTTTAGTTTCCTCAAACTTACAGTGGCTGCTGGATACACATAATATACTACTTCATATGCAGTCAGTGTAAAAGACTGCAAAGCACAGGAACAATGATGATGGTGGTTTTGGGATTACCAACCAAAGAAAGCAGGTGACTGTTTTACCGCAGACGCTCAGGGGGGCGATGGCTTCAGGCTCAACATGTGGCAATTAGTTTGTAGTGATATGAGTAAATGTAAATGTATTCGGTAATACTGCATGCACCACTAAAGCACAGTAATCTTGAGGCGGCCCTTCTTAAGGACTTTAAGGGAAATTTAAACAGGATTTTGTATTTTTGACACAAAATTCACTATATTTCTCCAGTACCTTTTTATGAAATTTAACAAAATAAAACCACCACTCATACTTACATACATATTAAATAAATGGATTCTTTCAAGGACAGGAAACCGGACATAACATATTTAGATCATGGGTCCCTGAACATTTTGTAATAAAATTTAAATGTATTTCGGTTATATATAATATAATTATATATAAGTTATTACATAAAAACTTTGTTTTGCTGAAGCTGCAGCTTATTGCGTCGACCCTTTTTACAAGACACAGCCTATTTGACGTCTATAAGTGACCCCAGACTGACAGAACTTTAAAAATACTCTGTTAAACAATTATCTCAAATAAATGATAGCACACATCTTATGAGAGGTGGATGAAAATGAACCACCACCACCCCCCATCCGCTCTGTTTACTGCAGGCCCATCAAGACACAGCAGTATGTCACTGTGGATCAAAGTCAGTGGTATCAGCCAGCAAACACACCGCACAGAGGGTTGGAAGGATGGCAAAGAGACACTCCTCCTCTGGTCCCATTATTTCTCTCCCGCAATCCACTGCTGCTCTCATTTTGGCAGGCAGGAAAAGGAAATAAAGCAGCAGAGAGAAGAGAGAGGATAGAACTCATCCACGCATCTTATCTTGCACACCCTCCGCCCCTTTAGTCATTATTTTACAGTTAAATTCTCTGTGCCCAAAAGCCACAGAAATACTCCCATCGTCTCAAAGAGAAAATGGGAGTGTGGGGAGAAAAAGAGAGGGGAAGTCATTTGTATTCAAATCCAGAGCTAATACGTCGAGTAAGTCTATTTCATGGGGCAAAGCTTCCTGTGTGTGCGGAGGAGGCATGCTCTACTGCAGCACTTCTCTATTGGAAGTCGCCTTAGCCGCTACAGGCACTTTCATCGGTACAGACCGAGAAAACAGACGTTTCCTCACTGATTCTGTGGTCAGAGTGGCGGTTCTGTGTAAAGCTGTATTGGCAGGACATCTCTTATTTGCTAAAATAAAGAAAATGTTTTTTTGGTTTTTTTTTGCCATACTGGTAATTGAGGTTGTTTCACGTGTTGGATCATTGGGCCGTTGGGCTGTGTCATATAATTTACTGTATGTGGAATCAATTGAGAACCCCCTTTTTGTAAACGGTGCACATGCATGGAGATTACAGGACACTGAGAACAAAGTAGCCTGTTCATACTGGGTACAATGGAATATGGCCAGATTGCAATAAGACACAGAGGCAAAACCTGCCAAGAAAACACTGACTGTTGCAGATGCCTCTCATATCCCCATCTCTCTCTCTCTCTCTCTCTCTCTCTCTGTCTCTCGCCATCTTGACAAGGAGGCCTGAGGGTTTTGTATCCTCTGCTGTTTGATTTGCACCGAGGGGAGATCTTGTTTGTTCTCCTCAATGCAGCATTTATGGTTTAAGATTCTCCTCACGACCTTCTGCTGCTCCTGAGCAGCGGGCTATCTGTCTCCCCTGAGCGAACAAACAAGAAAAGAACAGTGCCGCCTCTGTGCCGGCCGGGGGACCTGCAGCTCTTTTCATCCCACCAATAAACAACCAAAAAAAAAAAAAGGGGGGGGGGGGGGAGGTCAGAAGTAGCCAACCTTGTCTTTATCAGAGCCGGTCAACACGAGCATGTGGGTATTTTTTTATGAGGCAACCTGCACTAATGAGGGGTAAATACAGCTCTGGCAGGTTTGAGTGTTGTCGGAGCTCCACCTTGTGGTGGTACATCAGCATTTTTGGTATCCACAGTGGTGGCTAGTCCCTCCATGCTTTACACAGTCATATTTCATTCCTTCCAATTGTCTTCTCTCTCACTGTATTTTCCAACACTGATTGACTGTTTTCTATGTCTTTCTATCCTACCCCACTGATCCCTCTTCCTCCTCTCCTCCTTACCCTTATTTTACCTCCTGCACCTCTCCAATAATCATTTTCCTGGCTCTACTTTCCTGGCAATTCCCTCCTTTTCCTGTTCCTCTTATTTTTATCTTGTCCATCCTCTACATCCCCCTCTGCCTCCTAATCCTTCCAAACTGTCCCCGCAATATTCTTCCACCTCCCTCCTTTCGCTCTCCAAGATCGTTATCGGGTCGAATCGTAGGAGGAGTGTGGTGGTTCTTCACTCTCATCATCATCTCGTCCTACACGGCTAACCTGGCCGCCTTCCTCACTGTGGAGAGGATGGTTTCCCCCATTGAGAGCGCAGAGGATCTGGCCAAGCAGACGGACATCGCCTACGGCACTTTGGACTCTGGCTCGACCAAAGAGTTCTTCAGGGTGAGTTGGTGTTACTGGGGGTTAATGGTCTGCTCTCAGACAGGTAGGGGAACCCATGCAGCACTCACATCTTTTACACACCAGAGAAAAGGCTGATCATGCACTCCTAAACATTTGCAGGAACATAAGGGAGCTTAGCAGGTCTCCAAGGCAACCCTGTGTCCTAGAAACTACAGTTATTTAGTCCTGATTCTTTTTGTCATAATACATTTAGGAGGAAATGTAATCGCTGTCCTTGACGATGTTCAGTGGCAACCTTTTTTTTTGTACCGCACACAAATTGTAAGGAGGTGGTCGGGATGGATGTAAAAAGACAAGATAAGATTAAACTTTATTGATCCCCGAGGCAAAATTCACACAGAGACACAGAGTACTATTTGAATGAAATAAATGAAAAATAAAATAAGAGATTATTAAAGAAATTAGATAGGTAACATTAAAAAAGCTCCCTTATGTTCCTGTATATATATTTCAAAGGGTGATTGTTTCTTAGTCAGAGGGTTTTGGGTGGAGTGTCACTTTGGGTCTGTTCACCCACAATGACCACAAAAAAGAAGCAAAGAAATAGAGATGTTGCTGTTCAAACTTTTCAATGCTGTGAGTGCCACAATTGATATTCCATTCACCGCCATTGTACTGAGGTGAAGGCAGACATCTCAGAGACAGAACCAGAATTAATTTGCATGGCTAGATCCCACTGGGCTATGTGAGAACATGTGTTCATATAATTTGGGTGAACTGACCCTTAGAAGACCCAACATGTAGAATATTGTTCTCCTAGCTATGCCTTTAGACATGGTAAGTTATGGAGGTAGTTCATACAAAGACAGTTGCAAATATTGTTCCTTGGCATGTATTTAGTAAGAATATGGTCAAATCTAGTCTACCAGTAATGCCAACTTTTGAACTGGTACTCCATGATTTCTCCACCTGGTGTTGTATGCGGATGTGCTTTCTCCATCTTGCCCATCTCTCACGCCACATCTACCTTTGAACCTCCAACCCCCTCAAAACCCCACAGCGGTCAAAAATCGCCGTCTACGAGAAGATGTGGGGGTACATGAAGTCGGCCGAGCCCACGGTCTTCACCAAGACCACGGCTGAGGGCGTGGCGCGGGTCCGCAAGTCCAAAGGGAAATACGCCTTCCTCTTGGAGTCCACCATGAATGAATACACCGAGCAGCGCAAGCCGTGCGACACGATGAAAGTGGGAGGCAACCTGGACTCCAAAGGCTACGGAGTAGCTACACCCAAGGGTTCACAGTTAAGGTGGGTGGAATAGTGTAACAATATGTTTTACGTGTTGTTATGGTATTCCACCTTCCCTGGTGTGCCGCCTTTTGTATCTTTATCTGTTTCCACTTACTTTGCTTGGTGTGGGGGTGGGGGTGGGGGGGGGGCGTTTTATGTGTTTGTTTTAGGGCAGAAGTAGTGGCTTTTTGACATCTGTGTTTGTTGCATGCATGTGGGGGTCACTGTGATGATGCAAGGGGTGGTTATTTAATTTCCTAATTTTCTTCACAGCTCTCCACACCAGGTAAGACTCTGTGCTTGTGCTCGCTGTTTGTGCAGAGACGTTTGAATGGCATGCTCCAGGCTCGAGTAAACTCGGCTCATCTGAGAATGTCTTATTTAGAACATGCCATTTTAGATAATCTGCATTTTTATATACGGTTGTAATTAGCAGAGATATTTCGCTAATGCTACTTCAGCTTTCCTTCACGGTTGACTGGTTCTTTCTTTTCAGCTAAGTGACTGAAATAGTGTTTCGGGAGCCATTTGAATGCTCAGCCCTGGGTAACTCTGCCAGACTCTGTCACTGCCTCCCGCACATAGTGGAATTTACAGACCTGCCAGAGAATACAGTGTCATTACTGTGGAGAGTTGCACTTTCAATCTGCACACTCATCGATCAAAGCCCGCCGGCAAGGTCTCACTGATGGGAATGGATAAATATACTAAAGGCAAAACTTCACAGGTGTGTGCATGCGTGTGCATGCACATCTGCAGACCAGCGGAGAACAGCTCCGTGATTGCTTGCACTTTCATTTATTCCTGTGGAGGTACGAGAACATTGTTAGAAAAAATACCAGTGAGAGCACTTTTTTATAAAGGCTCTGCTGTATAAATAGATAATATTGGAGCCTTGGCATCATTAATCACATATAATTAGAGAGTGCATTGAAAACAATAGCCAAACATTAAGGTTGTTTATTCTTTGTGAATAGTTACCAACAAGGTAATTTGTTCCAACTCCTCACAGCCAGTAAATCAAACCCTGTTAGTTGTTCTCTGTAAATTCCTCTGCCCATGAAGCCTGCAGCAGAGCAGAGCAGCTACTGGTTTGTTTTTGCAGCCAGGCTGGTGCCAGTTTTCAGCCACTGCTTTGACCAGGAAGAGTCCCTGACAGACCACGGTAGTCCCTTCCTCCAGGCCTCCATCTTGTTTTGGGGATTATCATCTTCTGTCAGTCACTTGTCCGGATATCAGCGAGGAAACACACCAGCAACATCACGAGCAGGCAACGCTGTTGGTCAAGGCTGTTATTTCACATGGCTCCCGCAGACAACATCATCAGCTAAATCTGAAATATTAGCTGTGCTGCTTTGTGTTTCTGATCCATTTCCATTTCTGAGTGTTTTTTTATTCTTCATAATGATGCAAATAAATTAAAAGGATCAAAATGCTCGCTGAGGCAAATCTCTCTCTCTCTACACTATCGTCAGACATCACTACAGCAGCCTTCAAAAGAACCCATGAAATTAAAACGCACACTTATTTTAAACTGCTTTTCATAGACGATTTTATTCAAGTCAATCATGATTTTCCAGAACAGCTTAATGCTCCGAAATCCTGTGAGCTTTGAATTGGCTGACATACATACACTTATATACATGTGTAAAACAGGTCAAAATTATTTAGAGGTGTCTGTTTCTCAAAGCGCTGGCTGATGCTGATATTTTAGGACTGACGGTGCCGATTGCCAACATTTTGTGCCAATATTTCATGTTTTAAATAGAAAAAAAAAATTAATTGCTCAATTAAGTATTGTATTTCCCATGTTTTTATCCCTGTTAGGGTAGAAAAACATTATATGACACATACATATCTGCATGCATACTTGAAAAGATTTCAATTAAAATAAATTCAGGGTGTTTGCCTCCTATACCCAGCCAACCTTTTCGGCTCGTGATCCATTAAAGTGAAGCCATGTTTAACGCAAGACTAGTCACGCATTGCATTCAGTATATGGATGAGTTTCCAGCAGTTCAACCAAACCAAACTTTGGTCTTAAACCAAAGTATAGACAAATCGAAAATTTTGACCAGATGATGGCGTTAAAGAAAAAGGAAACAATGAATGTCTGACCTGCAGGTGGCGCTACATTAAAAGTCAGGAAATCATCAAAGTCTTTAGGAATCATCCTCTGGGAACCATGAATGCCCATTGAATATTTGACTGAAAGTTTACAATCGTGATGGTGGCATTTTACCACTCTAAATTCTTAGTACTTTTTGAAACAAGGGTAAACAAAAGCGTAAGCTAATAGTAAACGCTAAAACTCTGCGAGTTGGTTGACTCTGTCTTCGGCTGACTTTTAAATGTTTTGAGCTGATTAGTTTTAAAAACAACAACCCCGTGAGAGGTTTTAAATATGCACATGATGACTATATACAAATAAAATTTTGCATAATTTCCCTCGTTTTAGACGTGGATCTAATTTTTTAAGATTTAAGTATTGGCCCTGTATATCAGGCGAGTGTATGCTTATTAACATATATAACATTAATATTATATAACATTATTAAGACAGCACATTAAAGGGGAGAGATTTGTGTTCAGTGTGCGTTTGGGTCCTGGGATGGGATGTAACCATTTAGAGCATTAATGCACTTTTCCACCCTTGTCCCTCTTACTGCTACCCCCCCCCCCCCCTCCCCCCCCTTCCCTCCCAAATTGGACAGCATACTCACCCCCTCTCACCAAATATGTTTTATCGTTTTCAAGAAGTGCTGTTAACCTGGCAGTGTTAAAACTCAATGAGCAAGGCCTGTTGGACAAATTGAAAAACAAGTGGTGGTACGACAAAGGAGAGTGTGGCAGCGGAGGCGGTGGCGAGAAGGTTAGCCGCTATGTCGCTATGCCCATGTGACCTTGATGCGGGTAAAAGAGAAATGTGTTTTGTTGGTAACAGGAGCATCTGCCGGGTCGATCCCCTCAGTTACACAGCTGACTAGGAAACTTTTAATCTCGAGAGGAGAGCGAGTACTGTTGAAGCAAAATTATTCGCTGTACTGCTTTTGTCCAGATTGGAAAGGTATTTAAAAGTTCTCTGAAAATGTTGCTATTAGCATCATTAGCACCTTGTTTAAAGTAAGTATCTTAGAATATGACAGTCGTCCCGTGTTGGTTGTTTAAGCGCACTACTAAGCATAAAGTACATTTTCTGAGCCAGTAGTTTTGGGTTGACAGTACTAGCCTCTGTGCTTGTTGTAAGAAAGGTCCCGGCAGTATGTGCCCGTTCCAGAAAAGCGATGCAGCCGGGGCCCCACGTATATATGTCTGTTAGCTCTGCCCCTTCCCCTTAATACCTCCCGATAAACCCGACCCTGCAAACAACTATCTTGACCGATGAGCAAAGAGACATGTAGCATTAGTGGGGCCCCTTCCCGGCTTCGTCACTTTGTGAAGAGTACTGAGCTGCTCTTGTTGGGCTTCTTCTGATTGAATAACATAAAATAACATGTCCTATGATGTTATTTATGTTATTTTCCCCACCCCACCCTCCCCCGTCCCCCGTGATTTGAAGAACGCCTGTAAACCTTGCCGTATTGAAACTGAGTGAAGCAGGAGTCTTAGACAAACTGAAAAACAAATGGTGGTACGATAAAGGGGAGTGTGGACCCAAGGACTCGGGAAGTAAGGTCAGTCTCCAGCAGCCCGGGAGCCTCCCCTCCTCTCTTTGTCTCTATGCACACTTGGCAGTACTGTTCTGTTATTACAGCAGGCTGGCTGATATGACGCACACACATAACACTCTGAGAAAGAGCGAGAGCGAGTGACAGACATGCAGGTAGAGACTTAAGGCGTAGCCTGAGGGATACAGCATGACAGAAACAAGGCATGATGCAGCGCTAACAGTTTTACAGCAGCTAAGCTATGTGTTGCAACTGCAGATGAAGGATCACACTCACACTGGTCGTCACCTAAGACGGTCCCAGGACATGTTCAGACGTTACTGTATGTCACACTAGATCAGTACTACTGTAAGCCTCAGCTGTAGTAGCACACTCAAGACTGATCCACGTTGCTGATGCACTGGAGCATGGAGAGAGCGGCCACATTATAAATAAAGCAGCATGTACCTTCCACATCAGTCATGTCCTCTTACTCAGATCATTAAGTGCAGGACACACACGCTATCACCTGCAAATGAGACTAAGCATGACAGGCAATCTTTTTTTGTCGAGGTAATAAGTTGAATGCCCCTTAAGGATGCAGGTGATTTATCGGAGGGAGATAAATGGCAGGGAGGAGCAAGAGTCAGAGCTCAGAGAGATCAGCTGCATACATTTGAATTAAAGGGGGTTAAAAGGTGAATGTCAGACCTGAGAGACAGAGCAGCCTGTGGAAATGTGGAGGGAAATTAAAGGGCTAGTTCATCCAAATTACAAAAACGTGTTTTCTCATTTACCTCTCTTTATATTTAGCCATGCAGATGATTTTAATTGTATTTTTAAATATCAACAGCAACATCTCTTTTCAGGAACAATGTCGTTTTAGATAATTCACAGAACGCACTGTCAGCAGTTCTCGAAGGGACTATCTCTACAGTAGAAAGTGGTTTAAGGCCCCTTCACACTGTGCGGGTTTGGGCTGCCTCAGACCAAAGTTGACACTCGTGAGAGAAACGTGGTGAAATCTTTGGTCAACAAATCAAAAACGGTCGTCCTAGATGGCAAAGTTCTTACATTATTCAGTGTGACTGCTGCTACGACCCACGTCTACAAACCAACCAGTCACTTTATGGCATGAAATGACGCAGAATACACTGGCCGTGCAACATTTTGTAAGCCCTAAATTTTGAATAACGAAAAAAACGACAAAGGCGAATTGAAACAGACGTTTGTGCAACTCTCATGTCAGCACTCCGGCAAGAGCTTGTTCATTAATTTGCTGCATTTTCAAACCATAATGCAGGTGCAGATGAATGATGCAAGCTGATGATACTTTTTTCTATTCACGTTGTAGCACTGCGATTCACCGTGCATTCACCGCACAATCTGGCACGCCTCAGATTGATATCATCAGTGGGACATTGTTTCTGGAAAGAAAAGCTGCTGATGAACTTTTCAGTGCTGTGACTACCACAAATGAAATTCCAATTACCTCCATTGTATTGGAGTGGAGGCAAAAATCTCAAAGGTGCATGTTGCAAAACCTGCTCAAATAAAACCAAAACTATCTGCATGTCCAGCAGCGCTGGGGGCGAGTGAGAAAATACGCTTTGTTGTAATTTGGTTGAAGTGACCCTTCAATGCAGAGAGATAACTGATTTCTAAAATATTTTAGGCAGGATGATAACAGGAGATTATTTCTGCTAACACGGAGAGAGGTAGAGTAGTGATAAATGATGTGTGTGTGTTTGTGTGTGTGCTTGATGTGAAGTTGATGTGAGATTTTTCCATTTCTTATTTGTGTGTAAATGTTGAGTGTTTGTATGCACTTACTGCTGCCTCTGCTAAAACTAGCGCTGACTTTTGTGTCTTTGTTCCTCTCCCTGCCGGCTACAGGACAAGTCGTCCCAGGCCCTCAGTCTGAGCAACGTGGCGGGGGTCTTCTACATCCTCGTCGGGGGCCTGGGCCTGGCCATGCTGGTGGCCCTCATTGAATTCTGCTACAAGTCGCGCAACGAGGCCAAGAGAATGAAGGTGGAGGCCCAGTCCCAATCCCAGTCCCAACCCACCCATTACCACCATCCCCACCACCACTGCTACCCCTGCCAGACAGGCAGCCCCCACCATAGCCCCGAGCCTAGCCAAAGCCAGAGTCCGAGGCCCAGCCCCAGCATCCCCAACTTAGCCGAGTTTAGCGAGGTTTTCAATGGGTATGGCAGCGATGGGGAAGCTGATAAGATGTAGTTGGGGTTTTCGTAGAAGGTCCGCCCAAGCCTTTGCTCCCCCCCTCACTAGCTCCCTGCACAGAGACTGTAAGTGAAACCTGTCATATCCCCGTGCTAGCTTTGCCATGCTGAGTGACTGTCGTGACCCGTGGCAAACTGCTTCCCACTTCTCTGTCTTATCTGCTCACTATGTGGTCATGTGACGTCCTGGTCTGCGTTCGAGCTATTTCTCAGTGTGACAGGAAGCGATGAGTCATCCTCAGACATGACGTCGCCTCTACTGCTTCGCAGCTTGTGTGGCTGCAGACGTTGGCCCTCATTTATCAAGCGAGCAATACTGTGTGGCCCATTTTCCTGCCAAAATCAAAAATGTATTACTCATTCTGAACTCGGTGAGAAGATAATATTCATGCCTGTTGTTGAAAATACACACTAAATTCCATGATTGATCACCATTATCAAAATCTGCTTAGATAACTGGAATGTTTTTGAGTTAATGAGGATAAAATGTGAGAATGAAAATGCAATTTTACACAAATCAAGTAAGATTAAGTCCTTTCATTGGCATAGAAATCACAACAACAGTCTTAGAATACATTTCTAAATGTATTAGAAGTATTAGAAATTTGAGTGTTACTGTTCAGACCTGTAGCTGTGGTGAAGCAGCTTTTCCACTGGACTCGTAGCATGTTAACAGGTAGGAAAGGCATGTTAAATGAGGACCAATGTCTTACTTGTACACACACGTCTACACTTTCATCAAACTGCAGTACATTCGTCCATCTAATGTCTAGTCTGAAGCTCCAGTGCCTTGTTTTCTCACCAGCGAACCATCAAAGGTTCTTTGTAGCCTTGTGAGGGCCTAACACACACACACACACACACACACACACACACACACACACACATAAACCTGAATAGTACATGCTGTAGCTCAGGGATATTACTGTCTCAAGTCTGTCAGTTACAATACACCATCAATGTACAGCCACAGGACACATTTAATGAGAAACCAGCCCTGAGCACACAGGAAGCCCCACATAATAAAGCCATATTTAAACACTATACATTGTAAGGCTAAAGTAAACCTAAGTGAAGTATCCCTCGAGCTGAGTGGATTTTATTGATGTGAGCTGTTTTCTCCGGATATTTCCCCCAGGTCCTTGACCATTAGACTTTCAGATGTCTTTTCACACTGGGTGTATATCTGTCCGACGTGGTTATGTGTCCCCCATCAGCACTTCAGCACAAACTCTTCATTAGCTTGATTGTTGCTTAGTCAGCTTCCCTGTCCCACTGCCTGCAACTATCACTCACTGTGTAATAATTCTGTCGCTAATGGATTTACATGTAGTATGGGGCTGGCTTGATACTGTACTGAATGGCTATGAAAGGTGTTTTCTGACTCTGTGGTTGCTACACTACTGTTTATATATATACAGTATATATATATATATATATATTTAATTGTACTGTGAGGCTGTTCTACCTGTTGTCTTTAAGCAGATTGGAGTTTTAGTTCTGCAGAGACAGAAGTAATGTCTCTAAGCTAATGAACACGTTAAGCTAATCTCGTATGTTTGGTTAACTCACTACACGTTTTAATCTGCCTCTCTGCTCGGCCAGAACCTCCAACTCTTACTGCTCAAACTGTACAGATCAATTGACCGACCACGACATGGAGCTCACACTGAACGTAAACACTCAACCCCCCCGGTTGGTTTCGTCCATTGACAATTCAATTACTTTGTGCAATTCTATGAATGGAAAGTAAGAAGAATAAAAGAAACATATGAAGCCGCAGATGGCTGGAAATATGCATCAAAGTTCAGTTTTATATCCCAGCACACTCTCAAGACTACAGTTTTAGCCACAACATGTAAAATACTCATATAATATATATAATATATATATATATATATAAGCTCACTCACTACAGTTTATAATATGTAAAATCGGGCTTAATCCTAACATTGTCTGCCCGGTTTTAGCTAACAAACCTGAATGGTGACGACACAATGTTGGTCAAAATATAAATGTCATACTTTTGGAAGCTAACTAGCATTAGCCCCCAAGCAACCAAATTACAAGTGTGAAGTCTCCACGTTTGTTTTGATTTAACAAACAACCAAGGTTAAATTACAATCACCAAAGTAATTGCTGAAATCTGCTAAACATGGCAACATCGCTAAAAACAGACGGGGCAAGAAACACAAGCGGTCAAACGAATAAGACAACAGTTTAGTCAGATTATCTAAACCACTTTATTTGGAAAAAAAGTGTCAAAAAGCCGACATAATCTAGAGGCGGAAATGACGAATCACTTTACTGATTCGAATGGTTTCGTTCGGTTCAGTTCAGACTTTGACAGTCGCTGACTATGTTTGTTCATTTTTTTCTAAACTAAGCAGTCACATCCCCTTTCAAATGCACTTCGGTACATACGTCAGTAAGTGAACGCGTCACTGTGACGTTCAGCTCTGATTCTGACTGAGTTCAGTTCAGTGGTATGTTTGCTCCGTTACCGCTTCAACCTGTTTCGCTCAGTTCCGTACAAAACTAGGCATTTACGAGCCCAGTTTATTAAGGTTATAAGCAACCAACTATTTGCAACACAGTTATCATGGTCATTTAGGTGGCCTTCGCAGTCTTGCAGCTTTTAACCAGGGTTAGGGACAAGACATGGACTATGTGTGGAAGACATGAATGGGATTTCCTTCATTTCTTTTTAAAATGATAGCTCTGTCTTTTCAGAAAAAACGTTCCTGCTTATTAATTCCTAAATAGTCAGCTTCGTAAGGTATCTAAAACTCCAATCTGCAACCGTATAATTATTCTTATTGTCACCTGCTCCGTACACAAACCTGTCTCTGTATCTTTCTCTTCAGCTAACATTTACAGAAGCCATGAGGAACAAGGCCCGTCTGTCCATCACAGGCAGCGTTGGGGAGAACGGACGGGTGCTGACGCCAGACTGTCCTAAGGCCGTCCACACCGGGCCTCCCCTCCGCCAGAGCTCCGGCCTCGCCCTGGTCTCCTCTGAGCTCCCGTGAAAACCAAAAACCTCTCAAGTGCCTTATTCCAATAAAAAGAAAAAAACAATAATCACACCGCCCACGAAACAACCAGAAACTAACCACAAAGAAACAGGATTCACACACCCAACGGGTCACCTCCAGTGGGCGAGACAGGACCGACGGAGGCGCAAACAACAAATCCCACTGTTAGAGGTCATGACTTGTTGTGGCTCAATGATTTCTCTCAGAGATCCGTGGAAACCAGAGGCAGAACAATCTCCATTTTATAATTGCGTGGCCACACGGAAGCAGAAGTATGTTTGAATCAAAGGGAATCCACTGGAGCCATTCAACCTTTACCGCTCCGGTGATGGGAGAGGAACGGAGGGGCAGAAAATGAATAATATCATGATATATGATAAAGACGAAGACCAGACAACTGTAAACTTGAAACTCAAAACTGTGCTTTTTTTTTGGGATTGCTGTGAATTGGCAAAAAACTGAACCACAGTCAAGATTGTTTTCAAGCTGAACAGTATTTGCTACACAGACACTAGCAGCGTTCAAGAGACAACAGTCTCACTGGATATCAACACTGGGAGAGATGTAGCTCAGTGCCATGAAGATATGACAAAAAATATTTGTATTATTAATAACAAAAATGAAATCTACTGATATTGAATATATGAGCAAACATAGGAAACAGTGAAAATAAGTAAATATGTATATTCCGTTAAAAACAAAATGAAGAATTTAGCTGTACATAGGGACGACTGTGTAACATGCTTGCTTTTTAAACAGATGTACATAGCAGATACTGTAGTGGACAGACAGACAGTTCTTTTTTGTAAATCATCTTTAAAGATTTTATTCATCGCAATAATGAAAAAGATGATGCCACTTGAAGGAGGAGACGTGTGGAAGGCAGTGTTAAATGTGTTGAATACTTAACTGTATTATACAGGAACATTCAAACTCTAAATGTGAAGGGGTATCAACTGCCCAAAATATTCTGATACCTGTTAACATACAAATTTATTAATATATTCAACAATGAATGTTAAGTAGCTCCACCCCCAATCCTTAAACCACAACCCTCACTGTGCAGACGTAGACCCAGGCAGTTGCTCACGAGTAGGAGCTTTATAAATCAAGTTTCTGCCGTCAGAATATAACTATTTTATTTTCATTCTTTGATCTATTTTTTGTACTGAGAAATGAAAAAGAAACTGTCTGTCTCCTGGTTTTAAATGTCGATAGTCAAGTGCTATCTGGGTAGATATTTTAGACCATTATGTGTGTGGAGACATGAGTCCAAACGAGGATGCGAAAAATTGAAAAAAATGCCATTTCTATATGTTATTTGAAGTATGTTATGACGTCGAACCCGAGCTGATGAAGCTACTGTCTGTATGTTGAACAATGATTAGAGCCCTTCCTTATTGAAACACTGTGGATCCTCCGAGGAGGCTGGACACACTGTAGCAGGAAATGTATTTGCTCCGGTCTCATTGACTGAAGTGTCCTCATCTCTCTCGGACAAATGGAAGGACAATCACCAATAGGATACAAGACGCCACATCTTCAGCAACACCGGCCAGCGGTGCTGTTGGTTCTAAATGTTTTTCGTTTATTCCCAGCTGTCATCTGGTCCGTTCCCTTACACATGCTGCGGCTGGACGGGGGAAGTTTGTGGCGCAGAAACCAGCTGAAATATTTCAGGTCATGCCTTTTTGTCCTGCCATCCGTCTTTAGAGCTCAAGTGTAATATGGCGTCTTATTTTGGTTCAATTGTACATCTTTATTTTGATCTTTTTTAAGTAAAAACAAATTTCAAATTGCGATGTACTGTCATTATTGGACAGTACAGGTAAGAAAGAAGCGTGGTTGATGTTGTGTTTACGACCTGCTAGCAAAATAATGTCGACTAGTGCCAGATTGTCATGAAACTATGGTCTTCAGAGGATGAATCCTGATGTTTTTGGTGACTCCTTTACCAGGCCCGGGGCCCCAGACCTCCAAGGGCCACCCAAAGCCTCAGATTTGCTGTACACAATTGTTTTGTAACAATTTGATTAATTGTAACTTTGCTTGGAAATGTGCATCACTAAAGCACAATATCAGCTGACATTATAAGGGCCTTAAAGGAATAGTTTGACATTTTTGGATATACACATTCGCTTTCTTTACTCCAGGAAGTCACCATTCCCGGCCAAGACGTAGTCCAGCACATAACCCCCTGTAAAAACACAGATTGTCATTTTTACAGTTTGGATTTTGTACAGATGAAACAAGATATAACATGTTAATTAGTGAGCTTTAGAGGTGTTGGTAGGAGGATTTTTATTTATTTATTTCCTTCAGACAGAGCCAGGCTGGCTGCTTCACCCTGCTTCCAGTGTTAATGCTAAGCGGCTGCTGGCTGTAGACTGTGAGAGTGATATCAATCTTCTCGTCTTAACTCTCAACAAAAAAATCCCAAAATGTTGAACTATTCCTTTAAAATGAATGTTACGTTATAATCTGACCTTGAGGCGTTGTCTTGAGGAGGGTGCGTTAAAGTGTAGCTTTAAGACCTTTATTATTTCAGCTAAAATTGTGCTTGTATGATACACATTTGAAGATAAATTTGTGTTTAATGAAATTACCACACATCACAGCCGAGGCCAGGTGAGTATCAAGCATAACAATGCACACATTGCACAGAGAGTGAGAGGAACAGATGGGTTAATGGGGATCCAGCAGCTCTTTTTTTAAAATTACTTTTTAACCCCAGTCTCTCTCATGGCTTAACCTGGCCATGCCTGTGACCTTACCTCCAGCAAAACCATCAGGCCGAAATTTCCACTTGTGCACAAGAGATATCAAAATCAAAAGGGTAGAATGCCATGAAATGTATTGAGCCTCATAATCTATCTCGTAATCTAATAGGCAGATTAGCTGGACACCTTCCAGTCTTCTTTCATTACAGCAAGTCTATGTAAACTAGCTGAACAGCGGCCACTGTGGCCACAGGTTGTAATTACAGGATAATGGCGCATTGAATTTCCCTTCATTTCCCAACATTCTCTTGAGTCAGGTGCTTTTAAGACGTCATCATTAGGCGACGCGACTGAGAGCGAGTGGAACAGGAACCGGGCAAGTCTGTCTCCTGCTGAGGTATGATGCGTTTACTTCTTGTTTTATTTTAGTGATTAAACCATTAAAATACCAGAACATATGCAAAATTAGTGAAGAATCAAGAGTCCGTGAATTGACTCAGTAATGTCAGTTACACACTAGTTTCTAGTTAAAGTTTTGCTAACATTAATTAACATTAGCCACAATCAGCTACTGGAGACCAAGTAAAGGCTGCAGCCACCAAACCCCTGAATGTATTGAATTGATCAAGGGTGCGATTTATTGTTGATGAATTGAACTTTTCATTTGTAAGAGGAAGAATGTTACTTCTTCTTTAAAAACTCACATAATCTTGCTTTAAAGGACAAAAGTTTGTATTTTTTCAAGGCTATCCTAAGACAATACTCACATGCCCATATGTACATTGAATATTCCTGGACAGTGGTTAACGTCACTGTGTCACTGTTCACTACTATCCGATCTGACTGGTTAAATCTATATTACCGGTAACAGCGTCCTTTTGCCGACTGTGGTAAAGACAAAGCTAACAGTAAAAATAACAAGGTAAGAATTTAGACTTTACACCATTTAATTAACTGAAAACATGATGTGATCATTTATATTAGAAGTGAAATGTTAGCTAAAAGAAGCCAAGTCAGGACACGGTGATGTTAATGCTGAGCTGTGGTGGAGGAAGAGTAACACAAAGGGGGGGTTTAATACCTAACAGACAATAACTTTGGAAGATAACAACTTGATCTGACGAACTCAGACTGCTGAAGTCTCATAATAACTTTGGCTGATTTTTAGATGCACAGAATGAGGATCATGTCCCCCATAGAGGTTTCACAGACTGGTGGACTAGTCGAATATCAAAACCGCTAGTGGACACCGTGCATCGTTGTAGATCTGTGGTTTTAGCATGGTGCAGTAATATAGCACTGGCAATGCATTCACAGCAGATATGCAGGTGGGGGCGCTGTGGTATTGTTGTTGACAAGTCATAGTTGTCATGCTTGACTTTTAACACTGTGCAGTGTGGGGCACTAAAGCAACAAACATGCAGCAAGAGGCAGAAAGAAACATGACTGTACGTCCCAGTGCTCGACTACAATCAACAGTGTGGAAATACTTTTTCAGAGCAGGTAAAAGGCCACCCTGAAGCACCACAGCAGTACCAGCGCTGTGCATAACCATGTAAAGCTACACCCGCTTATGGCTAGCGCTAGCAGCGGCAAAGTTAGCTAGGAGAAGTCACTATTATGTCACTATTAATGTTTATTTAACAAAAACAGTACATTCATACTTTATGCAACCTGAAGACATTCGTGTTTATTGGCGAGATTGCTTGAGCATGTAATCATAGTGCATACAACAGTAGGCTATTCATGGCTTTCTAACGACCGTAGGTGGACATAACTTTGGTTTTTGTTGAATATAGATTTGTTTGAATGATCATTTTCTACGTCATGCCATGTTAACTAAACAGAAATTAAGGTGTTTAGAGAAGGAAAGACTCCCGCTGTCCCTGCAAGAAAGCCGTCGCGCTGTTACTGCAGTCAGACACGCCTGCCGGGAGTTTAGACCAATCAGATCGCAGCTCATTTGTAAACAGCCTCTCAGAACCAGGTTGGTCCTGCCTACATTAATTAACCCTTTACTGGTTGTATTTGAGACCTTTTTGCCGAGAATTGATCATTGTTATTGGGTGATAAACGTGATATATCTTCCGCGGTTAATTGACTACTGGACTACTTTTTGGGAGTAGTTGATGACTACTACAATGCAGCAGTCGTGTCTCTTACATCAGAATCAAGTTAGGAAGGGATCTCTTAAGGAGGAACCAAAATCGGTTTCAATGTACATATGGGCACCTTACTATTGTTTTAAGACAGACTTTAAAAATTGTGAACCTCCGCTAGTGGACAATAGCACACTGGTGATCCAAAATGACAAAACGAGGTAAGTACAAAATTTGAACTTTAATACCCAATAATGCAGTAATGCGTCATCATCAACCTGCACAGTGTACTCGTGTAATGCTTTATACTAAAGCTTCACTACTGCAGCTTTAATTTGTGGTTTAGTCTGACACATGGCCATAATTTTAACACGCAAATGTTGCCTATTGTACCTTTTAACAAGGTTATCAAATGTGCACCTTTTATGGTGTAATCACAGTTCATCCTCAGGTTTATGCGATTGAAGCTGTATGTGTATTTCACTGCAGTCAGATGTTTTTTTTTTTTGTGTATGTAAACAAAATGAGAAATCTTGCACTCAGACACAGTTGTTCTTGTAAGAAGCCTAAATAATTTGTGTCCTCTATTATATGAAGGTGATAGATACACACATCAACACCAAAAACCAAGAGGTATTCCTCTGAATACATGAAAGAGATGAAAAAAACAGCAGAAAGGATAAAAGAGAGGAAAACATTAGTAATTAAGAAAGGATTTAAAGTGGTCAGAGAAAAGGAAGAAAAATCTGCAGTCTGATTTAACCTTGACAGATGTTAAACACTGCAGTGTATCACCATGTGGTCTTTAATATCCATGATCATAACAAAGCCCTACTCATGTTCCACCTTCACTTTCACCTTCATTATTAAGGTGAAACCACAGGGTGCACATACTCTAATACAAAGTGCATGTAGCTCCACAGACCAGGGCCAGTATGTAAGAAGCCACGAGGAAAATTTGGCTTTTACTCTTAGGATTAAGAATAAAGGGTTCCTGAGGTCTCCTAACCCAGTCCGGAGTGACCTGCAGAGGCCTGCGTTTTGATAAGTTAATAAAGCTCCCTGCCTGAGAATCTCAGGCTATCCAAATCTGTAGCATCTTTTAAATCACTTCTAAAACTCAATTTATTTTATTTTTTAACCTGTTTTGGGTTTATTTTTGGTATGCTGTATTCTATTTCTAATTCAGCATATTTTATTATTTACTCTGTTTCACTGCACTTTGTGTCTATAAAAGCGCTAAATAAATACAATTATTATTAAGTTAGTATTATAAGTTAATAAATATACATCTGGCCCAATGTCACATGGAGGTGATGACATGATGAATTCAGCACGAATACAATCAAATGTTTACATATTACCCAGTAGCCATTGTTAAGAAATCGATACTGTAGTGCTAGTGTTATTTTTTTAATATTACCATTGGGTTATTTAAAGTATGGTGTCTTTGTGAAGTGTTACAATCTACTGTTGCTCTTTTTAAACGTAGATGTCACTATTTGTTACTGACTGTTGATAATGGGTGTGTCCGTTGCAGTTTTGAATGTCCTACACACGTCGTTCTGTAAAACTAACAACACATTTGTGACAGTTTTCAGGTAAAACTTGAGCTTCTAGTGTCTTAACACCGGGTCAAAACAACCAACTGGTACTGGGTAAAGTCAACCCTGTATTGTGTCGGTGCTGTATTCTTCCTAATGCACACATGAACCATGTCTATTTCAATTATAAAAGTCCAATTATTATTATTTTGGCTATGAAATACAAGAAATTCTGGTGAATTTGAAAGGGCAGCAACTAATTAGAAAACATAAACATTACAAATTAAGCCGATCCTAAATGAATCAACTCCCCTGTATAAACCTTTGTTAGAAAAGTTACATTTTTAGTTCGACCTCTGCTCTCCATGACAAGGACGACGTTAGACAAAAAAATGTAGATTTTTACATTGAAACATTCCAATAAACAGTGGTGGAAAGTAACTCGGTACATGTTCTCAAGTACTTTTACTTGAGTATTTCCATTTTATGCTACTTTATACTCCTACATTTCAGAGCGATATACTGTATTGTACCTTTTACTCCATTACATTTGTGTTTTTATTTGCTGTTACTTTTCAGATCAAAATTTTACATAAAAACATAGGATATGCTTATAAAACACAATACATTGTTAAAGATTAACAACATATTGTAGGTTCCCAACCTTTTTGTCGTGACCTCTTACAAAAAAAAAAACATTTCCCCTCTAAACTTCTCAAATGGTTTCATTTAAATAACAGTTTGAGCCCCAAAGAGGTACAATTATCCAATATTTCACAAAAAAAGCAAAAATTAAAGAAAATTCCAAAAGATTAACAGATTTGTGCAGAACTTTGTTTTCTTCTTCTCTCTTCTCCCATTAATCATCTCACAACCCCTCAGATTTATCATGTCCCTTTGGAGGGCCTCACCCCTATGTTGGGAACCACTGTGTTAAACTAGGCAACTGTACATAAAGTAGTTAAAACTAGCTCCGCCTCCAGCAGCTACAACAGTAAACTGCTGCTCAGACATTAATGCATTCAGTATTAATGTCATTTATTATATCAGTCACAGGGGCCACTTTAAGTACATTTAGCTTATAATACTTCAATACTTTTAATGATTTTGAATGTAGCACTTTTACTTGTAATGGAGTATTTTTACATTGTGGTATTGGTACTTTTACTTGAGTAAAAGGATCTGAGTACTTCTTCCACCACTGCCAATGAAAGCCTTAAAAGAAAAAACCCAAAACAAATCACAGGGTAACTGCAGAATCACTGCATTCAATCTCAACAAGTAGGCCTCTTTCCTCTGCTGCTAGCCAACACAGCCCTCTAGTGATTAAAGATCAGATTAAAAATATGTCAAACCCAAACTGCTTACATCACACTGAGAGGAAATGACAACATCTCACGCCTGTCAATTTAACATTTTTGAAGTTTAATGTTAATTCCATGCTGTGTTTCAGTAAGAATACAGATGGTACTTGTGGCTCCGGTGAGAACATCCAGTAGTACAAATCAGATTCACGGTACACATACTGAACAGAAGGAAGAGAGGAAATGAGAGGAAGGAGACAGATGAGACGAGGAAACCTGAAAGAGTCAGGAGAGTAAAGATACAGCAGGCCTCTATTTCCCAAACTTTTTTTTTTAATATATAGTGCCAATGCAAAACTGCATTACATTACAATCAAGAGTGTTGAGCATTCCCCTCCCACACACACACACACACACACAGTTTGTCTGCTAAAAAGCCATTACCTAACTATCTGCCATTAGCAAAAGCGCTACAGCCTCGCAGCACAATACTTGGTCCGAGAGTGGACAAGAATAGAGGTCAGAGAGATGCTCGGAGATGGGGACATTCTGCTGTTTGTCATTAAAAAAAAAAGACCTATTGATGTGTTCAAGGAGCAGGTTTGGTAACCACAAAGTAAAGAGGGCACTTAGTTCTTCCTAAAAGCTTTAACGCATCCCTTTTAAACCTCCCATCGCTGCTGTATTTCCTCGATTTGCAAACTGAAATGTTTCAAAACTGACTGACTGAAGCATGGACAATATATTGTTCATAAACACACATACACAGGAAAAAGTTGAACAGCAAAGTATTGTCTTTTAAATAAACTCTTGCATATGTGTGTTACAAATACAGGCAAGCGTACTTGGCAACAGATGATACAGCAAAGTAAAGCAAAATAAAAACAGTAAAAGAGGACATGAACCTTTTAAAGGGTACAGGCTTGCAAAATGAGTCATCAAAAATAAGCTAACATTTCCCTGGGGAGTGGAAATGAAGACCCCAGCGGGCCCTGAGGGGACTGGGATATGACGTGCATACAAGGAGAAAGGCTGAGACAGGTGGGTAGAAATGGAGGAAAAGGTAGAGAAATAGTGTGGGCTGCAGTATACCCAGTTGAAAACTGTGGCTGGGGACAGGAGCTAGTGCTGGGAGGAGAGAAATAAGGGAGGAAGAGGAGGGCTTGTCTTGTGTTGTTCAGTCTCGCTGGGTCTCTTCCTCCGCATCTTGCAGTGCTTCTTTGTTCTGTTCTTCACCTGAGATAACGACAGAAACGTGGAACATTCATGAAGGTTGCTGTTGCCTCTGCACACTCAGTGAGGCAGCTAACTGTGGCTGTTATTATAAATATAAAAAGGTGTACTTGAAAACAGGGTTTTGTATCTGTGAACCTGGTTTTGTAGACTTGTACATTTTGTTTTCTGCAGTTTGCAGGCAGAAAACAAAATGTACAAGTCTACAAAACCAGGCTTACAGATACAAACGTCAGTGAACAAGTTTGCAAATCTACGGTTACGGACAAAACCCTGTAATAGTACCTCTTTGTTAGGCCTTCCTTGCCTGGTAAATGCTGACGTCTTTAAAATCCCATGCCCCCAGTTTGCAACGCAGGCTTTCTGTTATAAATTAGTCGCCATTCCCCATGACGATTACACTGTTTCAAACTGTCCGTTATAAACATCCATTAGATCTTCGATGAGCTACTTTTCTGGTTTGACTTTACTTAAACATACTTTTTTTTTTTTTTTTTTTTAAATTAGATTTTTTTTAATGGGACGGTGGACAATATTCAACATAAATGTTGCCATGTGATGGACTTCATCTGAGAGCTAACTTTTACCTGCAGTCCTTTGGCAGGTCACAATAAAAACATACACGCTAATGACATACACCACTAAAACAAGATAAGTCACTGCATCACTATAAACATGAATGGATGTTTGTCAAAATAAGTTAACAGTTAAGTGTGTATACAGTGTAAAAATCCAGAGTCAGTGATTAAAGACCTGAGCTGCTTTTAGCCAAACTTAATTATAACTGGATTAAAATTGGAGGTTTGTTTAAAACCTGTCTGGTTGCTCTAGTGGGCCCCTTGTAAAGCTCTGTGTGCTGCTGCATGCACTGAACTCAGAAATAAAGTTGGTAAGTAATGTACTGTAGAACTGTAGTAAGATTTTAGCTTGATTACAAACTTCCACGTGGAACAAAGTTTCCATTTCTTTAACTCAACTTTAATCCTAATGGTTTTAAGTATGCTGTGATGTTTACCACTGATCGTGTCAACATGCAGTTCAGTGAGCAGGAGTTAATTCACAGTGCCTTCAAAAAAAGCCAGTCAGATTTACTAAGGGGGTAAAATGCCTCGTGAACCTGTACAACTGGTTGCTTGGAAATGTTACCATAGAGACAGCACAGCCATCCGTGTAATGAAGAATTAAGAGGCACAAATAACAAAGGCTTGAGAATCCATCACGATTAAAATAGAAACCGTAACAGTGCTCATTAGCACCACAACTAACTGGGATGTGAGAAAGCCGCAGGAGATCATGGAGCAGCAGCCTCACATGCTGTTACTGCAGTTTGTCGGTTATATCACACTTCAATAAGCTGCGTTCACAGGTTTCCAAACTCTGCTGTAACGCCCCAGCGGGCTGTGTTCAGTGGGACTAACGTGCATGGTGGAGGAGCAGGGTGTCCGCAAGTTTCACTCCTGGATTCAAATCTTGAAGGAGTGGCTGGTGGAAAACATTCCCCAATTAAATGTGAATCACAGGTACCTTTTTTTTTTTTTTTTTTTTATTAAGAGAGCCGAAGTGAAACCTGAAATTCTGGGTTCTGTTCCAGGAGTAAGAAAACCTCATTCAAAATCATACTGACGTGGGGCGTTATAATGGCCTAGTGGTCACTCCATTGATTGTAAATGTTTAACAAATGATGCAATATCATTATAGAATATTTCTACTGTTTGCAGCCTTTAACAAACACCACTTACTACAAGCCCACGACCGTCATGTCACCAGCATGGTGGACTGAGACCGGTTCAGTGGCAAACTATAAGAATGGACAGGGAAGTGGCTGTCGTTTAAACAAAAAGAATGGCTCGCTAATTTCCATCAACACAAGAACTACAAGTGCCAGCACCTGACTATTGTTTTCAGGATTTGAAAAACTGTAAACCAACCTTTAACTTTGTTAAAATCATTAGGCTTCAAATGCAAATGCTAATTTGCTAATTGAGCTAAGTGCTGTAGTAGATACCCATTTATCTTAGAATATGGAGCATGTTTCACTTTTTCCAAAAAAACACTGACAAAAGAAAACCTCAGTGAGGTATTGCATTGAGTCACACGAGCTAGTGGAGCAGCAGCTAGCCGGGAAGTGAACTCAGGACTTCTGCTCTCTGTTGGACAGCATTTTATAACCTGTTGTCCCGGTGACATGTAAACACGACCTAGCCTAGCATGATTTAGACTTTTACTGACTTGCGGACACCCTGAAGACACTAAAACACACAGCACTCGAGTTCCACTTGTGCAGAAAAATGTGGAGAACAGGTGAAAAAAAGAAAAGAATACATTTGAAATAATTGCAGCAGCGTAATCCTTCAGAGCTGTGGGCAAACAGGGCGGGAGAGCCCATCATCTCCTCTCACCTCCAAAACACTCAACAAGGCTGGACTTTGTACTGTGAGTGAGTTAGTGAGGGTGGTGAGACAGGAGTGACAGCTTGAGGCGACAAAGCCAAAGACAGGAGGACTTACAAAATACACTTCTATAATGGAGGAAGAGTGAAGGAAGGGGGGCTGTCCTTAAGAATCTACAGAGGAACGAGGGAGAGATGAGAAGTTAGAGCAGTGTGAGTACTGAGCCCGAAAGAGAGAGAAGACTTTAGAGAAACTGCTGTGCTGAGGGGAAAGGTTAGAGACAAAGTTAGGTAGTTCTTCCCAGTTTTCTAGATGCTTTTTGGTACTATCAACACCCCTAAGAAACCTTTTTGGAAAACTATCATTCATTCCTCATAGAAGCTGTAACCAAAGGCAATCAGGGGCTTGACGGAACAAATCAGCTTTAAAAGTAGAAGAAAATCTGTCAAAAAGGCAGGTAATGATGCAGATAGTAAGGAACCAATCATCAGTCAGTATCACCCAGAAATGAACAAGTTGAAATCAGAGATAATACTAGTAGCTGCCGTCTATTCAAGCAGCTCCAGCTAATGCCCTGAGAAGAAAGGAACGGCTCTCACCATCTCCCTGCACGTCTGAGGTCCATAGTGTCAAGTTGTCACGCAGCAACTGCATGATAAGTGTTGAGTCCTTATAGCTTTCTTCGCTCAGCGTATCCAGTTCTGCAATGGCATTGTCAAACGCTTCCTTCGCCAACCTGTCAGCATAGAGGATGCAAGACAACACAGTTACACACGCATACAAACATATATATAGGTGGAGTATACTCTGCAGCAAAACACAGGTAATATCTGTAGCATCAGTACAGTCTGTTTTTGATTCTGTTAACTCCACTGCAGAAGGCGGTGAGGTTATGTGGCGGGATGGAAATGAACAATCTGTTCCCTTTCAGGACTGTTTTCAGGTTGCCAGGTTCCTGAGAGTCATTTAGCTCCAACTGCGTCTGACAGCTGGAACACACCGGTTCTTTTCATGTGGGATTTGAGCCACAGCTGAAAGGAAAAGTTGTTCAAACATGTGGATGTAATTTACCAAATTGGACAAAATTGGCAAACTGCATTAGTTGCAAAGGACTTTTTCTGATACACTGAAAGGTTTGTTCATGGGTTTTTGGCCACTAGGGGGCAGGAAAACATCCAAACAAGACGTTTGTCCACCTGATAAATCCAATATTATTCTTCGTTTCAGCTCTAGTTCGGTCTCCACCAGCTCCTGAGAAAAAAGGCCTTCTACATGTTGGACTATGTTCACCTGCCACTGGGTGACTTTTTCTGTCTGCTGTTTGGTGCTGGGCATCCCTAACATTTTATGTACTTTTTGCGTCCAAATATACTAGAAACACTCTTAAGAGTTGGAAATACCAGCTAAAGAGACAACGTGAAATTATCACACGTACCTGCAAGCGCGGTCTGGTGAGTTGAGGATTTCATAATAGAAAACTGAAAAGTTAAGGGCCAGTCCCAGACGAATGGGGTGCGTTGGAGGGAGTTCCATCATGGCGATGTCGCTAGCAGCTTTGTACGCTACCAAACTGTTCTCTGCTGCCTCCTTCCTGTCGTTGCCTGTGGCAAACTCTGCCAGGTACCTGTGGTAATCTCCCTTCCTGAGCAGGGGGAAGAACATAGTCAGGCAAATATCTGCTTTCACACATGTGCATTACAAACACATATTATAACAGGTAGAGTCCACAGCACTGATTTGTTAATGCATTTGTCAAATGTAATTTTACCAACCAGCAGTACTGAATTAAATGTCCTGTACTGTACAGTTTGGGACAAGTACATGAACGGTTGCACCCCCACAACAAACACACCTGTGATGCTGAACGAGCCTTTCAATATGTACATTGTTTAATACTCCCCTAACAAAGAGCTGTTGGTTTGGTCCAACAATTATGTTTGTAATGCTTGGTTTGCAACTAATACTATAAAACCTTTCACAAATACTCCAATAAAACCCAAATTCATTTGAATATCTTTGTCTGAAATTATTTGGTAAGGTTTCCTCAATCTCCTGTCACAGCATGTTTCATTAAAATATTGAGTGGGAGTTACTATGGTCTTTCAGTAACTGACTACATGCTGACTACATTATTATGGTCTTTGCATTATTGCCTCTCATGCTAGTGTTTTAACTTTAAAAAGAACGGTGGCAAAAGTGATACTTTTAAGGAAGCTGTATAGTACAGTACAACTGAGACGAGACCCAGCCAGCTGAAGAGCAGTACCGTATATCAAGCCAACAACTTTAAGAGACAGATCAGCATCTACAGTCTAGATAGTACAGAGCCAAGTGAATAAAGAAGCCTACTGTGATTAGTAGAAGGGCAGTTGAATCATTTATTTATTTAAGAGTCTTGCACTAAGCTCTGACAGGCCTACCTGAAGGCAAGAAAGAGCAATGAGTGCTGACTTGCATGGCTTTCCCTCCTCAGCCACCAGAACTAACCTTCACTGACCATTTCATGGGACATATTTAAAACAGGACATGGCTCTGGTAATATTGAGAAGTCTCAAATTCTGCCAAAAACCCGCACAATTAATACCAGAGTGCAAACTGTGATGAAAAATGAACGAGAAATGTTTGACCTTTGGTAAAATACTTGTGTATAAGAACACGCATGACATAACTACACAACACTCAAATTTCCACCTAGCAACTATGCTTTTCATTTAATGTTCAACAGCTAGGTTGATCAGCAAACAAGAGTATGTAATTACTTGATTAGGGGATCCACTGCACTGTAAATGTAACAGGAAGACGCTCAGCTAGACACATACTTATAGTAATTAATTGCTAGGTAATGTGTGGATTGGAAAGAGGGGAGATATGGTGTACACTCGCTTTAAAAGTATGAGAGCATCACTAGAGGAACAGAGGTGCGCAGCAATCTGCATTCTGATTAAACAAGGGAGAAACTCATTCTATTGTATATTCTGGCAAATAATCTAGGAAATCATGTTCTGCCAGCCTACGTCAAGGTGAGAACCAGTGGACTTTGTTTTGTGTTTATTTGTCTTGGTTATGTTCATGCTGGTGGGGAATATAACGGGAAAATAATTCCATTACTCCTTTAACTGATACCTAGTCAAATCAAACTGTACATGTGCCTGACCTTAACATGTAAATTGTTAGAATGGACACTAACAGATACACACATTTATTAGATACATACATTTTGTAGTAGAAAACCTTAGATTCTCCCGTGACTGCAGCTAAGATGAGGTGCTTGTCCAGTACATCCAGAATGTCGTTGCAGATTGATTTCAGCTCTTTCTCAACCTGCAGACCAACACACACACACACACACACACTATAATCAATGGCCTGTGTGCTCACACAAAACCTTACAGGTGCTGAATCAACATTCCCTTGAATATTAAAAAGGACATTTCTGTTGCAAATCAAAGGTGATTCGTTACGATTCAACTCGGCTGAGATTCAATGTCAAATAAATTCAGATTTGATATTTAAAATTGCAAATAGATTAATATCCATGAGTTGTGACTGCCAGTAACTCGTTTAAACAAAATTCCCTCCAAAATTCTGTCTACCGCCACACCAACAATAGTTAAAAGTGGGCAGAGATAGGGTATTGTGTAACTCAGTTCAAAGGTCAGTGTCAGCCATCTAAATCTGACATTTTTACATCACTATATGGCAACATGTCCTAAAACAGCTCTTTCTTTGGATATTGCCTCTACCCGGTGGAAGTTAGCAGCAAGTGAGTTTTGGAAGTAGCGTTAGTTGGTGACCCCAACTTTTGTCACCTTTGTTTTCACTAAATAAGCGATTTAGAAAAGTACAGCTCATCCTGCCAGACGATATTAGAATGAGATTTCACACAGTCAAAATGTCATGTTGCCAGAACTGAAAAAACGCAACATATAGAGGCAGAGGCACAGTGATGACAGAGGTCTGGCATTTAATGCTGGGACAAATCTTGAAACAAAGGACCTACCAGATGTCATTCTCAGCTATAATACCAATGTGTAGTGTAAGTGACAGAAACACAACTTTCACACATTGGAGTGTGGGTGAAATCCAATATCCTACATAAAGACGTCATATAAAATCTTTTGCCCCCTCACTAAATGGCTGGAGGATTGCTGTGCTGCAGAAATGAGGAAAAGGTGATTTAAAGTTGATTCATGGTTGCTGCCTACCTCATTATTTCACTCAGACAAGTGTTGTTGGGCTGTGAAATCACACCACTTCCTCTCAAAGTGGAGGTCAGTGGAGGAGAGCTGAAAACGTCCTGCTAAAAAGGGAAAAGCGTCTCTGGCATCTTCCCCACTAGATATGGAAATTAGATTATCTGAGAGTGCACCAACTACACTTATCTCCATGAAATAACAAGGTAGCAACTTAAAATCTGCTCTACTTCTATCCACTGGGTTTGTATTTTCATTATTGTGTCCAATTTAGGACTGTGAGCATTAAACGCCAGAGATATTTGCTCCACGAACTCAAGCAGAATCCATGACTGCAACAGGGCAAACTGTCTGCTTTTGCTCCAGCTTTCCACCAAAACTAACTGAAGCCGAGTCAGTGTATTGCGGCAAGATTCACAGAAGACTGTTAATGTTTTGTTGCAATCTGTGGCAGACATCAGCACAGGGGGGTTTGCAGCTGTGTGATGTGAGCTTGTTTCACCAATACTTCTGCCTGGCAAGTGCAAAATGGGCAGAAAATAAACTACTGCCATTCAAATCTTTCAGGTTAAACAAATTTTCACAAAAGAAGGAATAAACATTTTAAAGACAATGCTTTAAGATAATGTACATTTCGTCCTTGGCTCTAAAGTAGTTACTTAAACTGTTTTCAATGAAAGAACATGTTGAAATGTTGCATAAATATCTTAATTTTCATGATCAAAACCTTGCAGCTGAGAAACCTATAAAGATACAATCTCACACTGCTTACAATCGGTGAAAGCAACCAGTTGGTAGATTTGGGTTTTTAACCGTGTCTGACCGTTTTCCTGTATTCTCGGATCATCTTTAGTTTGTCCTCTCCGCCTTTGTTTTCTTCTTTCTGTTCGAGGCTGCTGATTATCCTCCAGGAAGCTCTTCTGGCTCCGATCACGTTCTTATACGCTACTGACAGCAGGTTCCTCTCCTCCACCGTCAGCTCCACGTCCATACTGGCCACTTTCTTCATCGACTCCACCATTTCTGAGACATGGGGAAACAAATGACATAAGGCATGGGCTTCTCAAGTCCCCCAGCACAGAAAGTAGCAACAACCTGAACACTGGGTGAGAACAAATTTGGGTGATGTTGATGAGTATGGAGATGGATGCATCTTGTACCATTGTCATTCTTAAGGTTTACCCCCACATTAAACATGCTCAAATTCAGTCACAAAAACACAAGACTAAGTAAGATTTGTCCTCTTACAAGCCTCTGTCTAGATTTTGTTTGGTTTTGACAGAGGTTTTGTCAGGTCAGGGTTGTTTAATGGTTACTCTTAAGTCTTTGCAATTAGAACCTAATGACAGTTGACCAATATGCAACAAGAAATTGCAGTACAGAAATGCTCTCTCTCTATTTGGGTCTGTTCAGGTCAACCACATATCAGATCGAGTTAATCATCCTTGGGTTTATTCCAGACCAGGTCTGACTGTCCTTGAGTCCTATTCAGGTCCTGTTTGGACCCAAGGACAGTCAGGCCTGCACTTTCTAGAAAATAAAATGTATGCACGTCAGGTTTGGGTATGTATTTCACAGGTCATATGTGGAATTGGTCCAAAATACTGGACCTGTGAAGACCTCAGCAAGAGAGTACCGAACTGACAAGTTTATTTTTAAACTCCCATTCTGTACATTTATCAATACACATGGTAAAATGTGCCAAACGTTGGGTGAGCATTCCTAAGGCAGCCCAGGTCTAGTGTTAAATGACGTTTCGACCTATCATTAGGTCCTGTAGTGGGTATCAGGCTGTGCAGTCATAAATCTACTGAACCCTCTGACAGGTGACACCATTCTTTACCCCTGACCTAATGTACCTTTAAAACTACCTTTGAATCCCACCCTCGGCCAAGTGAAGAGCAGACACTGGACGGCTTGATCTGGCCTTATGTCTTGACATTGTATCTGCTTAGGCTGAAATACATTGGCTGGTCCCACTTGATAGGTATTTTCATCCGTGGCCTGCTCAGTAGTCCAGCCACCATCACTATCTAGATCCACTAGTATTTCAAATAGCCACTAATTAGTGGCTAATTGGAACTGTGACCTCAACCAGAGAGTACGGACAAGTTTTCTTTCAACTGTTAAATGATCTCCACAGTAGATATGTTTGTTACAAATCTTTAATAAGCAAATTAAAAAAGTACCCTGTGGGGTTTCTGTCCTCTAGTAGCACTGTGGAGATGTTTTTTTGTTTGTCTCTTGTGCGGGCGACGCAATACATACTCCTGCCAATGGTTTCACACTACTCCACTGATCTACAGGTGGCGGTAATGTGCCAAGATATGCAGCAACGCGCCAACAAAGACAAGGAAGAAGAAGACTGCAAGCCAGTAAACATGGATGTAAAAATGCTGGATTTAAAATACTTAAAACATTGGCTTTTCAAATGAGAAAGGAAATGCACTCAACGCATTTGTCAGACCTCAAGGATACACACTGTTTTTTGGTGAGTAATACTGAATGTAAGCAAAAGTTAACTCCGCAGGGCACCTTTAAGGGATCCTTATTAAACTGTGTTTAGGTTAGAAAGAAAATATTGACAGACATATTGTTATTGGATATTTTAACCTCCCAAATATTGATATTGGCAAGTCATATTCTGTGTATCTTATGCATCCCATTTCACATCAGTGTTTGTGAGTTCTCTTGCATCACCGCATTAGACTGTAAATGTTTACTGTGTTCACCAACCTGTAGTTCTCCTGTCACATTATCACTATGCAGATTATCACCATCTATTATTAGATGATCTGGTGTGTTTGATGGAGCACAAATCAAGACTAGGTAATGCAACAACCCCGACATCCACTGCTTTTGTTATGCATTTTCTTTGTTCTATTGCACTCATTAACAACTATTTGCACAAATGCATTAGAGAAGCTTTTGCTATATACAGTGCAGCACATTTTCTATTGTTTTGGCTTTACTGCAGCTTATTAGATTTAAAATGAAACAATGACTGATGATTCAGCTTGTAATGGGTGTTTACATTCATAATAGGCTAACCGTTTTCATTGGAGCTACTATCCATTGAAGAAATGGTTCCTATTAAAACTGCTGACAGTGAATTCTGTGGATTATTCAGAGTAACAGGGACACTTTCTGTGAAGAAATGTTGCGGTTTAAAAGTCATTTTTCAATGCTTTGAACACCACAAACAAAAATCCATTCACCTCTATTGTATTGGGGTGGATGCAGATGAAACCAAAAGGATCTGCATGGCACTAGAGATAAATGTGAAAATATGTTTTTTGTAATTTGGGTGAATATTTAAAACTCCTCCTCCATTATAATTATTAACATTTTGGAGGACAGAGGTACATACATCGATTTTTGTAATTGAAAATGAGCCCATCCTCCTTCCATTAACAAAGACTTTAAACCACATTGCAGAGCCTTGAAAGGTTTCTGTCATCCTCAGTATTTTATTAATGGAGTGGCTGGGACACTGCCCAAGTATAAACTCTTCTAATGCAGAGATTCACCACGTATGGACACCTATTGTGGAATGCTGGGAACTGAGCCAGGACAATGAACCAGAGGGCTGAGCTGGATCAAATGTGATGTCTTTCCTGTACTTGTACATTTCACATCGTCAAGGTGATTCAGTAGGATGTGGGGTGAAAGTGAATATAGAACCCAGGGATGAAACGGCAATGAACACAATCTGACACTCTGCTCTGAGGGAGCTACTAATCAGCACAACAAGCCGTTTCCCTGGGGATTAACATAAAACAGACACAATATGGGGCCTCTTCAATCAAATAACAAGGAGCAGAAATGACGCATTGCAGGAACATAAATAAATTAATCTGGTTCTGCAATTGTCAGTAATACATTTCATGACATTTCTGGATAAACCTAAGAATATATAAAACAACAGATTATACTATTATGCTGAAAATACAATAACATTCTGCGGGGTGATATTGCGTTTTCTAATAAATAGGTAGCATCGTGTGGTATGCTAATGAACAAAAAGAAAATGCCATTATCATCTTCAACAGCGGTTAAAACAAAACTGTCGTTCAAGCTACACCCCCCGTGCTAAACATGCTAGCCTGGAGGTAAGAGTGACGTGTCAATCATTTGGCTTTTAACTTCACAGACAGGGTGTTATCTGCAGAAGCCAATGGCAGGGCTCTATGCAGCATGCTGGCGAAACCCGATACGTGATGGTTAGAAGCCAGGAGGAGCACTATGCTGCTTTGATCACTTTACCCTCCAGCCCAGCCTGCACACAAATAAACTCAACGACCTCTCTGTGCTTTTTAAACATTTTCTCAGCATTACAAGCTCTACAGATCTACTGAACTTATCGTAATCACTGATCGGCCACTAGCTGAAACAAACTGGGCTTCAAAAGTGTTGCAAAGTGGGAGGGACCTGCTGGTGATTTTCCCCATTCTGTGTTCTGTTTTTACATTTTCAGTGTTACTGAACATACTATATGCATATAGGTCTATGTTATGGCCACCCATTTTAATTATTTCAACTTGATTTTTCATGTTTTGTCTGTAATTAGGCATGGCAGTCAGAGGCGCGAATCAGAGCGGTAGCGAATTCAAAATGCTTCGTCGTTACAGCTAAGAACAAAATACGGCGCTATAGCTGCACAACATTTTTAAGCTTGCGATTGGATGTTTCTTGAAATGCACCTTGGGAGTCGTAGTTAGCGTTAACCAACTGTTTTTTATATATATAAAATCATTAACCCATAACGTGCATTATTAAATAAATCATTTTATCTAAATTGTACAGAAATATGTCTTTATATACATTAAAAATTGAGCAGATTCATATAGAAACCACAGCACAGAAGAGAGCCATGCCTGACACACATCTAGTTGACGCTGACATACTGAAAACACTGGCAGCCGCAGCACAGGCAAAACACAATGCAGCAATGTCCAGCGGACACTAGGGGTAAGGGTTGTATAGCTCCATAGCACAATAGGACCATACTGGTGCTTGACAGGGTTGATGTTGATCAATAACTATGATTTACCTAATATTTGGCCAGCTGCTCTAAAGAATTTTGAAAATGCAACTCCACTGACTTCCTGTAGTGGTGAAAGGTTATTTTATGCATTCTTCTTCAGACAAGTGGAGGTGTGAGAACTCCCAAGTGTGGGGTGGCAGGTTAACACACCAAGTTGACTATTCATACTACTTTTTATTAACTGTCAGTGCCTTTTTACGTCAATATAAATGGAGAGAGCAGACAAGGCAAATAGAAAGCAGTCACTGAGGATAAGATACTAAGCCAGACTGACTCTCCAGGGTGAGTAGAGGACTCTAAAGTTGACAAAAGTTAAAACAACTCAGGTAATGAGGGCAGGCAGGCCGCCTACCTACACTACCCAGGTAGCTCACGGACTGTTGCTGCAGAAAACTACAGATTAAATCAACAGTGAAAACAGTCGCAACTGGTCAATCAAATCCCTTTATCACATCTCTCATCGTGCATGTTGAACATTTATGCAGTGTGTGGCACTCACAGAGAGAGAAAGGGTGACTTTAGCAGAGAGAGAGGGATCGCTCTGATATTAAAACTTGGCTTCAGACTTCCGTTGGCTTCTTGCTATTATCACACCTGCAGTGTGTTTTTCCTATTAAAAGATATTCTTCCCTTGTACTCCGCCAATAGCATACTTGTGTACATGTCATTATTAAAAGGTGTTAAAGTATGCATTTATTGACCACTTGCCATAAATTGGCTCCTCTATTACAAAAGCCAGATTTGACCAGATTCAAACAGCAACTCACACCAGTAGTTAATGCAACATGCATGCATGCATGTACTCTGTTGTTACTACAATGTTTCTGCTTTTCTATTTTACAGACACAAAATGCACTGTACTGTCATTATAAAAGAAATTCAATGAATTATGTAGCAAAGAAATAGAGCATGCTAAACCAAACCATACTGATAAGGCCTCTGTGTGCCATGGCAATGTTCAAGATTTGTATTTACTATATAGGTAAACCAACTATACTGTACATTTACCAATGAACAGTTCAACACACTTTGCTCTGGTGAGGACTTCAAGTCAATTGACTGCAAAGAAAAGTTGTCTCAAGCTGAACTTCTGGCCGAGATTGTTGTTCAGCAACCAATCACATAGCAGTAATACTTTCTGCCCCGCCTATTCCTGTTCAACATTGGTGCTACACCTATCAATCAATTAACCCAGGGCACCACGCAGTCGTAAAGCAGGCGATGCTGGCCTCATTGAAGCAGTAAACGGGATCTGTAAGCCCAGTTATCACATATGCAAGGCGAACTGATTTACATTTTTAGCAGTTTCCAACCATGTCTAACGTCTAATTTACCTGGTACAGCACAAATTAAGACCTTAAACGACTTGTAAAAAAATATTGTCACGCTTAAATTCGGCTTGCACCCAACTCGATATTAAGACCCCAATAAAATTTGAGTTATCGATTGGCTACAACTGGTTTGCCTGTCTGGAAAGGTCTTCTCTTACCAAAACACTTGGTGGGGGCAGTATGTTAGCATTAACTGTGGCACAATTTTCGGATATATTTTTCTGCTGAAGCTGCTACTTGTTGGATCAGATAGATACTGACTATAAGTCAGTGGATACTACAGATTCAGAGGAAGCGCAAGTCATGTTTAATAGGGTGTGGACATTTGCTGTACCGCTGCTTTTTGAATGGAGTTTGGCGTGACGCGTGTCGGGGGCTGAAGAAAGGCTAGCCAGCTAGTTAAGTTAGCAATTTAGATAGCTAGTGTTAGCTAGCTAACCCTGGCAGGGGACTAGCTTAGCTCACCACCTAACGCAAGCTAAATGTTAACCAGACACCAGGGCACGCGACAAAGCGCGCTTTTCACTAAGCAAAAGGTTCATTCCTTTTTTATCCGAAAACTATGAATTTTAAACGTTAACGGATTCATTTGGCTGGAGAAATTTCCGCCATTTTGTCTCTCACCCAACAAATCTATGTGAACTGCTTTACCTGCGTCTCCAAGCCCCCTGCGCAGGGAGACTGAGGGGAAAGAGGGGCCAGCATTCTGCAATGACTGTTACTTATTCGGAGCCTTACCGTCGTATCTCTCCGCTTGTTCGGCGAGTTTTGCCTGGTATACCATGTTCTCTCTATCTGCCATGGTGCTCGGGTATTAGGACTGTTCGAAACGTCCCGGTGGAAACGGAGGATTATGGGCTGCTCGGCGATTCCTGGTGGTGGATCAGCAACAGCACTGTCGCTCCGCTGAACCGAAGACCCACCGGTAGCACTGGCGTAAAGATGGCGTCGCTACTCCATCCGGGAAACCCACGCAGCAGTGTTCATCTACGCCTACACCTCATGCCAAAACCCGAAATAAGACACTCTCAATTCAAAAATCGATAAATTTAGTGTCAAGTGACTTGTCAATAAATTTAACATTTCAGTGATTTAGTTATTTTTATTCAATTGTATCGGCATACATATTAACTATAAAGCACAAATAAGCATTTATTTTAATATTTTAACTTATTGGCTTTGTCACACTGCCCTCTTTTATTTTGGAACTAGGTTACATTTTTACCAAAAATGCTACATCAATTTGCAAAACTATGTGGAAATCCACCCTCTGTGATAAAGTATTTTAAATGCCTTTAAAGCTGCCTTGAGTGATTTTGTCTTTCTTACTCTTAAATTGTTTAGTTTAACCTAAAATATTTTTGAGTAATGTAGTTTTTTTTTTACATATTGTACAGTTTAATTTCAGGTTATACTCTTAAATATTTTCCTCTTTGAAGCAACTATAATTAAAATGTAGATTACAAGTCTCAAATGTAAGGCTATCTTAATTTTCCGACTAACTTATTTGCTAACAAATATAGCCGAGCCACTAATCACTATGGTGCAATACAGTGTAGTAATGGCTTATAGTAATGTACAGTATAAAATGTAATAGAAATGCAGAAGAAGTCAACCACAATGTAGACCCAGGGACATACTTTCATTTAACCCTAGGCCGCAAATCCAATCCAATCCAATTCCAAAGAAAATGTTCTCTCTTGCACATAAGCAGACTGAGAATCTTTATTTAAAAAAGCTAAGAGATAACTTAATATCACATGTAAGAGTGGAGTGAAAAGCTGCAAGCAGCACAGTGCAAAGTTAACTCCAATTCAGCATGAACAGCAAACACTGAATTTAATTAATTAAATGGAATAACTTCACACCATATAGAGAGAGTAATGTAAAGCCCAAACCGACAATTTGGTACATTTCTATTTTTATTGACTAGGTATATTAACACATTACATGCTACAGAAAATAAAAAAGGTAAAATTTAACTTCAAATAATATATTTTCATAACACTTTGACACACTGTACAATCTCTTTTTTAAATCCTGTTTTTGCTTGTTCTCTCCTCTTCAAAGTCGGGGTGAAATGGCACAAAAGCAAAAATATATGATCATTGCAAAATAACTAAAAACAATGAAACATTATTTGGCATGAAGAGACTTGATGCATTTTTCTTGAGCTGTAGAGGAGATAAGGTGCACATTGTACGATCATCAGCGGTATCTTCTAAAAAGCAAAACATTTTCTAAGTATTCATTGGTCTTCAACTAACTGCTGTGGCACAGCTGAGTTACAATAATGTCATGAAATGAGAATATTTTTTCTCAAAGGCAACAGTTAGTGGGAGTTCAGTGTCATGCATCTGAATGCAATACCCGATTAACACTTTGCATAAAGGCATTACAACAAATAGAAAAATAGGATTAAAAAACTTTAAAAAATAAGTGGTACCACTACAAAATGGAGAGACCCGTCTGTGAAACACAATCACTTCTTTCCATTCAAAGAAAGGAAATGTGGCAGATGTAACAACTACCACTGAAACATCGTTTTGATATCCAACTGATGTCAAATTATGCACAAAAAATAACTACACTTGAAAGTTGACATCACATTTTGCATTTTCAGTTTAGATGTTTGTAAATTTGTCATTAGAAATGATACAATAGATCATTTAAAACAATATGTGACATGATGCTCGCCAAAATCACTAACACACCACATTTGCAGCAGCACACTTCATAACTATGGACTGTTGTCACCAACAGTCATGTAGTGTTAATTGGTCACCTATATTCCTATGTAAGCTCCACACAGGCACTCTGTGCTAGTAGTGGATAATGTAGTTACACATAGCTGACTTCTAAAATGTGCTTAATTCCAACATTTTTGCTGAGCTCAAATATTTCACCATAACAAAGAAACGTGGAATATGGGGACTTAGAACTATTGCATGTGTTTATTAATATATGCAAGGCTGTATATGACCCAGAGGTGTGGCTCAAAATTCTTAATAAACATATCATGGTAATAAAAATATGGCATTAATGTAGCATACAAAAAATAATTTCCTTAAATTTTAGTCTCAATAAGAAGAAATGGAGGGAAAACATTTCACAATTCATAAACACATTGTAAACTCAGGCTACGTTTCAGGATATCTAGGGTTCAGATGCATAACAATGCTGTGTAGGTTAGACAGACTTTCTGTGTTCATACAAATGGAGAAATATGCACCTGCACTCTTTTAAATCTGTTTTAGAAATCTTGTTCACCGGCCTGATTTCTACTCCCACAGTTACCGGTCTTAAGACCTGGCACAGAAAAGAACAATTTCACCAAATATCAGTTGCAATTGCAATGTTCTCCAACAACATACAGCTGGAACAACTTATAGCACATGGAGGACACTGAAGGAATTAAAATTAATAAATGTGCCTTAGATTGCATCTATAATTAGATACCGTAGGTGTTTAGACTGCAAAAGTCATTCACAATTTGCAAGCTTATTTTTCATTTCTGCTTTACCATGTCACACTCTAACCACACCTATGCTGTTTTGATGCATGTGAGAGATGTACACCATCTCAGCATACAGTCTTTATTATTATTATTATAAATAGTGTGGGTAAAGTGACATATGAGTGATTTTTGTGCATAGGCATTCTTGGTCTCACCCCAGGACAAGGTTGAACTTGTGATTTGGAAATAAAATGTATTTCAGTGAGTGCTATGGAAACCATTTGGCTGCTTGTTGTTCATTTTAACATATCAAAAACAATACTGACGGACTGACCGAGGCTTAGGCTTCAGGCCAGTAAGTTCCTACTAACGCGCCTCATCTTTTCCAACACCAGACACGAGGCAGAGAGGATGTTAACTCTGCAGATCCTCCCTGGTGTGCAGCTGGGGTTTGTCACTCGCCATGTTCCTACTATAGTTTAGCACTGGCAGCATACAAGAAGCATCCATTGCATTTATGTATCATGGGAAAGTTGGTATAACCCAATCTTAGTTTGCTATGATACATGAGTAATAAGACTATGACCACAGGGTGATTTTTTTTGTCTTAAAGAACACAGTGTTATTGTCACCGGTAACAGTGTTACATCAGTCTCATCGCTGTTTACAACCATTTACAAGCCACCACCTAGTTAGTGTTCACTAGGTTACCCATAGTAACAACGGGGATAATGTTAAGGAGGACATCCTAAGTTGGTGATTGCTCTGCCTGCTTTGGAGGAAAAGGAATAAGAGTGCATTCTGAAACAGGATGTTGGAAAATGACATTTAGCTAAGGAGCTCAACTTACAACCTACAGTAAAAGACCATTTTATGGTTTATTATTGACATAATGCTCAGTTGGCCTGTGTGGGTTCATAAAAGCTTTATGTGGAATAATAGCACGTGTATTCAACGTGTAAAAAGCTGATGAGAAAAAATACAACTACAGCAAATGTCAAACATGGCATCTTAATGGCACAAAAATGAGTGCTATAATGTCTGTTTTACCAGTTACACATAAAAATGCAATAGAATTAGTGTTTTAGGGTGGATTTTATCTTAAAAGCATCTCCGGACGACAATTATTGTCATTAAAAACCCTGCTGGAAGACAAAAATAAAATCCCTCAATATTTCCCATCTTCTACAGCAGCCTCAGGGGGTCTCCCTTTCCTCCTTGAAAGGGTGCTTATTTTGTTCTTTCACACCGCTGCATCTGAAGTCAGCCATGTTGGCGCTGAATAGTGTTTTAAAAGAGGAACATAAAATAATAGTAAACAGTCTCTGGTAACAAAAAGTAAAAGAAAATCAAATATAAGGAAGGAAAGAATGTTTACAGTATTTAGCATGTAAGGTGTGTGTGTGTGTGTGTGTATATATATATATATATATATATATATATATATAGAAAGAGCATATATATATATATATATATATATATATAGTCAATTCTATCATAATATTTTCCACTTTTAGTACAAAAAAAAGAGGACTTGGTTTGTAGTGTGGGATGTAATAAGCTGGTGAAGTCGTCCTCTCCACAAGACGGAGACATCAGGAAAAGTCTTTGCTCGTTTCACTCCGAGGTTCACAGTCTGGCTTTACAAAAACTCACTGATTCATGATTCTGTGAGGAGCAGAGTGTTTTGTCTCCTGTGTGCAATCGACTTTTTTCCCCTTCTGTGTATGTAGTGGGTGGGCATACAGATAGCACAGGAAGGGAAGAGTAGGTCAACTCTGCTGTGGTGCAGACTTGAATACTGGGCTGGAGGTGTGTAAACTAGGGTTTGACTGATATCGGTTACTGGTGCCTAACACTGCCCATATTGGACTGAAACTGTCTGAAACGGATATTTTGCCAATTTTCATTCCTTTTCCCATTGAATGTCTCCCACAGCCTTTTGTTCCTTTCAAATCTGATTAAATTCTTTTAGGGTTAGTAGCTTCGATGGAGATGCTGTGTGCAGTCACTGCTCCAAATAGCTCTACCGCCTAACTGCGCCAAAGGTCACTTTCACACCTGTAGTTTGGTTCATTCGGTCTGGACCAAAAAAATAAATTAAAGACCAGGCGTTTTCAGACTGGAGGAACACTTTCATAGTTCTAAAAACAGTTGGAGGACCCCCACCCACCAAAAGAGCTCATGAAGAAATAAATGGTTATAAGCATTATTAAGCAAATCGTCGTCTTCTGCTGTAACATTACGGGGGGATAGTTACTGTGTGCTCACTACAGTTCATTCACTTTTTAATGAAGAACTGCTGAAATAAGACACAAGCACAACACACCTCTGATTTAACTCCTTTTGAAGTAGATCCCTGTACTCACTTGCTGACGTGCATACATGTCACCAGGGTTGCCAGATTATCGAACATCTTAACAGTTTCTGGTCAGCAGATGGATTTAATAGTAGTTTAGCTTTTGAAGTCATGATAAAATCATGTCTACTTTCACAAAATCCTGTGGTTGGTCTGCTTTGCTTTCACATTACAAACAAACGGCAGCAGAGTTGGAAGCGGACGCAATTCCTACTTTTCAAGCCGTCTCTTGAAGGAGTGTGGTTAACAGTTTTCCAAACCGAACTAAAAGAGTAAACGCGCCAGAGTTTGTTTGAACCAAACAGGTTTGGTGTGAAAGTGTCCTAAAACAGTTCAATAAACATTATACAAAAAGTAAATAAAACTGCTGTGGAGTGTTTGGAAGTTGTTGTCCTATTCTTTTCTCTTCTTGATTCAGGTAACCGTTTACCCCTGCTTTCAGTCGTGCAGTTAAGCTAGGCTAAACACACCTATCTTTGTACTGGATGCACACAGACGAAAGTGATGATCAATCTTCTCATGTGATTCTGGGAGACAACACACAAGTGTGTCCCTTTATAATGTAACATTAATAAATATTAAACCAATAAATGCTGCTATCTATCTGAAAACAAGAAATATTTAATTATAAAGGTATAGTAGGGGAGGAGGAGGAACACTGGCAGTGTGTAATGCTGACTTTAAAAAAAAGCCAATATAGGTGAACCGATATCAGTCTGACCTTAGTGTAAACTCTTCAAAATGACATTAGGTAAGATCACCCAACACGTCCTGCATTGGCAGGGTCAGGAGTGCCTGACCACTTTAGCTCATAGGTTCATATACTGTGTGCTTGTTTAAATCTTTTTCTTTCCGAGCATGACAAAATGACCAAAACAGAAGGGATGTGCTGGACGCTGTCGAGCTGACGGGAGTGCGTGCGTTTCTCAGCTCTCGTCATCAGGATGCTGCTGTTCCAACAGGCGAACGTGGGTGAAGGGAAAGTGGCCCCGTTTGCCCTTGCACTCACCCTCCCATTGGCCGTTCACGTTGATCTTGGTCACTTTCACCATGTCTCCCACCTGTCAAAAAAACAAAAAAAATAAAAGATAAATGCAGGGATACAATACACACACACTACACACTTTCTCTCTCCGCTCTGTATTAACTGTCTTGTCTTAACCTATCAATACAAGCTCAATGTCTGACTCATATTCTATCAAGCCCGCAGAAAGAACAGTATTGACATGAAATTGACTGAACTGCAGAACAGCAAACCCACAAATAAACACCCTAGTTTGACTGATATACAGGAACAAGGTCAATTTCTGTCTGGGGAGGGGAGGCTATTTTGTTTTGCCCTCATCAATCAGTTTTGAGTGACACATCCATCCCAGCGACGCAGTCAAGACGGAAGCTGTGGCAGCGGTTGCTAAGAGCGATTAACATTTTTCATCACGATCAAAGAAACACGCAGATTTAAGAGTTGTAAATTGACCTACAACAATCTGTACAGCTGTGTCACCATTCTTGCAGTCATTTATCTGTCACTATTTTTTATGGATATAGCCAAGTGGCTAACTATGCAAGGACTCCACATTCTTAATCCCGCCTTCAAAGCTCTGGTTGGTCGATTGTTTCTCCAACAGGGAGAAACAACAGCCACCAATAATGGGCACAACACCAGAACTATTTGAATTGCTGAACAATCGGAGATAAAGGGGTTAATTCAGATGTCTGGAGGAGGCTACCCGACTTTAGCCCAGACAACAATATCTTAATCGCCTTCAAAATCTCATGTCAGTCAAGTCCTAATTGCAGTGCCTATTTTCCATGGGCTGATGTATTGTGATTTCTTTATGCTACAAACTGAAAACAGGTGAGGTAGATGCACTGAAGTAAATTACAGCAAGTACATGAAACTCACAGGATGTTGTAATGGCAATGCACTTTAAATAGGATTTAATTTCAAAATAACACTGCTGTAAATTACAGAATAATAGTCTTTAAGGTGAGAGCGTTGTGTACAGCACTGTGAATCTTGACTTCACTCACTGTTTCTGATATGTAGTCTACATTTCAGCAGGCTGCGCAAACATATTGTGACCCATTTTAACAGTGGCAGAGGTTTGTAAACACTGTAATGCCATCTAGTCTGCTCTATCTCATACAGAAGCACACGTATACACTGCCTTCCACTCTTTGTTATTTCAAACAAAATGGTGGCGTCTGTGTTTCTTGAGAAGACTCAAATAAACTGGGCTACACAGAGAACACCCAGGAGCCCCGACAACTGACAGCTGAGGAATTCAAGAGCTGGCTGTGTTGAAAGGTGGTACCAAATCAGCAGATTGTGTCGCTTGACTACATTTATTTTAGCTGTAAAATGATTCCATTGAATTCAGCTTTAGCTTCTGAATCCACTCATCTGCAGCTCCAGACCCACTGTTCCTATCTCCATGATGGAAACAAGTTAGGAGGAGGTGGCTTTGAGAGAAAACCCACTGACACACCCAATATAACCATCTATTCCCATGGTGTTCTGTATCGGAGCTATCACTAGCTAGCATGTCAGCATAAGTTCACATGCTAAAATTACTTACATAACATGACGGATAATGACGAGCAGCTCAGGACAAACTGCAAGCTGGTCACAGTAAACTGTATGTGTGGTGTGGAGATACAGAGTTCAGATCCCTGTGGGACGGCTTCAGGCCACATCGACACTAATACGTTTTCATTTTAAAACAATAACGATCTCCGTACACACAAGCGTTTTATCACCGCTTCAGATATAATCTCCGTCCATACTACACACCTGGAAACGCATATCACATGACCATTCATGTGCATTGGGCCGGTATAAACAGGAAGCAGATTGTCTACTACGAACGAAGAACAGCAATGGAGAACAGTAAGACCAGAGATTTCTATGCTTGGACTGACAGCGAGGTGGAACTGTTACTGAAAGTAATTGTTGTAATTCGTTATCCATGTTGAATTAACCGCTGGTAGTCAAGGCTGATGTCGTTTGTTTTAGTCTGGGAAATGGTCACGTGATAGGGGCGTGACGAATCAGGGAAGGACATGTCTTGGCAGATAAGATCCAATCAGGAAGCGAACGTGGGTGTCTGTGTCATCGTTTTAAAACGTCTCCATTCCCGCCCGTCCTCACTAAAACGCAATCCTGGAGTTATTAAAACTAAAACGGGGGCTCCATTTTAGGCGTTATAAAATTCTGGAGTAGTGTGGACGTAGTGTGGATGTAGACTTTTGCTACGTAAACATAGCAAAAGTCATGCGTTTTAAAACAAAAATGTATTAGTGTGGATGTAGCCTCAGAGGACTCGTCTTATTAACCTCCACCACTGTTTGCATTTTATTTAATAATCTGAGGAAACATTGTTTATTTATCTGCTACTACAAACAACGTGCCTTGTTTCACTGGGTTCCAGTGGTAATGAATGTACAATGCAACGCTCACATTAATCCAATGGGCCACAATGTGTACATAAAGAGAGGCCACTGTAAAGAATCCGTGTCTTTCTCTTTAGAGCCATCTCCACTGCGAGTGTCTTCATGTGCGCTGTCAGCTTGCATTTGTAAAGATACTTTGTGTGTATGCTCACATGCATGAGTAAGCCATTACCAATCAGGACAATCTACAGTGCTTCGGCTGAGAGCCGAAAGAGGTTAACAGTGAATAGAAGGACAGCCTTGGAGAAAATGAATGGTGGGTGGAACTGCTACCTCCAGAGCAAGTGCTGTCTTGTCGTAGGCGTTGGGCACCCTCTTCTGAATGGCCCGGGCATAGACAGGCCCATTCTGTAGGTTAGGGAGCTGGGCATTTACCACAGGCTGAGCGTACTGGCCTGGGTCCCCCAGAGGGTTGGCCTGAGGGGCCCCTGTTCCGTCTGTGCTGACCACTACCCCTCCAACTTGCCCCCCCTGTCCAGACCCCACAGCTGGGGAACCCAGGCCGGCAGCAGTGGGCGAGGCAGGCCGGTACTTCTCCACGTAGGGCACGGGGATCATTCCGGCTCGGCCCTCCTGGTTAGCCGCGTTCCACCACTGGTCCTCTGGCTTCTCCAGCACGCGCAGGATGTCACCCTTGCGGAAGGGGAGGTCCTCCTCATCGTTGCCGGGGAAGTCAAACAGCGCCCGTACAAACTCCGCCTCCTCGGGCTGCTGCGGGGCGCCAACAGAGGAGCTGATGAATCCTGTGTGCTTGGCCTTGCTTATGGGCTCTATGAGGGTGGTGGTGTCCAGGTAGTGGATCTTATAAAACTCCAGCAGGGCCGGCAGCGCTTCAAACTCCTGATCCCCAATCCGAAACCTAGGAGGAGCCACACCTGGTAGAGAAAACGTGACTTTGTTAGTTTGCTGAAGGTAAAACATAATAGAAACAAACAAATCAAATCAACAAATAAATAAATACCAATGTCCTTGGACAGACCAACGAGGGTCACACCAGCTTGCTCTAACTTTGTATTCACACAGCAAGCAAGGAGACTATCCACTGAAAAATCAACCATATCCTATAGAGTGCTGTTTGTGGAGACAGATCAAGGAGATGATGAGGCTCCAGACTACAGTCCCAGATGGGGCTAATGTCATTTTATGTCACCATATAGTAAATCTTCTGGAAATTCAAAAAAACATTTATAAATACAATATCCTGAATGTCTGTATGGGATAATTCAGTGATTTAAATACATGACAAATCAAGGTAATTCATCACATTACTGCAAAAATCCTGTAAATATCTAATATTGCCATAAAACAATCCTGCTCATTGACTTGCAACATTGTCCACAGTGACCCAATACAACCAGAGATATCAAGGATTAAAGATGAAGATTGTTAACTTGGTAGAAACAATATAGCTAAATCTCTACAGGCTGACAAATCTATACCATAGTCCTATCAAAATGTATAACAAAATGGAGTGGCATTAGCCCACATCATTTTGTGTGATTTTTTAGCCAACATGTTCAGGCAGAAAGGCAGTTGCACTCGTAGCCTCTGCACATCACACTGCTTGTTTCTGTCTAAAGTTTGGCGCCATGTTTTATTCTAGTTCAAATAACAGCCCAAAAACTGGGTACTGTTCCTACACATCAGCCACTCACTTGCTTGGGATTTCAAAAGAAATTTGACCACTATTACTTGAAATATTTCTCATACTTTCTCTAACAGACCAGGATAATGTAGTTGTCATAATGGCCCACAATTTATGACTTACTACAGAGACAGATAAAAATGACCCAATGCTATGGAAGCCCAGACAGGACAAAGAGCTAGAAGAACAGTGGCAGACCTGTTAAGCAGGGCTATGTATGTGCAACAGAGCAGGATCATAGACATTCCTGAAACGCCAATCTGGCCAGTCATCCGCCAGTTGTGACAGCCCAGCCTGCCCTGTTCATTCAATCCCTGCAGCAGCAGCCCACCTCACTACCGCTGCACACACAAGGGCAAAACACCGCCTCAACCCAAAGTCAGGAAAGATTAATAAATGATACCAAGTAACGTTATGGTCGTTGAATAAATAAAGTCTTATTGGTCGTTCATAGCTAGCTAATCGGTAAAGTAACACCAAACTCCATTTAAAAAAGTAGCTTACTTAACTTTACGTTGCTCAAACAACAAAGTACAAAATTTGTACAACGTATGATTTCCCAAATATAATTTTAGTGAAAAGTATTAACACTTCAGACTGACTCTTCTGTTCAACCCCACAGTAGCTAGGCAGTTAGCTAACGCTACACGGTCTAAAATACATGGGGGTATCGAGCAGTGTAACTCACATGTTAAAGTTTTCATTTTTGTTCAAAAGAGTGAATATTATTATATTATATGTATGCCGACTTTGAGAGTACCTTCCGATAATACAGCAAATATTTAAACGTCTGTGAGAAAGGACAGGCATATTTGTAGATTTATCAAGATCCAGTTAAATTGGACAATTCATAATAGGCGTTTGGCGTGGCTTGATGAGAGAGTGGAACGCAACTGGGCTAAATCCTAGCAATCCAGAATTAAAACGAAAAATACGTATTGTAACGTTAGTTTCGGGGTGAACACGTGTATCAGGCTCAGTCTAGTAACGTTACCTAGCTATGTGACAAACAAATCAACGTTACCTGAGCCAGATTGCCGGTTGTTACTGATGCTGTTGATTATATAATGGGACACTTTGGAGTTCTCTGAAACGGACAGCACGTAGTCACCAGGGCTGGTAATTGAGTCCCTTGCCAGGAAAACGCCATGCCTCTGTCCCTGTAAAAGAGAAACTGCTTCCTGGCGGCTAAGCCTTCCCCAGTACCAGCTAGCACGGTCTTCGGCATCAAAATTACCGGCCATGGCTGTGAAATCCTGTCCGAGGCTTGAGGCCTTTCCCCTTCGCCTCTCCCTATCCGCAACTCATACAAAAACTTTGATTGACTAACGCTGCCCCTGAAAAGAACGGAATAATACCACAATGTTAGCAACTTCCACGAGTAATGTCAAGGCGTGTAAGTTGACGGAACTTCTGTTACACCACAAAACCCAACACTCGACAACTTAAGCGTTAAAATTACCATAAAAAAAAAAAAATCAAAACTAATGTGCAACAAGAAACTCCGGGACTGAAATGGCGGATCTAGGGAAAAGTTGACCTCATCTACCGGAAGGGATGCCTGGTTAATGGGAAGCGCTGCATTCACGCCCCTTAAAAAACATTGTAGATACGACTTAACGTCTCTTCTACTTTTTTTAGATTACAGCACTTAATACTGCTGCCGTCCATTGTTTACTGAGCCTGCCTTTTATCCATTAGTTTACTAACTGAAAATATTAAAATCCCAAGGAATGACTCAGAACAACGTGGGAGCTTAAAGCAACCACTTGATCTCAGTTTATGTTCTAACTGCTTTGAAGCCGTAAACGCACCATCATTAAACTTTTCTGCAGACTTTGGTTGCTCCTAATCAAAGTTTTAAACTGTTCACAAACATGTATTTTGTGAGTATAAGACCAGGTTTTTGTTTTACAATTGAAAAAACATTATAGCGTCAAGTTGTGAGCTCAAAATGACTTATGAGATTGTCAAACTCACAGTTTAAATTAAAGTTTACAGCTGGTGTGAACATTAGCTCCTGGGCGCACACGCTGGGGGGAATAAAATGAATCTTTGTAAAGATTAAGAAATCATTTACAAACGGCATTTTGGGTCAGTGGCCTTTTGCACTACATTTATTCTACCAGTAGATGGCAATGTACACTCTGTTATAAAATATGAGGCGCCACTTAATGAACCTATTTCTGACACAGTTTTTCAAAAGCTGTTATTTGTCATCCATCCAACATAAGTGTGTCATTAATGTGGACCCCTGGATATTTATAATACTTGGCTGATATTAGGTTATGGGTTGGTCCACCATCCCCTTTGTCTTCATATTTAAAAGCAGGTGGTTAGAATTTCTCATTTTGCGTTACTCACATGAAGAGGGAAGTTTCCAGTAGATTTAGACAGATGTTAGGTGAGTAACTCTACAGATGTCAAGCATGAAATTTTTCATTTTTGATCTTGAAAAGAGTAGGTTCATATAAAAAATCTTCGAGATCCGCTTACTAGCTTTTTTTTCTGAGCTTTCAGCCACGTCTCACAGTCTTCCTCAGCAGATTTGGAGTTTGCTCAGTCATCATGGAGTTGGCTCAGATGTCCTCCTCACATGACCGAAGTATGGCATACTGCAGTGAGGTGATTTGTTTTTCTTGTTCCTATATTGAATAACATGCGATTTATAATTAATACTGAATTGTTTAATAGTGTAAAAGATACATGCAATCTCTGTTAGTGTCATGCCAACTGCTATCACTGACGTCGACCCTAAATTTCACATCTGTCTGACTGACTGACCTGAATCTGGCTGATCATGATCGTATCTTGTGCCACTGAAACACTGAGACACTCTTCCAAGTACATTTTTAATTGGTAAATTATTTACAGAATCACACTTACACTCCATCTCTGGACCTTATTTGTATTTTTGTCTCTTTTTGTTGTCTTTGATTTAAAATATTCACACTAGAAATGAAAAATATTAGAAAATCAGACAGGACTCCAATTTATTGTTACTGTGAGAACAGCAGCAATTAAAAACTATTATTATCATTTAAATTAAGAGGTAATATTCCCATCTTTGTTATTGATTTGAGAAAACACAAAAACCAACCTCCCTTTTGTAAATACAGCAACATTAGAGCCACACACATCACAATAGGTGTCATAAGAAACTGCATTTTAAGAATCAGTGTCAGTCCACTATAAATTCAGAAGAAACTGGAGTGAATACACACATACAGTATAAAACTGATCAACATATTTATGATTCGGCAGAGAAACATATTTGTCAAACACTAAAGTTGTTGTTTATGTGACTGGAACAGTGGTTTCCGATTAGTCTGTTCATGACACACTGTGGTTATTAACACCTAGGCTTTGTAATCTACTCTGATACAGAGTTATTCAAACTTCTTCAGGTGGTTGTAGAGGGACTGGACGTATGTAAACACACACATGGGGTCTGGCTTGTCCCCCATCACCATCATGTCCTCCACCTCGATCAGACGGAGACAGTCAGCCTGCACCCTGAAACATAAAAGCATAATTACGGCTCATTTGCTTTCTGGCGGGGATGAGAAATTTGATGCCACTCATTCGTTAAATAAAAGCTTAGCTTAGCACAAAGACTGGAACCCGGGGGGAACAGCTAGCCTGGCTCTGTCCAAAGGTAACAAAATCCACCTATCTGCACCTCTAAAGCTCACTTATTACTTGTTTAATCCATACAAGTGTAAAAATGACAATTTGCCATTTTACAGGGGTTATGTGCTCTGAGCAGTTGCCTGTTAAAAGGGAGTCTTTCCTTGCCACTGTTGCCTAGTGCTTGCTCATGGTGGGCATTGTTGAGTCTCTGTAAACTGTATAATAAAGAGTACGGTGTAGACCTGCTCTATGTGAAAAGTGCCCTGAGATAACTTCTGTTATGATCTGGCGCTGTATAAATAAAATTGAATTGAACTGAATTGCCAGACAACCAGCAGAGACTCCAGGAAGTTTACTGTGCCTGGCCAAGAACTGAGAAATAGCTGTTTTTCAAAAAGGCTGTTAACAGTTTTCAGAACTGAACAATGTACTATGTAACTTAATAACATATTCTTTCTCTTACACATGAAGAGGAGCTCATTAGCAATAAAAGGCACCTTTGTTTAATTCAGTTCAGTCAGGGGTTGTGTTGATACAGCCTTACTTGGTCTGGTATGACCAGTAGCTTATGTTGGCTAATGTTAGCAGACTTTTTGATAGCGCTAAGTTAATACCACTGGTGGTGGCCTAGTGCAGCCATTCTCAACCAGTGGTGGGCCTCAGAGCGCCATCTAGTGGGCCGCGGAGGCAGTTGTACTGCCAAATGGTTAGATTAAAATTAAAAATTATTTTCTTTGGTAATTTACAAAGCTAGTTACTTTTTTATCTAAATGCACTCATGAATTCACACGAATAAAAAGCGTCAAATTAAAATGCATAATTTCAATGACCAGTTAAGTTTGAATATCACCAGCCAATCATGACACATCATCAGTGTAGAGACAAACGTGTTTTGCCGCTGTTAGCTAGCTAACGTTCCCTCGGATGCAGTGACACAAAATGGATCATTTTTTTGAAACGAAACAGTGATGTGGGAGACAACCCTGCGTCATAAAAAGCTCCAAAGCGTGTGGTGGGGAAATATGAGCCTGAATACATTAAATTTGGATTCATAAGTGCAGGCAGTGTGTTGAATGTGGTGAAATAAAAACCATCAAAGCTCCAGAGACACTTAAACACAAAGCACCCAGGACGTTATCTTTTTTTTCTCATTTATTTGGGAAGCTGGTCCTGTGGATTTTGTTAACAATCGGAAAGTGGGTTAAGTTACAAAAGGTTGAGAACCCCTGGCCTAAAGGTTAGGACGCATACCATATATTTACAAAATGCCCCCCAAATACTTAGCATTTACAATTATTCTGGTGGCCGCTGTTTAGCAAAAGTTACATAGTCTTGCTTTAATATAAATTTTGGACATGCTGTGCTATCCTGCAGATAAAGATTTGCACCTGTCTGATTGACCTGTCAAATTTCTGTTCATCATCCTCCATCAAAATACTCACCTAGGTTAGAATACCTCTAATTTTGGTACAAATGTACCTCAGTGTAATCAAAGTACACTCACTCACTAACTAGCCTCACTCAGTCCATTCTAGCCAGCTTACTCTGCGGTGGTGAAGGCCAGCTGGAGGTTGTGTTTGCGGTTCGCAGGTTCCAGCGTGTTGTAATCAAACTCCAGCGGGAAGAAAGAGTGGACCAGAGCACAGAAAGCCATCCCATCACTCCAGCTGGACGAGAAGTTCTGGATATCTATGTTCTGAGAGAAAGATGATAATGGCATCGCATTAATCTTTCATTTTTTGAGTTGCCCTCTGCAACCTGTCCTCTGCAATACTGCTAAACTGTCCAGTGTGAGGTAAGAGGAAAGCGTCCTAAAGGCTAATTTAACATATTTTTGTGCTTTTCTTCCTGTTCTCTTATTTTCACAAACGTGCTGTAGTCATTATATTTCAAAACTAATATGGCATTTGATTTAAAATGTGTTTCTTTTGTCAGTAACAGTATTTCAGAAATGTGTATAGTAAAGGTTCCACACAATCTGTAGATTAAAAGACTTTTCAGGCCTTACTGGCACAATCATTTCTTTAAAGTGACTAATGTAAAATGAAGCTACTTGTTCTGCCTACAGGGAACAATGTTTTGACTTCCTGCTACACAGTGCAGCCCCTCACTCCACTAAAAGTGATGGGCTGTACCAAACTAAATCATATGGAAAACTGCTGTTCTGTGTTTTATACTTTTATATTTGAATTTCCGTTTCTTCTGACAATGGCAACTCGGCATTAGTCCATCTGCTGATCATGTGATATGAATGATATGCTGAAAGCTGCTGTTTTCAAAGTCAAGAATGAACTTTGAACCATAGCTTTTAAACCAGCATGGACGAGAAGTCCACAAAGTGCTCAGAAAAAAAAGTCCATCTGCTGACGAAGATCATGTGATATGATCGAAAGCTCCAGGACAGCTGCTAAATGGACCTTGTGGACAGATTGTTTTCTCAACTTTTAAGAATCAGAACAAGTGCTACAAAAAATGTCAGTTGGTGAATGTGCATACAGTATAATATAATTGATTAAAGAGCATTTTAATTACAGGAAAATAAATCCCATTGTCATACCTGATAGCCAATGGTTTTTGAGCGGCACCACTCCAAGAGAATCTGTTTTATACCGCTGGCACTGGACACTCCAAAGCTCTGAGAGCGCTTCAGTTTAGGCTTGGAGTCCTTTGGTCTGTTCAAGAGAAAAACACCTGAATGTATGACCAAATGTCATTGATATCTGAGACTGAAGATATGGATTAGCATGAAATGGAAAATATTTGAAACACACTGACTTTGTAGGCTCTGAGTTCATCCTCTCAAAGAGGGCCCGTTTGGCCTGAGCCCCATTGGAGCGTGGAAGCGTTTGAGATTTCATCACATCCTGCTTAAACTCCACCCCCCCAGCTTTGTTCGCTTTCCTGCGGAGAGAACAGTAAACAAACAGATACAAATACATTTGGCCTGAAGCTGCCAGTAGGCTGTAAATGGACAAAACACCACATCGATCTAACAATCATCAACAGTAAGTTAACTTCATGTTACGTGACTTACTTGTCCAAGTTAGGTGAGAAACCAGATTTTATGATTGATTTGGAGGGAAGTAATTTTTCTGCAGAAACACAAAGAGAAAGTCAGAGTGAACATGAGAGATGGCATGAGGTAGAGACAAAAACAAACAAAAAGACAAATTGCTTCGTACATACTTGCAGATTTGGAAAGTTTTAAATTCCTCTTTTATAAACAGGTTTCCTATATTTTACCTGCAGGCTGAGGAAAGCTCACACTTCTCTTTAGACTGGGACTGGGTGTCTTGAGAATTGGTACTAAATTGATGAGGTGAGACAGAAAAAAAAAGTGGAAAAGTGGAAAACAGAAAATTACATATCTGTAAAAATACATAACATCAGGTGAAGAGGAAGGGAGAAACTGCAAACAAAGAACTACCCATGAGCTTTATTGTATCCCTGGTTGAACTCACCTCTCTTAAAGGGATATTCCCCAGGTTTTACTGTAGGTTCCTGTGATGATGAAAGACTCGGGGACTGAGGTGTTATCACAGACGATGAAGACTCCGTGTTGGGCGTGGTCATGGCAGAGGCAGCCAAGTGGGGCTTTGGTTCAGTGACGTCTAATGAAGAGAGAAATAAAGCACATGAAACTCCATTTCCCAGCACTTTTACTCAGTGGAAAAAAATCTTGCTTTGATGGTCCTTTTGTATATTTCTGAGTGGATAAAACAGGCAAAATAATATCTCAAAACAGACCAGTATTGCAGCATTGTACTCACCTCGTCTAAATGGATATTCGCCTGGCTTTATCGTCTGGGATTCGGTGGATATTGCAGGATTCGGTGCGGAAGCAGGACTCTGATCAGATTTGGATGCAGCAGAAGTCTCCAAGCTGCTTTTGGACACAGCTGTGAGAGGAAGATGGGCCAAAGCCTGAGATACAGGGCCTGACTGCTCCTGGGACACCTGGGGCCTCAGCTCCTTTGCTCCAGTTGTACCTGCACAGGTGAAGATGGAACAGAATAATAGCCCGAAAGAATCAGGAATAAATGGGAGTGACAATAAAAACATTAAATTACAAATGTTCTCAAGAAAATGCATCTATGCTTTGTGTAAACCTGAGACCTGAAAGGGTTTGGAAGTGTCAGTTGAAGAGAAAGAGATGAACACAGTTGAAAAGTCAGTCATTATTTACTAATGTGCAGACAGTTACAAGGTCCAATACTTTATCAATACTGTGTAACAGAATGCTTTCACAGGAGTCCTATGAATAGCATCTCCATAGTGTCCAAAGTAAAAGACCCACCTCTTATAAAATATTCCCCTGTTGGAGCTTCTGCTGTAGAATGACCAGCTGCTTTAGGCACCGATGCTGGACTCTGGGCAGGTCTGGTGGCAATCAGACCTTCTGCTGGACTGGGTTTGGTTGCTATGGCAGTGACGGGAAGATGAGGCTGGGGCTCATCAGCATCTGAAAAAAGAGTGGAGTCTAAAATGAAACTGATGGTTAAAAGCCCTCTGGTCTCAAAGTCTTTCGTGATTGAGCGTTGTGATTGTCTACATGTAGATTTCCCACCAGAGAAATCACATAAAACAGCAGAATTAAGGAGCAGTTGATGAGTAATGAGTTTGGTTATTACACAACATAAATAGATTTTCCGCTCACCACATTTAGCAGGAGACTCGACTGGTTTTACTGGAGTTTCTTTTGTTGCTTTGTGCACTGAGGCCGGAGACTGAGGAACAGCTGGAGCCTCGGAGCTGGCTTTCGTCATTGCAGTGAGGGGATGATGGGGTTTGGTCATAAGACCTAGTTCTTCCTGGTCTGGAAGAAAAAAGAAAAAAAAAGATCAACTGAATACATTCATTCAATCGATCGCATTTTTAAAATGATCATTGACAGTGATGGCGGTAGTATTTTATATATTGTATGATATTAGCCAACCGCAATTGACCATGAATCAAACTCATGGCGGACAACATGATTGATACTTTCAGGCTTATTTGACTACAAATTTATAGTAGAATTGATCCACACTGGTTGCCTTTTGGCCCTTGAATTGATTTTGATGCGATGTTTCGATCGAATTTTAAGTTTTATTTAGAGATTTTTACACCTATAATATATATATATATACATATATAATATAACTCTGGAAAAAAGACTGAATACTCTGACCTTGATTTTATGGTCTTTTTGGACATGTTGTTTTTGTTCCTCTTAATTCTTTTACAATCTGTAGCTGTGGAGCTTTAAACTCATCTAGCAGGTAATTCCAATAAAGCCACCGCACACAAAAATATAAAAATCATATAATGTCGTGTGAACAGGAATCAACTGACCACGCAGGCTGGGGGTTTCCACGGTGGACTGAGGAGAGTTGGTTATGGCCGAAGACTCTGGGTTTGGTTTCGTGATGGCGGTGAGAGGCCGGTAGGACTGGGGAACAGCTTCAGCAGTTTGCACTGCATCAGAGTCCACTGATGAGTCTTCTGAGGAGACGTAAGACATTAACCAAAGGTGAGCTTGTCAGCTTGTCAGCTTACCTGTGTGCAACGTCTCAGATTGTCTGCCTACCTTGGTTCCCATTCTCCTGTGCAGTTGTGGCAACACTTCTCTCCCCTTTTGCATCAGTGCCCTGTTTAGTAAAGACAAGACGTATAAAACATGCAATTCTATTATTTAGTGTCTTTTCATGAATAAAGTTATGACATCCACAGACTGGTAGGGTCACTCATAGCCTCAAAGGAACACAGCAAGTTAATGGAGGACTTGATGTGATAAGGCAACATCATCATCCACCTATGAAGACGATGCCCACGGCCTCACAGGGATCAATACTCACGTTGTTAACTTATTCCTGGCAACGTTTTAGCAATTTCAATTATAGTCAATTAGAGCTACATCACTGATCTGCGGGAAGTGGTTTCCTCCTCCACAATGCTCTGTGTGCTGGCTCTGATAGGTATTATGCTTGCTGGCTCGACTCTCACTTTTAAAGAGGGGGGTATTGTGGGAAAACAACTGTTTAGTGTTAAGGTGAATTTTGCAGTTATTGCATATTTATTGACTGAAGTGCTTTAATGATGATTTAAGTGCTTGAACAAAAAGAGGCTGTTACTCTTTATCTGCTTTATCAACTTTTTGATGTGGTGAAATTCAGAACAAATATTTCTGAACTGCTCCTTGGTTTCAACATTCAGTATCTAAAACTTCAGCCTGTAACTTTTTCTAATTTGGGGTCTGAATCGCCTGTTCAATGTGGGCATCCAGGAGTGTCCAGCTTTGCTTCATTTACCTGCTTTGCTAATGGCATACCCTTGAATATGGCGGTGGCTGATGCAAACCTAAAGTAAAAGTGGGAGGGGAGGGGATGGGGGGCTAATAATCCACCCAAAACTTGGTTTATTAGTTTTAAGAAGAATTGTAAAACATAACAAACGTGGGTGAAGATTTGTGGAATCCCATTTCCTTTGCTAGCCATGACCTCAGGAAGTTATGCAAGACCTGCAGCAAACTGTGTCTGTGTCTATTTGTACTTTTGCCTTAGCAACATCACTCACTGGGTTTTTCACTCTCCAACCTCGATTTGCTCACAACAAACAAAGCTGGTTCTTTTCTCTGTCAGACTGCTGCATGCTGTGGAGCTAAAATTAATTTTAGGCATTTATCCTCCATGGTAAATCTGTCCCTGTGTGTGTGTGTGTGTGTGTGTGTGTGTGTGTGCTCACTTCTCCAAATGTGTGATCTTCAGCTGTTAACAGCTGAAAACATCTCCTTTAATGACAGCTGTGGCCAACAAACCCATGTTCCCACTGAGAGGCTATTTTAGATTTTGCAATCAGCCGCTTTGCAAGAGTTTCCGCTCCACTCTTCTTACATCCCAATATAGCCCCAAATGGATGCTTTGGAAATCAGGGAGTTAGCCTGAGCAGTTCAAACAGGGCCTAAGTATATCAGCCTGAAGCTCTGGCCTGTATTTGCCCCCTCTCCCACCCCCTCCAGCCTTTTGCTTTCCAGAGACACGCAGTGGTCTGGCAGCCACGCAATAGAGCCATTTCAGCCAGTCTGTCAGCTCGTCGTCAGGAGGGAGATTAGCACCACAGTGGTCTGTGGGCTCCACGGTAGCTCCTGTAGGATATCACAGTCTGACTCTGTCTGACCCTGTTAATCCCTTCAGCCTCTCCCTGGGTTTACCTCCATATCACTTTGGCTCCCTCTCAGAAACATGTAAACCTACGTTGGTTGGAGACGGACAACAACACACAAACACAGGCCTGATCCTGACTGGTAAAGCCACAATGAAATGAAATGTAACCTGTTTCACCTTTTTGCAAATTTCATAAATTTTACCAGTTTTTTTTATTTCTTTTCAAATTTGAAATTCCCATTCCCAGTGACAAACCCACAGAGAACTGTCATGTGACTCCGCTGTTCCCCTCAACTCCATGGAGCGTTTTAGCTTCTTTCAGTTAATTGTTTTGGTCTTACGGCACACAACTTTACCGTTTGATTCAGCCTTACTGCTCTTATTTAGCTGTTTTTTTTAGCTATTTTCAGCCAAAAAGCTGGGAACCCACTGTACACTACCTGTCCAGTGCCAAACAGACAAAGTTAACAACTAGCTGGTGAACATTTAGCAGCTAAAGATCCATATATTTCTCAGGAGTTGGTGGAGACCAAAGCAGAACTAAAAGAAGAGTGTATTTTGGACTTGTCCAAATAAATGCTAATGTTGCTTTGTGTCTGCTGGATGTGCAAATATGTAACTGTCAGCTAACACGTTCACCACAACAACTTTATATGGTGAAACAAAGTAGAACTTCAGCTGTTAACAGAGATTTTCTGGGGCTAGCATCTAGTGGTCATTAGTGGTACTACAGTACATCTTCAGGCACTTCGCATTGGCTTCAGCTTGGTGGCAACATGAGACGAGACGTGATAATTATTCAAATGGGGATAACGGCGCACATAGGCCAGTCTCTCCTCAGAGGCATTCATGGAGTTGCACTCGTTTGCACATATGAAAAGTGATGCAAGTAGTTGTGCGAAGACTTAAAAAGGAGAGCTTGAGGGAGAATTTCCAGTCCTGACTACTTTCACTTGCTGCATTAAGTGGGCGTGCTTGTCGGATTGTCGGTTTTGGAAAAGTTACAAAGATTGTCGGACACAGCCCCCTCAGATTCCCCCCAGTTTAGGTTTACCATTGCTAGCTGCAAGGAAAAAGATGAACTCAACACATTTTAAAAATACTGATGGAAGATGGTGTCAGATTTGAAAATGATGGAGCGGAGTATTAACTGATATCTTAGTACTGGGGGGGTTGAACTGTGGTACGTCAGAGTGGGGGGCTGACGGGTGGGAAGAGACCAGATGACTTCAGTGGAGAGGAATGTTGGCAGGGTGTGCGTTTTGACAGGACAGCTGGTTGTCCCTCTCAGGGTGTGGGCTCGGGGTATTATTGACAGGGACGTAGACGCAATTCAACTTTCCATTAGGAGATCTGAGACTTGGATTGGCTGAGAATCAGGATTTATTTATATACCTGTCTTCAGAGTGTGGGCATGAGTTACGTCATAACAATGCAACACAATATGTGTAGTGTAGACACTGTTAGCAGCATGTAGTGTAGTATACTGCTCTTATTTGCCTGCTAGTCCACTACACCCCTGACTGTGGCTCTGAGCTCACTTCCAAAATTTTAGGACTAAGCAGACATTGATTATGAACTGATCATTCAGACTTGCATTCCTCGCATCTGTACCATTCATGTGTGTGTGTTTAAAATAAGGAGGGAAGTTGCAGTTCTGTTGAAGTTGCTATAGAGCATGCAGGGGCTCCAAAGAGCTGCAGCTCAGTCCCAAATCACAGACCCCAAAATACATGTGCCCTTTGGAGGACCTGCTGTTATAAAAGTGGGTCATGTGCAGAAGAGGGCTGAGATGGGGGGCAGGGAAGGGTCTAAGTGTGTAAGCATGTGCGTGTGGTGGTGGGGTTGTTTTTAAATCCATTTGGGCCAATTGTAAGGATGCAATCCCTGTAATGGTATAATAATGGTTAATAACGCTAGATGTTATTATTATTATATGCAATTGAAAAGAATGATTTTATAATATCTAATAATACTCATGGCAGGTGATACAGATAAATGTGTGCAGCTGGAGTCAGAGGTTAAATATATATTTGACAAACGTACTGCAGAATCCTCAAATTCTAGTTGGACTCCTCGACACAAAGTCAGATCCTGACTCTCCAGGTTTTTAAAGCTAGAATTCATAAGCATGTCTGATCTTTTGAAGGGTTATTTCTACACACATGGAAAATAGCAGTTTTCATTGCACTATCAGGGATATATTCATATACAGTCGTGCCACTTGGGTTGAAAAATGTGCCACCGTGTTCATTGGAACATGGTGGTTTCTGGTTGGATGATGCAGTGATCTAATGTGACATCTGTACATTCACACACTGTTTGAACACCTGACATAGGCGCAGCTATACCGAAGTGAGAGTTTTGCTAAGCTAAATGAACTTAGGAAAGGAGGTCGGACAGAGTCAGGTGTGGCTGTTATGAGCCAAACACTGATCAGTACCCTCCTCCAAACACAAAGACTGAGCTGCTGAGGTTCCTTGGCATGGTAGGGTACGATACAAGTGGTACAGTAACAGTGTACAGTGTGAAAAACACAACCGCATCTGTCATGAGGCAAAAAAGGTTTAGGCTAACTAAAATGTAACGTGGAATTATCTGGCAACTCACTGCACTGGTTAATCAATTACATGCAAGCGCACTTTCCTGGTACATTAGTCTGTAAAGTGAACGCTGTATTTCTACTGTAAAATAAAATGATTGTCACTGTGATAACTTTTAAAGAGTTGTAAAAGTCTGTCTCCTAGAATTATAAACCACTGTGCAGTGTTTTGGCATCTGATAAGCCTTCAAAACTCATGGATCTGTTACTAAAACTGGACTTCTTGGATCGTATTTCAGTGTCTCACCTTTACCTGCAGCAACACGCTCCTACCAACGCAGCCAGAGCTGTTTAAAGTCTGAAAGCACGTTTGAGAATTGAGTAGTAACCAAGTAACAAATCAGGAACTAAGTAATTAATAAATAGCCAAGAAGTCATTCCTGAACGACTCTGAATCAAGGATAACACAGTAGATAATAAAGTTATTGACAACAGAAAGCCCTACCATATTAATGATCTAGTGTCTAATGATATTGGTGATCTAGACTCTTAATAGTTAGTATTTCTGTGCCTCTTCAAGTAAAGTGGTGCATCATACTGAGTTGTTACTCTGCACGCATAATTACTGCATGATTATCTTACCATTATTTACATTTTTGTGTCCTCCCAAGTAAGGCAGAGCATCACTCAGTCCAAGCGACAAGTTAGTAGGTTAAGTTAGAGGTGACCAGGCCCATTTTGATTTGCGCACAGCTTTACCTACATGTCTTGTTCACCCATCCATACAAGAATTTTACTACTGATATTACAGACATGCATATCCAGTGATGTTGTTTATGTTGGTATCCATCTTTTGTTGCAGTCCAGAGGCAGGTTCTAATATTCTTTATTCTGTAAACTGTATTACCTGTAGAAAAACAGAAGGAGTACTCACGTTAATTTCAGCATGTCTCTTTGCTCTCCATGGAGGAGGGGCTGGGGCGTTGCTGGGGGCAGCAGCAGCAGCAGCAGCAGCAGCAGCATGGCCTGATCGTCCACTTGACCCTGATGGTTCAGAGTACGTGGATGTGGACTGACTTGACTGGCTGTTCTCTGATCTTCCAGAGTTGACCAGACCTCTCTGGTCTTCCTGGGTCTTGGGCTGTATCAGTGCATGTCCGTTCTCTATACCATCCTCCACGTCCTTCCCCTTCACTTCAGCAGGACCCTTCTCGATCTTTACCCCGGCGAGACCCTCCACCAGGCGGCTGAGGGCCTCCAGCTTTGCCCAGAGCTGCAGGTTCTCCTCCTGCAGCCTGGTCACCGCCCCGGCCAAGGGTCCGTTGGAAATGCACAGCTCCTCGATCCTCTGCTCTATGCGCTGCTTGAAAGCACTTACGTCCACATGCACCTCCCTTACGGCAGCTTGCAAGGTGGCCCTGAACTGAACCAGAGCCTCGCCTACCATTGCCTCCTGAACACCCTCTGTGGCTTCCATGGCTTCTTCAGTGACCCTCACCACCCTTAAGATTCAAGTCAAATGAGTAATAGGGTGGTCGGTATGGAGCTCAGAAACCAAACCTTCTAACTTTCTTGTCTTTTCTCAGTTTGTTTTCTGATTCACGTCCTTAAAATGAAATCAAGGATTTGTGTTCTTGACCAAATAATTTTGTAATCTCTACTAATTTCTTCCTTCTGAAAAACTTTCAAAGAGATCTGCAGTGTTCCATGCCAAGTTGAAGATGCAGAAGGGTTTTAAAGGATGACCGGGGTTGCAGGAAGATTCCTTCCTTGGCTGCAACTCATTAAAGTCCCATCAAGCTCCATGGAGGACTTCTCTCAGTGTGCATATTCTCTTTCTCTCTCCTCTCATCTGGTCAAAGTAAGAGCAGTTGTTATTTATAAGCCATGGAAACTCATGCACAATGTCATCTTGGGAAAAGAGATTACGTACTGCGCGGGCAGATCAGGTTCTCAGTGCGTGCAGGAGCTGAGGAGTGATCAAACTAACCTTTCGAAGGGATCCAGTTGAAGTGGCAGACGATTTAGTTCGTCTTTGGAAGTGCATCTACTATGTGTTTCCTAGATGTTCACCCCCGCTGCCCCAGTCCAGTGTGATGTCTAAGCTATCTGTGTCTCCTAAGCTTGGGAGCAACAGGTTCGCCTCTGTATTTTAGGACATAAAGGGGGCGGGAAAAGATCAAATAGGGAGGAGGGGCCAGGATTATTCAAATGTTTTTGTCTCTCTTTGCTGCTGGTAAAACTTTCTAGATTAAAGACACATCAAGGCCATGATTTTAGGGACTATATCTTGAAGATTTTCTACTGACATAATTAAGCTTATACCACCTAAAAATCTAAAGACCCTTAGATCTTACATTCTCTTACTTAAACTAACTCAAATTAATAAAATTAAGATAAGATTTTCACCTCTTTGACAACACGCCACATTTAAAGAAAACTGTCCTTAGTAATTACTAAAAGGCTAACGTTAGGTGTGTATAAATATCTCCAGTAATATCTGGATCTTGGAGTCAGAATGTTAAATCTAAACAAACATCGTTAGCTCATTTTCACCAAACCAAATCACACGTTTTCTGTATTTGTAGTGCATTTATTTACGTATGAATTGTCAAATTGGTGAATGCGTTTCTTAATTTACTTCTATTTATTTAGTTATACTGTCTTAATTTTCTTGTGTTTAGTCAATTTTCATTTTTCATTCAAGTTGCAGAGCGTTAAGTTCTTTTAGCCACTGAACATTTCACCCCAAATACCTGAAAAATTGCTATTTTCCCACATTGAAGCACTCCTTCCTTTTAGTTTCTTGTCATGTTGGCAATCTCAGAATAAGCACATATAGAAAACGGATGGATGTATAAACCAACAACATACAGTACTTACTAAAGAGGACCTTAAACTTTAAGAAATCCCCATCAGCCACCTGTGAAGAGGGATTTTGATTGTACTTCATCTTGTAATAGAGGCTGATGAAGAAAAGGTCAGATTATTTCCACCAACATTAATGCCGGAGTCTAAATGCACTGACATAAGCTACTACTGCATTTTGACTTACCTTCAGGATGTCGTAAGCTTATATATGACTTCATATAAGAAAGCTATGGTAATTATGGCTGCTATTTAAACTATATGTTACATTTAAAGAAATGTAATTATTTTAGCATCATGATCGATTCTACACTTGCAACCTTTGAGTGTTTTTGGACCAGAACGTCAGATAAACATATCAAAAGTGTCCGCTGTCCTTCAGTTAAAGTGTGACTGACAGCAGTAGAAAGCAGGATGATCTTCACTACACCACCGTCAGCGTCCCTCTTTAGAAGATGGTCTGCGCTCCAGTAGCTGAGCGGCTCAGCCTCAGACGTCAGCTTGAGCCAGCAGTGCCTCTGGGTGGCCATGACTTCACATTACAGTTGAAAGGCCAAAGGCCCCATAACCAGGCGCAGACACTGGACACTGTATTAATGTACCCACTACATACAAAAGAGGAAATGCAAAGCAAATGTAGATCATTTTTATTTAAAGCAGACAGAGATTATGACAGTGGTCTCAGGCTTCTTCCTCTATAAATTTCCTCAGATTCCTTCATGACGGCCATCTGGATTTTATTCTGTCTCTGTGTGTCTGTGTGAAAATACTGTAGGTTTTGACACCTTGTAACACCACATATGCTGTGTTTTGTCTTACCAGTCCAGGGGATTGTTTCCACATTGGACGAGAAGGTGAATATAAATACAGAACTTAAAATCCAGATCAGCACATGCCATGTTATTTTGCTGAAGAGCATGCATGCAGTGGTAGCCTCTTGAAAGTGAAGGGAACAGGATGCACTGAGCTGTCCATTACAGGCGGTGATCATTTATTTAAGTCAGGGCCTTAGTATATAATGGCTGTGACTGAAACCACTCCATCACTACTCCCTGTCTAACAGGCACTCAATAGTTTACTCAATATGGAGCAGTAAACTGAGATTTCGGACACTTCCTGTTTACCATCATTTTGCATCATCACTGACAATTTTAGAGTCGCACGACTGTAATTTTTGCATCTATGGAGCGTTGCATTGTGGGATTTTTAGCAGAAAGTAGTGCACTTTTCCATTTCGTTCCACTGAGAATTCGGACACTCAAATAAAATGGCGGACAGTAAATATAGTGCACCATATATATAGAAAATAGAGAGTGATTTGTTAAGAAATAGATTATGACCCCTTTAATACTTAAATATTTATGAGATGACTGTATCTGATTTCTCTAATCATTAATATCAATATTTTGCTATTATTGTGATTTTCTTTATTCAGGTGGAAAAAACAAACAAAACCAAAAAAACCAACCTAACAACTGAGAGTCTGTAGTTGTTGTCCTTGCCACCTCTGAATCGCTGCCCACATCTCTAGTTTATTCACTGATTCATGAAGTTCTGGTGTTGCCTTCACTGACAGCTGTTTACCCAGTTGGAGAAACAATCAGCCAATCAGAGCATAGCAAGCGGAATAAAAATGGAGGCGCCAACTTCCTTCTTAGCTAGCTGGCTAGCAACATTCATGAAAATGACAAATGGCCAGAGTGAGGGTGAGACAGACGAAGCTGCAGGTTGAAGGTTGAGATGACAACGCTCATCCTGAAAAAAGGAATAGTTCGACATTCGGTGAAATACGTTCATCTGCTTTCTTTTCGAGAGCTGGATGATAATACGAAAATCGATAATACTCTCATGTCTGTCCGTTTAAAATTAAGTTACAGACTGGAAGACTGGAAACAAGTGGAAAACTAGCTTGACTCCGTCCAAAGGTAACAAAATCCGCCTACCAGCACCTCTAAAGCTCACTAATTAATATGTTACATCATATTTGTTTAATATGTACAAAAACCAGAGTAAAAATTACAATTTGTAGTTTTGGGGGGTTTATGTTCAGGACTATTTTTTGCCCAGGTGCAGTGACTTCCTGGAGTCTCCGCTGGTTGCCTGGCATTAGATAGAGCCAGGCTAGCTGTTTTTCCCTGTTTCCAGTCTTTATGCTAAGCTAAGCTAAGCGGCTGCAGCCTCATATTTAGCATACAGACACGAGAGTGATATCTATCTTCTCGTCTAACTCTCGGCAAGAAAACAAATGAGTATTTTCTAAAATGTCGCATTATTCCTTTAAACTTGCAATAACTGATTTTAATGGCCACTTGGGGGCAGCGCAAACAAGTTGTCGTCATACCTTTTAGGCTGATATGGCAAATTTGTTAGCAGACAGTTGCTTATTTACACATCAACATTATTATTCATTTGGAGTCGTGTTTGCGTCCACCTGATGAATGCAAGTCCAATATTAACTCTCTTTAAGCTCTGTTTTTGGTCTCAATCATCTCCTGAGGGAAATGTTTGGCTCTTTAGCTGCTAAATGCTCCACTATGTTCACCAGCTAGTTGCCAACTGTGTCTGTCTGCCGGGTTAACAACGCTACGAAGCCAGCAAGAGTGAACCAGAACTGTAAAGTTGCGAACCGGACAGCTAAACAATGAGCTGAAACTCGCTATAAAGCTCTGCAAAGCTGAGGAGAGCTGCAGATTTGGGGGATAATTATCTGTAGGTTCATCACTATGAGCATGACCCCTTTCACATTGTCACATTCATTGTCATTTGATATAGAAATATAAATTAAAGCCGCTTTAAGTTGACTGTTCCTATCAACTGTTACTGCAGCTTCTGTGTCAACAGGAAATGGAACCGATAAGTCACTTGCTATTGATTGGGGCAAAACAAAACAAATGAACCCCCCTCTCCCAACAAGAAAATCGGCTAACATGAGCACAATGTCAGGCTAAATGAAAGTGAAACATGAATATTTAAAGTTTTAGAGAGATGCTTAAAGTTTTGAAGCCAAGTTTTCAGGGGCTTTAAAGTAAAAGCTAAGTGAAAACTGTCTTCTAATAGATGTTGATGGAGTGCAGACACAGATGACACGACAAGGAAAACAAAACAGAGACTTGTTCAAAACAGTCTATCAAATCAAATTTATTGAATTTTAAAGGGGTGCTCTGAATTCACAAGTTGCAGCTACAGTACATAACTCCTCTTACATCAATCATTTTTAAGCTATTTCGTAAAACAGTCCAGTCTCTTTTCAGATAGGAAATTTCCTCAAAAAAGGACAGATGCATCAAATCTGATTTATATGTATGAAAAATTAGAATGCTATCAAAAATAATGTGGGGCAGGAAGTGTTAAAGGTTGTGAAGGTGCTGCATTTAAGTCAGTTACACACCCATGGCGCGACAGTGAGTGATATGAACGGCAGGTCAAGATTAAAATCCAAATCTCCAAAACATAAACATCCACCAAACTGACAGGTGAAAGGTCTAAAACAACAGAAACACAGCAAACAAACTCATGACTACAATATTATCTATTCTTTAAAGGGTTTCAACCTTAAATGATGCATATCCATTCAGAAAAAAAAACATTATGGGATTTGCTCGATAATTTGAAAATATAGATTAAATGCTACAAAATATTAATATAAAGGCCTGAACTCCAACAGAATCAAAAGGACAAGCCTTATTCTCATTCTAGCAGTAAATGCATAGCAATTTGTTTCAAATAGCTTCAACCAGTTAAAATATGAATGATATGATTTTAAAAACAAACAATGAGACTTTTCTTGATGATTTCTGTGAACACCAACAATGAAACAGTAATTCTCCTTCAGGATATGATGATGATGACGATGACGATGATGATGATAAACGTGATGAATACAGCCACAACCTGTAAACACTGCCTGCCAGCGTACCTCTTTCATGCCGAGTTTTTTTGTGGGTATCACAAATAGATTTTTCACAAGGCACTGGAGACCAAAATCTGGTTCACTGTCCACAGATCAAAATCAGTCCCAGTTTTTTGCAGCGCTTAAAATCCAAGCTCATCCGAAATCAAATCTGTCGTTTTTGAGTTCATCGGCCTAATTCCGCATTCACATCACATCAGAAGAAACCAAACAACAGAATATCGATGCTGCATGTTTAAAGACATCACTCTAGGTGTTATAAATAGAGCTGACTGTTAATGTGTGACTATAACTGAAATTGGTAACTAATGATCTGTGTATTTTCTGCTGTTGGGTGACGACAAACCCTGCAAAAAAAACGACATGCTCCACTTATAATTACAACTAATGCCGGGATCAGACTACGTGATATTTACGCCTTTTCAGGTGGTCACTGTGTCAGATTATTGCCAAGAAACATGGCAGACTACACTACAGACCAATCACAGCTTGCCGTACATATGTGACGGTAAAGGAGGTGCCAGGGGCCGACTTCACTCTTCCACCTGACGGCACCCACGAAATCTATTACGTCAAACTCATTCACTTCTTTGTCTTTGCAGTTGTGCATGGAGGAGCGATCTGTGCTTCTAAAGGTCGCCATCACGGCTGTAAAAGTTGTCAAACTAGGTGAGAGAGGGCAAAAACAAAAAGATCACATGCTAGTCTTTTTGTCGGTACGTTGTGAGGCGTCCCAAATGCTGTGTCGGTTGCCGCTATGACAAACTGCACGGTGGGTAAAAAGAGCAATTGTCGTCCCCGTTATCGGGCTGATATTGTGTAGTCTGATCCCAGCATAAGATGCTGTGAAAGTTACTCTCCATCCATCAGCTCTTATTTACATCCAACATGACATGAACGTGGCATTAGACCACAATTTTAAAACCCGTTCTAACTTTAAAACCTTCATTCAGCCTTGACCAAAATCCACTGTCCAGTGGGAATGCCTGATACCGACCGCCAACCCAACCCCCCAGCCCAAATCCTGCACCGCCCAGGAAAGAGAGAGCAACCCTGAATCGATGTGTGAATACAAAGCAGCAAAATTATACAAAGTGTGTCATGGGGGCAGAAGAGATGCCACATGCAAGTTGTAATTCCCATTCACATCTCAATAATCCTCAGAAACTCCAAACACGAGTATGACCTAAAGGTGCATTAGCTTCATACTGTTTAGCATATTGGTTTGTTATTTCTGTATCACTGGATGTAAAATGACAAAAGGACTTAACATGTGCCTTTGTCAACTTGCCCTTTAAATGACGGGAACATAGACACCAGAATTTGCCACGGTTGATCCCCTGGTTGTTGACTACTGTGCTATTTACAGCACCTCCAATAGGTACATCAGATGATACGGAGCTCTTATATAGTTTTAGATTAGGTTGTGATAAAAGTAGTGTTTTACATTTCAACGGTGCAGCATTATTGGCTACAACTCCAAGCCATACAGAGAGCCAAAGTCCTGCCCCATTTATAATTCCATCCTCTGGTCCTAAATGCTTCTTCTCATAGAGTTTCTTTAATCTGCATTTCTGACAAGGTGTTAGAATCCAACATCTCCCCATCTATCGTAGACACAGGAGGGCTGTCAAAACACCATGTTCCACAAAAGTGGAACAGAAGCCAGCTCCAAAGGATGTCATTGGTTTTCAGTAATAATAGAAAGACCAGTGGCAGTAGCCTCAATGTAGTGTAGGCTATGCTAAAGTATTAGCATGGGGCCTACTATCACTTAACATGGTGTTTGATAAGTGTGTGATATTAAGTGTTAGCATGGTAGTTGCTAGCACTCAAAAGATAAAGTGTTAGCATGTAGTCTGCAACCACTAAACATGTAGTTCTCTGTACTTAAGTGTTAGCATGGAGTGCACTCTCACTCAGAATAATGTTAGCAAGAGGCCGACCATTGTGCTAAAGTGTTAGCATCGAGCCAACTCAATAGTGGTGTTGATGAGGTGTCGGCTTGGAACAATCACTTATTATGCCTCGACAGTGTAAGGATAAAGCGTTCGCTTCGACTCATGGATGCTAAATTGTTGGCATGGCGTGAACTTTCACTCAAAATAGTGTTAGCAAGAAGTCAACTAGGCCTGTGCTAAATAGCGTTAGCATGGTGCAGCAGAGCCAACGCTGTACACGTGTTCATTTTGGTGTCCGTGTTCCCATTCAACAAGAGTCACACAATTAAAATCTCTCCTTAAATATAAGTACAAGCTAATGTGTTTGTGTAATGGTTTGTCAGTATAATCATGATGTAGTTTCACAACCAATGAGCTAAAATTATGGAGTAAAATGTCTTCCCCTCTACTTAAATGTACTGTATGTATAGGGTGTGTGTTAGTGGAGAATCAACTAAACAGCTGGTAAATCTGTATGTCTTCCACTACATCCTCAGATGAAACATCCATCACACACCCACCAAGTTGGTCACACTCTGGGTCCCAAAGAAAGAGGATAAGACTGGAGGGGAGTTATGTTTTTAAATGACAAGTGGGTCACAGCATCTACAGCATGTCTAAAATACTGAAAATCAAATGGATCTCTCTTCATATCACTACTGAAGTGCCAGACAGTCTTTGGTTTACCAACCCTTAGAAGTTGAAGTATCACAAATCATGTCAGAAAGCATAAAATAGAAGAAAAATCTATAAGGAAAAGAAATGCTAAAAAAAAGAAAAGAAAAACAACATAGAAAAGAAACAGATCATTCTAGATGTGATCATCTTCAGAATCAGTCTCACAGTTTCATCTTACAATAAACCTCAATACACACACACACCTTAACAACTTCATCAAACCTCATCAAACCCTGAGCAAAGAGGATGAACTTAAGACTTTCTATATTAAGAATCTATCAAGTGACAAAGAATATCTGTAAAGATATGTGTACTCTACATGCCTTGAACATTTCATAAATTCTTACTGAGGGACTCTCAGGTTTTGGATCAGATGCTGTTTATGAGCAACATGATTGCATGAGGCAGTGATCCAGACTCCTAGCGATGGAAATAATGTGGCTTGTCTTCCCTTGGCTATGAAACTTACAAGACCTAAACACTGTCGTCAGGTCAGTGTAGCAAGCTCTGGGCTACCTTCAGGTCAGACCAATTAATCAGATACTGAGGTTTTAAAAAAAAATTAAAAATCAGATATCGGCAAGTCACTGTCATCACCAGTTGATATGGGTGTTATTTAGCGAGTACAGAAATTACATTTGAATTTTGGACACTTGCCCTTACAAATATACAGTTTTCCTTTCTTAATTACCAGAGGGACAAAATGAGCTGTTGAAATCAAAAGAAAAAACTGTTGATGGATAAATCAAATTGTGGAATGTCATATCTTCTATATTTATTTAATGATTTAAAAGCTAAGCCAAGAGACTGCGGTTAAAATCTTAAATGGTCCAGCGCAATGAACCTCAAATTTCATCTCCTCCATTGATCCATCTAACAGTTCCCACAACTCTTTCAAATGGAGAGTCCTGGGCAAAGGGGAGTTTAAAGTGACTTTCTGAAAATCCCCCCCCAAAAAAAATAAATAAAAAGAGGGGGCATTTTCTGCAAAGCACAAACTGTCACAACAGGCTCGTCTTTAGTGTTAAGGAACTTCTACTACACCTCAGAAAGTTGGTATAAACGCTGTTTCAAAGGCTTTTCTACCAAACATTAATCTAATCAGTATCACTCTTAAGCTATCCCAAAGCATTAAAACAACCCCATATATCAGCTGTTTCAGTGTATTTAGTGGGGGGTGACGTCATGGTGGCTGAAAACTGAGATATATGTATCTGAAGGCAGCAGACTACATAAGAGACATGCACAGTTTCAATAGGAAATGCCCGTCTGGCCCTGCTAATCCCAACTGGTCCTGCCTGTAAACTGCTGAGTGGACAAGCAGATAATCCTGACGACAGATGGCAGCAGAGAGGAGGGAGGGCTCACTCTGCTCTCAGCAACTTTCTATCACTGCAGAGCAGCACATCAGCCAAGAGGCCGAGATGAGTTCAAACGAAAGACCCGAGCGGAGACGATGGGAGGCTGGAGGCTGGAAGGGAGTATGACAAAAAGTAGGTGACACAATTTAAGAAGGGAATGGCCTGCAGCTTTTAATCCTAAATACAAAAACAAAAATGGTGACAACCTTCAGTTTCAGGGAAACTTCAGTGAAAGTGGAGACGAGCTGTGAAGATATAAACTTAAGTGTAAGAATAAAACTGATGAACATAGCATGTTATGAATGTATAAACTAATGCTATTTTGAAAATATTTTTTTCTTGGAGGTCAGAGGTGACCACCATTTCATTTATATCTGGAGACAAGTGGATGTCAGTGAACAGGACAGTAAAAAAAATAAAATAAAATAAAAAAGAGTGGGAGAGTTCAGCTGAAAGCAGAACAAAGAGCCTGGGGTGTTTCCAGTAAGAGTGGCCTGGTCAGCGACGGACAAAAGAGGCCTGCACTCTCCTGGGATCCAGCCAAACACGACAAACAAGCCCATCATTCAGCAGCTCGGCTCTCTTTACGCCCTCATCCTCAAGCTGCTCGTCAGTCTGTCTACCAACAAGAAGACTCATCACCTTTTCCCTGCACCGCTGCTCCTGCCAGACGTGGATTACCAATGTGTTTGCCATAGTGGAGTGCAGAAACTTACAAGACCCTCCACACCGGGCACAGTAACACTACAGAGCCCACAATGCAACAGCGGCACACTGGTCTTTTCAGCAGTCTTGATGCTTGAAAGTTGAAACGTTTTGACTTCTTTCAGGAAAGAGAAATTTCATTTGAGAATTGAAAGAGCCCTCGAGTCGCGGGACTGTCACTTTTTGTGCCTCGTGTTCCTGAAATGTCACTTTGATCCCGTCAGTAAACTAAGTAATTGTTCCCGCTCTCGTAACTTATGAAAGAAGAAATACAAGCTTCCTCATGCAAATTAAAAGTTGGATTCATAAGCAATAAAACACGCTCAATTCAACACACGCAGGGGATTTTACTTCTACAGCCTTACTTGGTCTGGTATGGCCGGTAGCTTACGGTGGCTGCTGCTAGCTAATGATACAAAACTTCAGGTGGATATTGTCGAGTCAGTTTTATGACTTTTCTCCACTTATGTTTTCTGATTCACAATGATCCCACAATTGTCACTTGATTCACAGTGGCTGCTGTAACAGAAAAAGTAACATTAACGCAAAATGGAAGAAAGCAGCCATCGAGACACAAAACCATCTGAGAAAGTAAACGTGTGGAAACATTTTGGATTTGAAAACAAAGAAAAATTGTGGATAAAGGTGAGGGGGTTTGCCGCCTTTTAAAAATGCAATTGCCTGCCTTACAGTAACATTACCATGACAACAAAAGTTGTTAGCTTGTTAGCCATGTTAGTATACAACAAAGTTAAGGATTAGGCTAAGTGTGTTTCACTCAAATTGATTGGTTTTCGTATTAGATGTGTTCAAACTGGATTTTTTTGAAAAAGTGACAGCCCTATCAAGTCAGTATCCAAACAGTTGTAAACTTGTTGGTTTATACTACAAAAGTGTCAATAATGATCAATATACACTGTTTTTTTCAGCTTTATATGAAGTTGAAGTAATCAAAGCACCGGTGAGGTAAATCTGAAAGAATTTTCAACTTCCAACTCAACTGAAATGCAACATGAGACCATGTATTTGTGGTGTGGAGTCCCAGTAGAAATGCACAGTAGAAACAAATGTATGGTCCCAAAACTTTTTAAAAGAACATAACATACACTGAGGCATGGATCAATGCGATATGACTTGACATTAGTGTTGTGTACGTGCACCGCAGCAGCCTCTTTTGCATAGATTGAATTTGCAGGACATAAAAAAGGCCATTAACGCGTACTTAATCAGTTAGTTCACTATAAAGCTTGAATGACCAAGAATATTATCTCTAACCTCAGGGTCTAGACTGTGTATGAAAACTAACCCTGTGGCATTCCTCTGAAAATAATATCCTCTATTTATTCTTTGATATGAAGAAATAATACTCTCAAGATCAAAAGTGAAGCATGTGACTTTAAGCCTTTAAGATAAATGTCTTTATGCAACTGTGAATCCCACAAAAAAATAAAAACAATGGTCCTCTCAGGTTTAATTATGATTTCTACATAAAAGTTTAAGTTGTAAAACTATTTTTTTTGTGATGAAACTAAAACATGAGGTATATACAGGCCTGTGTGAAGTGCTCAACGCAACAACTCATACACAAGTGCATATAAATCTCAGGGAAACTAATCAGTTACTGGATGTCATATGTTATAGATCCGTTTCAGGAATAATCCCTCCAGATACCCTTAAGTGTTTTTGTGGCTGGTTGCTCAGAAATTTCAATCATCTGTATAAGTTTGCCCTGGCGAGCCACTGCTCAGCTTATTGCTCTGACCTTGGCCCTGAGTTCATCCACCCCCCCACCCCCACCCCACCCCCCAATCACCCGCCTCTGTGGTCTGACGAGCAGATCTGAGTGACTTTTTACAGGAGGAAACAAATCTCCATCAGCCTTAATATTTGACCATAAGTGACCCTCGAAAGACTGTGTCGCCCCTTAGCTGCCCTACATCAGCATCGTAGTGTTTCTATGGCAGCTGCAATGCTCAAGTGTCATCTAAACAGAGATTGTGGATTCAGAAGAAGAATCTCTCAGTAGCAATAAACCTAACTTAGCTCTGTAAAAGTGGGTAAAAAACCCTCACATATGCAAACAATTCAGACCTAGCAGATATTAAAATTCTGAATTTTGCCAATCCTTGCACTTGGGTGTAAATTAGTCCGAATATATGATAGTTTGTAACAGAGGGCGACATCTTATCCTATCATGGCTTTACATTATTATTTAGACATTGACAGCAGTCTGGTCTGTCTTTTTCTTAAGGTGATTCATGCGAGGTCTTGACCGAACTTTGCAGTATCATCCTAAAATAAAAGTTTAAAAAAATCCAGCATGGACATGTTTTATGCCATGCATTTCATGAAAAAATAATTTTGTGAAAATGAAGAATGGTTCCCACAACTGAGGTAATCCCCTTGTTGGTGCCACCATTCTCCAACTCAGACATTGGAGGATATTGCCAAACTGAATTCCTGAAAACGTTCAACTCTGTTAAAACGGTAGTAAAACTATTCCCAATAACATGAGAGCAGCATTAATTCCTGGGGATACACCATGCACACAGAGCTAGCACCCTGTTGAAGGGGATGGCTTCTGGAATCAAATGAGCCAGGGCCATAAAAGTGTGCTGGATGTTACAGCGAGGAACGTGGGGATTGTTGCTTTGCAGATCCATGGGAAACTGGCAAACAAAAAAAACAGGGGCGAAAAGTCAGAACCTATCACATTAACGGGGTGTTAGCAAATGTAGCTGTTTTTAGCTTTCAAATGTGGATGAGGTGACGTGTATTCCTCACAATTATTCCTGCTAATACTGCCTGAATTTGCATCCCACCCACCACTATTCCTAATCCTTCTTATCAGTGTGATTAGTGAATGGATGGGAGAGGAAACGCCACTATCCGGCACATTACAGCAAAACCATAAAAATAAATACAACCTGCCGTAACAGCAACTCTCTCACACACAAACACACACTGTAACAGACCTTCCAAATCAGCAGAGGCTGTAAACACAGTAGGAGTAAGAGATAAGATAATGTCTCTCCATGGAGGCTCTTTTTCAGTTTCTGGTGCTTTTGCTCCATGTTTTACTCTCAGTGAAGCAAACATGATCTTTCTTCAGTGTTGTAAATGTTGACAGACGCAGTGTAGCACTTCAACAAGATCCAGGCAAGAGCCAAATCCAAAACGAAAACCCATATCATTAAACTTCAGTAGTAGAATTGGATCGGTGGAGAGGTCCACTTAGGCAGCAGATTTGTAACAGAGGAGTTAAAGTGTGCGGAAAATGCCCAGGAGTTGTGGGACAAGAGCAGGCAGTCCTGGTGTACTACAGTACAATGGTGGGGTTTGAAATGTGTTAAGTCAAACTAGTGCCTTTGCAGAAGTAGTTGCGTTAGTAGCTGAGTGTGCGGCTTGAGCGAGCAATCGTGAACTGGATATCAATCATCCTTTGAATTGTCAGTGACAGTGGCCGCAGGAGACGAGTCTGGCATACGGCTACGCCGGTACAGACGGTAGCCCTTTCGGCAAAGCAGGACGAACCAGTAGACCTGCGGAGCCAGGATGCACGAGTTGCCCAGGTTGGCGGACAGCGGCAGGTGGAAGGGCACGCTGTAGAGCGGGATGCCGTAGTGGTGGCCGTACACCCAGTACATGTAGGGGAAGAGGGCGATGCGGCACATAAAGAAGGTGAGCAGTACCATACCGCCATTGGCCTTGTGCAGCCAACAGTCCTGGAGGCTGAGCTGGTGGGGGAGACAAAAAAAAAAAGAAGAGGGAGGGATAGAAAGAGGATCAATTAAAAAATGATTATCCAAGTTCCAATCCTGTTTCCTTGTGTTAACTGTTCAGTTATCTCCTGGTTTGTGTCAAATAAATGTAAAAAAAAACTGACATTTTTGAGTATTTATATATCAAAATGCTAAACGCTAAAATATGTTTAATGACCCATCCCAAACTCAGGGGCTTGTACAATAATTTATTCAATCAAATGTGACTTGGGGTGACTAGCTAACCTGTCCATCATATGAAGCCGTTTTTGATCGTTAGCTTGTGGGTCATAGTAGCTTGTGAAGCAGTTTCATGGGTAAGATGTGTGTGTTTGGATTCTACTCAGCAAAAACTTTGTCTACATTTCTAAAAAAGCATGGCTGTGCTCACAATACAATACAGAAGATAAAGATGCCATTACTGCCGTTTCACTGTGACTAAGCTTTAAAAGTAGCTTTCTTTAAGTCAAAACATCCACACCAATGGTTTCCAAAGAAGAGTCCAGAATCTGACCCAGAGGATGAATACTAGTGACATTCACCTACCACCACCAACAGGTCAAAATATTTACTTGTCTAACACTTCAGTTAAATGACAAGATCCCTCTAACAGTAATGGCTAAAGCTGTACTTTGAGATATTCATGGTAACATAGCATGCAAACATAATAAAGGCCCGGTCACAGAAGCATTTTAAGAATTTCTCACACCTAGTTCAACTTGAGTGAACTTTGCAAATTTGCACCGTTGACCAATAGCAAGCTGCTTTGACAAGGCTGACCTGTGAGGGAACGAAGAGTCGCAAAGAGGCACAGAATTATTTCACTGTGCCACTTTCTGGTGTGACTGGGCTTTAACGTTAGCATGCTAACATGCTAAAAGTCATGTGCAGGTTCATTAGCTAAGGCTGAGCCAAAGTACAGCCTGATGATATCAAAAAATGTTGTAATAAATTCACATTTATTAGATTACATTTATACATACATACATACATACATACATACATACACACATGTGTATATATATATTTATTTATTTATTTTTTTTGTTGTTAATCTTTTCAAAAATAAATAATACAGTAAAAACCCCACGCTAATTTTTCTCCTATCTTTGATGTGAAAGACTGTGGGAACCCCTGGTCGCCACAACAGAAATCAATAGGAATCAACACTGCTGTTGAGAGCAGTAAAAATGTCTGTTAGTGCTGATCCAGTCCAAAGGAGGGCAGCGTTTTTAAAGACAGAGAGGAGAAGTGGAGCTTTGCTTTGCTCTTTTTGTCTGCTGACACCAGATGTCAGCAAAGACCTGAAATCCCACGGTCCACTGATTTCACTGGGATACACAGAAAGGCTCTTCTATTCTTAGATTACGGCTTTTCTGAAACACGCAACCTCTGACTACACAGCACATATGGGCATATAATGCCCACTCTATGGGTGGAACTAATGAAGGCATTAAGTGCTGTGGAAGAGGCAGTAACAGTACCATGGCTTCTTAGGCGAATACTACTGACTGACTGACGTTTGGTTTTTTTGTGAGCCATGCACCTTAATTATTGATGGTACAGTGACAAGCTACATCCCAAATGAAATGGAGATACTCTGGTTTTTGATGATGCAAGGTACAGCACATCACCTGTGCAGGAATTGCAAAAGAAAAAGGATGAATGACTTTGTTTTGCCCTGGCAGAGAGTCATAGCATTGATGCTAGATGGCTTAAGGTCATATTATATATACATATACTGTATGTGTGAAATATGATTTCAACTGCCACTTTCTATAATTTGCATTTGTAGCTTTAAATAATTCTGAGGTGACAGACAACAGTATCACTAACAACCTTTTTGTATTTCATAAAATATACTTACAAAGCTGAGGCCTTTATTTTATACCATGAAAGTATCATGTCAAACCCTAATGGACCTTCTCAGATTAGGTTGATTAGGCATCTACATATATGGTTCAACTCATTCAATCAAGACATTTGTAGTAGTAGGAGTAGAATGGTAGATACATTAAAGGAAGTACTTGTTTTGCTTGGCATTCATGTAATTATAGAGGATTTGTTTGCTCTTTATGGCACATTATCAGTGTTTGGTTTTCCACTGCAATTTTACATTTGCATTGCAACAACATATGCAGTGGGCCCAGTGTGGTCATTTTCTGCATTGAATAACAATGCTGCCAGCATGCATGGACAGCAAGTTGACTGAAAATGCCTTCTCTGGCTGACTTTTAAATGTTTCCAGTTGACTCGTTTTAAAACGAGAACCCTGTAAATGGTCTTAAACACGCACTTGATGGTTACATACATGATATAAAAAGACTGAGGCTAAAGCTGTATATCCTCAACAGCTAATGATGTAGAAGACATGGAAATAAAGAAACAATATTGTTCTTGTATTGCAGGGTAGAGGTACTTAGTCCTATCCTAAGTATAATAAGGAAAATTTTCAGACTGTTATATTGCTCTAGCACAACCCTGTTTGGCTGCTTAGCTCTGCACACTTGAACCAACAAGACAGAGGTTAGATTTATGCTTTATTGTTCATATTTTCAAACAGAATGTTTCACTTTTAACATTACAAGAGAAAAGGCTTTTAGGATGAGGACTATCAAATGTGTTTGTGCCTATGAAATGCTGTCTAGGATGACGAGTTTGGCTTGCTGGAGTGTAAACTTCCTCTAACGCAGCAGAACAAAGCTGCTGACGTTATCCAAAACTCCATCCAGCACCGACTTCCACAGAGTGGGGAAATACTACACAGTGGATGTGCTAGCCGTGAACAGGACTTTTATAGCGTAACCTGTATCCCCACAAACAAATGTAGTTAATGATATGATCCTTGGCCTGGGAAGTAATGCTCGGTTACTACTGTAGCTTGTAAGCTAGTTAGCCGGACATGAGAGTGTTTGCAGATTACGTTAGAGCAGACAAACACACTGTTAAATCTATTCCTTACACTTTTGCTCTAGTGTTTCTGGCTTTGGGAAGGCTAGAAAAAGACAATTCCCTCTTTAAATATTACTCTTATTGAGTCCCGGTCAGCATGTGGAGAAATCCACAGCTTGACAGGCCTCTTCTTGCTAAGCTATGATTGGACAATTGCTGCTTGTTTACCAAATCATTGCCCAACTTGGCTGTATGTTAGATGACCTGTCTGACAAAGTAATGGTGGTCAATTATATGATCTTTACTCTACATAGTCTTAAAACCTTTGGCTTTGAGAATTTTAGATAAAAGGGACAGGATTCGATACGATACATGACAGATGTATGACTTCCCAGTTTGTGTCTGGTGAATGCATGTGTGTACGTGTTGTCTCACCTGAATAAGTATCTTCCCCAGGGAGACGAAGGGCGTGCTGAGCTCTGTTAAAAACAAGCAGCCGATGAAGAAATCCCCCTGCTCCCTTCTGAAGAACTGAGGAACAGACAAACAGAGCACACACAGAGTGAGCAAACAAACATACGCATGGAAAAAAACACAGCTGACATTCAAGGACAATTTCTGGAACAGTCTCACTGGAAATATGCTAAGAGAGAGCTTCAAAAGACAATATCATGTTGTGCGTCACCCACAAGGTTGTAGTATGCATTTCTAAGGGTTCATTCTGAAACATCTGGACTGAAGGTGCTGTTATATTATGTAGATGTTTATCTCTAAATTTGACCAGAAAACAATCCCATATAACATCCTATATTTCAGGGTGTAAAATCCTCTGTTTCGTCCACCCTGTGACACTAAAGCTCTCCACTGAAACCCATACTTAGAGGACCAACTACCATGTGAAGCAGGAAGCATATGTTTGATTTAATTGCTCTGAAGTTAATAAAACATAGCCTGAATCAAAGCTTTCTTTTACTGCTACTTGACAGAAGCACCTGAGAGATGTCACTGAAACAAAGCTATGGCAAAAATGTTTTATTTTTTACCCCCAAATGGCTCTGCTTGCCTCCCCTGCTGTTGGTGTGGGTATCTTTAAACCAAACTGAACCAAACAAAAACATCTGATCGATGTACAAGGTTGGTACAAAAGCAGGTGTGACATTCTTAACAAGCGTTGTGTAAGGCATGGTGGATGGGAACAAAAATTGTTTGACTTCATTACCGGAGACCAGGACTCTCATCCTACCTATCTCCTACCAACAGTCTACAGCTGTGTCCCAATTCAGAGGAGGGACGCTCCTTGACAGCCCATGGAGGTGGTGGCTTCGGAGGACCTGAAAGCCAGGCTGAACCTGCTCCTCCCCCCACAATGGTGCCATCTAGCCTCTCAGAGACCAAAACGTGTGGTGCATTCAGGAAGATCTCATCGAATGTATCACCAGGAAGTTTCCCTCAACCAGTCAATAAACTGTAAACACCACTGGTAAGCTGGGGCAACTTTCATGACACCCCAGTTTATGGTATGAGCTCTAATGTTACACTTCAACACATGATGGACAACTAGCACATGGTATATTGTACATATATAAATATAATGTCTATTTATTTAGCTCCATTTCCAGGCTGCTAACAAGAACCAACAGTATTTTGCTGGTTTATGCAGGGATAACATCCTCTACACTCTGCAGTGGTTTTGTTATTGGTCCAATTCAAGTGATAAATTTACTTGTCACTGGTAACCACTAAAATACAAATACCTGGTAAACCTGACGTTGTCGTGTGATATTTCCCAACCTTACGAGTTGAGGAGGATCGCCTGAGAACTCCAATAAACAAGAGACCGGTTAACAATGGAGACTCAAGTTGTGTCCTCCAAACACAGGCAAAAGAAAGCTGCAATGCTTAGCCTCATTTTTGGAGAGCCTTTAATATGGGAAGACCCTTGTTGCTATGTCACTATGATGCATGTGGTCTAGAAATGCAGACTTTGTAGTATCAAGATCCGTGACTGCCATCTTGATCAACACCAATCTCGACAAGTTGGCTAAGCTCCATGCTAGAAACTCTGAAAGTACATATGCATATTTCACTTTATTTTCCAATAAATATTAACCAAGGTTTGGTAGTCTCTTTAGCAAGGATGAAAGTACAAGTATGTACTCTACTCCACATGCACAGACGTACTGAGAATGTTTCAATCCTAGGTGGATTCAATTTAAGACCAACACCCAGAGCCTGTTGAGTAAAATCCTTTAAATGATAGTGGTAAGATAATCTCTTTGTTTTTTGTACAATGCCACAACCACAAAGGCTGATGTCTTATTCTACCACAACTTCAAGATGGCAGCAAAAGGCTGGCCAGGGCAGAGGAAGGAGTGATGTCCTGTACATAAGTAATGAATAAAGCTTTTAAATATTGACCAGTGGCACAGTGCTGTGTAGTTAGAGAGGCCATCCTAGAACAGGTGAGTCAGTCTAGATGGATAAAGAGACTCCAGACAAAAGACAAGCACTGTCTGGTAGCCAGCTCGCTGCGTGCTGATGATGAATAAAGCATGAGCGCCTCCAGACGTGGCCTTGCCATCTGCCCATAAAAGAATGAGCCCACAGAGGGGAACTTTACACCACGCCTAACGAACTACCTGGCTACCTCATCCCGCCCCCACCTGCCATGGGCGTGTGTTACCTTTGTCTATGTATGTTTGAGATGCTGTATGGGACATAATTCAAACTTTACCCTGCACGTATTTTACCTCTCAAATACATATTAAAAACTTACATACACTGCTGAAAAACTGTTGACTTGAGTGTATCTTATGGATGCCGATTACAGAACAATCAAAGGCCACATAGGGCTTCTTAAAAAAGGGCACTTCGTCAGGTTTCAGTCTTAATACTATATTTATAATGTGAAATATGTCTGATATAAAGTCTCTGCATTCTGTGTAAATGTACTAAAACTTGCCACAACACACTATTCTGATGCACCGCTCAATCCTCTGGTTTGCCTGCAGCCACTGAAAACAATAGGTGTATTTGTGGTTGCTAGAGTCTGATGCTTACCATCTGTCCAAGGATTTATTTGAATGTTACTACTACTTACATTAGCCTGTGTAAACTGGGTGCATTTACAACATGGGAATCATGGTAAGCCATTAGCTACAAGGCTGACATGAACATGAAATCAATCTCATGTATCAGTACACTCTGTCCACCTAAAAAAACCCAGCAATCTTGACAAGTAGTTGATGCAACACCTTGCACCATCATTACAACCCTGTGTAAATATAGAGCTAAAACATGCTGAGCAGGTTGTGGTGACAGCAAACTAATTACAATAATCCAGACGTGCTACTCGCCAGTCATATCCCAATTCTCCCCCACCTTCTTCTGTGGTTTTCTGAGGCATTCCCAGACCAGTGTGTTCTAGGTCTGTCTCGAGGTCTTCTCCTAGTTGGACTTGCCCAGAATACCTACAAAAGGTGGCCTCCAAAAAGGTATCCTGATCTGATGCCCGACCCATCTCAACTGACACAGGAGCAATGGTTCCACTCAAGAGCTCCTCATCTTATCTCTAAAGGTGAGCCCAAACACTTTGTGGATGACATACCTTTTGGCCGCAATCGTATTTGTTGGGTCATGCCCAAACCTTGTGACTACGGATGCACAGATTCAACTTTTTCTCTCTTGAAACCGTTTCAGATACTTAAACTCAGGGTATCTGCCAATACAGAGTACTGATCATGGACAACACATGTTGGACCCTTAAACTGGCACAATCTACACTGAATGCAGCAATTAATGTTACCAATTACAGCCAGAGGTGGAATGTAACTCAAGTACTGTACTTAAGTACAAATTTGCAGCACTTGTACTTTACTTATATTAGTTGTATTTCCATTTTATGCAACTTTATACTTCTACTCCACTACACAGGAAAATATTGTTCTTTTTTCTCCACTACATTTGTCTGACAGCTTTAGTTATTCGGTACCTTTCAGATGACACTTTTTCATACCCTTCCTGTCCAGTGTATACCATGTATCTCCAAATTTGGTGATTTTTAATTAGAATTTTTCTGATAAACTGAAGGATTAAGTGTTCCTTTGTGGGTGGGAAAATTCTCCTACTTCTTAAGCTAAATAAACTATTTAAAACCTCCCTTGGATCAGCTGGAAAATGCATTGTCACAAAGCTGAAAACAGGGCTGTTTTTCTTGGCTCATGAAAAGTGGACTTCTCGGTCTCACAGGACAGCAAAATATCTGCTGTGTAAGAAGCCTATTGCTCAATCAATGAATTGGCATCATCTACATCTAAAGGTTCGGCCTTTACCTCCTCCTGCATGTCAATGTCCTCTAATGGCTTGCTGGATAACTCTACCAGCTCATGTGTTACCCAGGCAAGCCAGAGTGGCATAAAGCTGATAAGTGAGGGAACAAGAGGAGAAACAGAGGGAGGGGTGGTGAGTTTAGAGAAAAGAGAGGATGACTGCAGCTGGGGCTGAATAATGTAGGGTAATGTGATCTCATATTGCCACGACTCCCACTGCAAACAAAGGGCCGGGTTTCCACTGCACCTGGCCTGCTAACCTGGGATACTACTTGTACAGGAGAGTGGCTTTGTAACATGCTTCTGCAAACTCTATGGGACATAAATACTCTGTCGGTAGGTTGACTGTCTGGAGAAAGCTTAATTAATTACAGAATTCAAGTGCGTGATAAACTATATTTTCTAGAGAAAATAGAAGGCTCTGGGTAAATCTCATTATTACTGTTTTTACAGTGAACTCAGGTTTAACAGTTCATTAGGTTTCCAATTTGCAGGTCATCCCTGCACTAAAAGTCCATGGTCCACAGTACCTCTCCTCTTTTGTTGCCTGCTTCCTCCCTTGCTCTCACTTAACAATTGACTGAATATTCACCCATTCAAATCTTTTTTCCCGTGCTTTGATGCTTTCATGTACATTGAGAGACATTGAGAACACTTAGCACAAAAACAACCTGCACCCTCCATTCTCTCTTCCTGTCCATTCTTATTGAATTTGTCCATTTGCAAAGCTTAAGATTCAAGGATGTAAAAGAAAACAATAATCATTTGTTGCTATTTGTTCAAAGAAAGTAATCAATAATTACTGGCTTACTGTTTTCTTTCCTGCAATTTACTCTCTTGAGGCCTGAACACTTGTTCCTTTGAACTGACCAAGTTGGACTGTACCATTTCCTCCCATGGACCACACAGTCAATCAGTGAAGTATTCCACTCTACCGCATAAACCGAGTTTGAGCAACACTTCAGTTTTTAAGTACAGGGATTTACTCATAAAATGCATACTGGTTGATCAGCGTAATCCACCTCTGATATAACTTAGGATGTTAAGGCTCGAAAAGCAGACCGGAACGCCAGGTGAAAAGTCTGCTGTCCTAGAGAGCAGTGAGACGCAATTAATCGTTCAAACAGGGATAACCTTTCGGACAATCTTTCCTCACAGGCATTCACAGCGTTGCAGATACGAAAAGTAATGTGTGAAGAATTGAGAAAAAAAAAAAAGAGGTTGAGAGAGAAGTTCAAACCCTGCCTACTTTCACACCTGTGCACACCTGGCCAATTGCTGCGTGAAGTTGGTGTGATTGCCGGATTGTTGGGTTTCAGAAAGTTATAAAAACTGTCAGACGCAGCACTTTGGTTGAAGTATACAGGCCCCTTTACCCTTCCCTCAGGAGCCACAATGTAATTTCATATGGACAGTTTTAGTGTCACTTGATGGTCTAAACTTCAGTGTTAAATGATGTTCCATCCGGGCAGAAATGACGGGTTACAGTAACAATGCACAATACAGATTCATAGTCACTGACTATGTAGTTTGTTGACTTTTTTTTCTTAGCTAAGCGGTCGCATCACTGTTCAAATGCCCTTCAGCACGTACAACAGAAAGTGAGCATCTTCATTAGTGCTGATTCTGACTGTGTTCAGTTCAGTAATAAGTTCAAAGGAGTTCAACCTGCTTTCGTTCAGTTCATTACAAAACTAGGCCTCTACAAGCACTGTTTGTAAGGTCAATAGGCTCAGCAGCTGCTCATTTGTAACAGAGTTATCACAACATGATTGTTTTTGTGGCTTTCGCGGTCTTTTAGTAAGCTTCTAAACAGGAAGTAATGACCTGTGTATCACAGCTGACCTGGTAATGATGCTTTCAGCCACCAGTGAAGGAAACTTCAATTCAAAAAGCCACTGATTCAGTCAGTGACAATGAGGATTTTGTATAGTGAGTTCAGTTTGAAGGTTCAGTGTTAAAGACAGGTTCGTACATGTACTGAAGACCTCTAATTAATACAATATATAAGCACCTTCAAACCATGTGTACTCAATGTTGTTGATATGATCTGGTTGTGTGTGTTGACTGCCATAGTGTATACATAATAATAACACGGTGCGATAATAGATGTTTTAAGGACCAGGTGGATTAGTATGCACACTGATGTACTTCATATTGTAATTTGACATTACTGCTAAACACTCAAAGTATAATATTTTCTAAATTCAAACATGTTTTTTTCCCCGACATTCCAGACAGCTTCGAGGTCCATTTATATCAGTACAACAAAATACTTGATAGGTAATCCATGACAGTGAGCATTGTGTCTATTTTTTCGTTGCCACTTAAGTAATCATTAGGAGATAATGCAGCTTAAAGCAAGGATTGATTTGAAAACAATGCATTACATTACAGCACACACTAATAAGGCATTACTGGCAGTGCACTGCACTAAGAGAACACATGACTTATTACTTATCAGAAGTGAGTTTCAACTCTCTTCAAGTTGATTTCTGTACCAAACCGAAATAAACTGAAACCAATGGCTTCCTGAAAGGTTGGGAAAACATATTAAAAATCATAAAAATGACTACGGTATGCTTTGAATCGATTATTCATTAGGTCTATAAAATATTAGAAAAAACTGAATAATGGCCATTACAATTTCCAAAAGCGCAAGTCGACATCTAGAAATTCCTTGTTTGGTCCGACCAACAGTCCAAAACACAAAGACATTCAGTTTACTATCAAGGAAAAGAAAAAAATTCAGCAAAAATTCACAATTGAGGGTCTCTAACAAGTGAATTTTTGAATCGATTATCGAAACTGTTACACATTAGTTTTCTATTGATCGACTAATTGATTAATCGACTAATCATTTCAGCTCTAAAATTCTGTAAGTAAGTAAAGTGTTTCACTCACTATTACCAAAGTAGGCTAGTAACCGCTTCTTTTTTTGGAAATGTACAACATACAGTATGTGCACCAGTAATGAGCTTAATAGCAGCTTTAGACAGCAAAATGCAACTCAAATATATTTTACAGTAGCAATAATAACCCAAAAAACTGTAGCAAACTGGTGTCACTGTTACAAAATGAACAACCCCATGAGATCCATGACAGTTTTAGTTAACAGCCAGTAATCCCATGTAGATGTAGACTGTGATCTGTGTCGTTTTAGCACCAGCACTGCAGGACAGTGATTCCTACCAACAGCCAATGCAGCAAGCGAGTGATCCATCACCACCAGTGCTGCCTGCATTACATTCAGTTTTGATCTCAATTATGTTCCTTGACTACTGACAACACAACCTCATCAATGCTGCCTCAATCTCTCCCTCATTTTTCTCACCAGCCCTTCCTCCCCTCCTCACCAGTGTGACAGGCAGCAGGATAGTGAGCAGGGCGATGTGATGCAACACCAGCAGGAACTCTCTGCGGACGAAGGAGTTCACGGTCCTCAGTGAATGCTGCTTGTAGTCCTCGTGCCCTTTGACGTGGAAGCGGTGGTAGTGACTGAGATACATGGCGAGGAGGTCGTATGTCATGTAGGGCACACCGTACCAGATGACAAAGTAGGTGGCCAGCCAGTGCCTGAGGAAGAACAAACAAAAATATATGTAAATACTCAACATAAGATTAATCATAGAAGAATGAATTGAGATAGCAATTTTAATGTCTCATTTTCATGTGACAATGATTTTGCCATGTTGGCATTAGCGTGGATTCGTTGCGTCAAACCAAGCGCTACCAAAATTCTCCGTAAGCTGTATCAACAAATGACAAATTAAGTGTTAGTTACTCCACGTGACAAACTGTGCACACGAAGAGAGGGGCAGGACATCGATGTAAATAAATCTAACGTATGTCAGAGACAGCGGAGTGAAATGCGTTGAAAGAAAAGGCTTTTTAGGGACAACAAAAATATGTCAGAATTGTGGAAACCCAGCGACGCGTTCTGCCAAAAACACTGTGGTTGTTACCGTAGAGAAGCTGTGAAGTCTGCTGTGTGGAGTCAAAAACACCAGCTTTGCCAGCAAAAGTAACACCATGAATTTGATTACTACTTGATACTTGAAATATCACAAAAGAATTCATTGGAAAATCCCTGTCGCAGACCACTCTACTACAAGAACCTTAAAAGACTACAGAGGCTATGACTTAAGGCTCTGGTCAACACTATGCTAAATGCAAAACTAGACAAATGCTACCCAAAGCCCTCCTGCAACTGCCTTTATGTTGTGCTACTTTCTCTATTGATATACATTAACATTTCATGTAGAGCGGCAGTTGAGGCAGAAAGGCAAAAAATGCATCATTTTGAGGCCACGGCAGACTCATGGTCAAAGTGAACTAATAAAATAATAACTTCATCATGACCAGTCTGTGGTTTCCAACTGTGTTTTCCTTGAGAATCACACAGAGCTGAAGCAGACACTAACCTGCTGGAGTTTGGAGGTGGAAAAAAATGGTTTCCATAACAAAGGATCATCTATTATGAAAGCAATCTCCCTTCATAACTGGACTAGGCCTCAGTCTTTTGGGGCAAAGGCTACATCTGGCAATAGGTGAGCTGTGTATTAGTTGCATTTGTGTATCTATTTTTAATTACACACACAGGAAATATTTGTGCAAAGGTAGGCGGAAGAGCAGACAAGATACTTATTGGATTATTCTTAAATTCAGCGTTCCATGTAGTTGTATATAAGTTGTCTGTTTAAAACATAAAGCAGTGTCCTTCACCAGTAATGATCATATTGTTTGTTCTGTTTAGATTAGGTCTTACTTCCAACATGTTAAAAAATAAAAATAAGAAAACAAAACAAGAATAACCAATAAAATTAACTGCAAAGACACAACAGACTCACAATAAACAACATAATTAAATATTTAATATCCGAAAAGGAGTAGGAAGGAAGAATAATTATCAAGTCCTCCCACTTTTTATATTTTATCAATAAACTTTGTGTTAAACATGAATATTCCAGCTTTCCGCCTCAGGGTTCATCATACACAACTCAATCAAATCAATCAAGTCAAAGAAAAATAAAACATAACAAAAGAGCAAAATAATCAGAATAAAACAAACAAAACAACACAAAGACAATGTAGATTGCAATACTTTATTTTATTTTAATGGTGTCCTCAAGAACCATGTAAAAAAAAAAAAAATTGGAATCTCAATTTTCAGTGGTAAAATCAGTCTTACATAATGTAAGACAGGCCAAATAGGCCATCTCACAGACAATGATGAGTTAGGGTTAATGATTAAGTAGTATTATCACCGTACTCAGTGCCAGTAGATGGTAAACGGAATGACCTTTAGTGTCAGTAGAAGTAAACACACACAGACACTTTTGTTTGTTTACCCTGTATGCCTTGCCTCTCTAACAGAAGCGTGCAAAGGCTTTAAGGCAGGCTTACGTAAGTACAGTATAATAAACAACTTGGATGGCTGCAGCACTCTAATGAGCACCGATTACAGTGATGGTTAATTATGTGGACAGAATGGAGTAAAGCTGCAGGGCAGAGCTGAGCTACTGACCTCTGACCTCTGGGTTCTTCAGCTCTTAAGGTCAGTGAGTGGAGATTAAGCGCAGTAAGGCACAACAAACAGCTCAGGGTAGAAGGAAGGCTACATGAGTCGATTCTGTAGTATATACAGTATATATATTTGCTGTATTAAGGGCAGATGAACTGTTTTTGTAAGCACGCACAGAGAAATTACTGTAGTCTTCCCCATATAAATATAAGCATACACTTTCTCTGTGCTGAACCTTTCAACTGATCAGGCTACTGTTTTAGGATAAGTTCAAGGTAGTCTAGAGGATCCACTGACCGAAGCAGGAATAATATTAAAACTACCTGTATTTCTTTTTAGGATACAGCATGTGTCATTTTGTTTTGTGCTATCGAGAAGTACTGTAAAACATTAGTGTGTAGAGCAGTTATATTTCTGCAGGATTTGAGAGGTTGCACTATTTAAGGAATAAGTCCAGTTTATAACAACTTTGGCCTTGTTTGTGTAGCTTTAGGCATCATTTCTATTGGTTAAAATGACATTGTACTCACCAAAGTCAATTTCTAAGATCTGGAATCATGGCAACATTGCTAAAACGAAGCCGATGGGGCAAGAAACACGAGCAGTCAGGCGATCGGACAGGTTTTAAACAAACCAACAGTTTAGCCGTATGATCTAAACCACTTCATTTTTATTACTTTATTTAGCAGCAATCCCTTATTGTGCAGGAAAACTGTGCACGCACAACTACAGAAAGTACAGTGGGTCAAATTTGAACCACAAAGTCAGTCTGTAAACTGCGTTTTAAAATCTGTCTGCTCGTGTTTCTTGTCCCATCTGATTTTTTTTTGTTGTTGTGATGTTGCTGCATTCCCAGATCTCAGTTATTACCTTGGTCAGTACATTATTATAACTGACAGGAACAATGGCCAAACTAGGCAAAAAACAAGGCCCAAGTTATACCAACTTTTTGTGACACTGGGTATTGGTCAGTTTAGCTGTTCAGTGATGAGAACACGGACGCCAAAACCACCCTTGTGTTAGCATGGGGTATAATATGCTCCATGCTAACACACTCAACATATTGTATGCTAAAGCGTCAGGTCAGCTGTATAAAAAAAAAACCCAATACAGTTTCCTCAGTATTGGAGTTTTTTCCACTGCAAAACCTTGCAAAAGTTACTGCAAATGAGGCAATAAAGGCTAAATGAAGCGACAGACTGTGATGGAGTATTAGAGTATTCATGGATCTGACTCTGGAGCATGTGTCCGATAAGCTCCGGGCCTTGTGCACGTCACAGGACAGCAGAACTGAGCAGCATTGTGGAGGAATTAAGCCCTGTGGGTGAAGGGGAGGGGCGGTGGAGATTAGCAGCCTAAAAACTGGGCATGCCCTGGTCTGGCCGCTGACTCAGTATGATTAATGGGCTAGCATTAGCTTAGCTTAAACTGCACTGGGAGGCTAATGCTATGCTAACACTAGCTTGCATCCAGGTGGCTGTTGTGGAGGCAGGGCTTGGATCAAAGCAACTAGCTGAATATCGGTAGGGTGGACTGACTTTTAAAAGAATATGGAGGAAAAAAATGTATTTTTACAGCAGCTGTTTAAGCATTGAGGAACCACTGTGCTGCACCTTCTCAACAGACATTAACCCAGTCTCATGGGGTAAAGCCTATGACGTATCTATGACAGAAAGCAGTACAGTCAACTTGCTAGCTGAAAACCGTGTAGCAGCAAACTCTCTAGTACAGATATAGCAGTGCTGTTTTTTCTTCCAGGATATTTAGGGCAACCTAAACCCTGGACCATCCTAGTGGAGGTACACAGATAGCCCTTGTTTCCATCCTAGTGCAGCCAGTATACTGTAGAGACTAGGCTGCTAAACACACTGTTGTAAACATACAAGAGAACTGGTGTCTTAGCATATTTTCTTAATTCAAATTCCCACCAGAAAGTGCAGTAGCATATGGCATCTTCAGTGTGGGGTGTGAGTCTTTGATCTTATGAATCCGACTGTATTTCCTGATAGAGAGGGAAGTCCCTCCCCAACTCTTGCCCTTAACTTCTAAACATAACAATTTTTTATCTTATGACTAAACTCAACCTTCTGACAGGGCCCTGATGGGTGCAGGTAAGAAAGTATAATGGTTGAGTGGGAAATCAGGGGATTCAGGAGGTGTATGGGTTACCAATAGTAACCACCGTTTCATTAAGGGGATTAATGACATGAAGTCTAACCTGTCGTTAATGACGTTGCCCCGGCATGCTGACACAACGATGACTCCTGCCGTGGTTGCCATGATGGCATGGATGGAGGACACCAATCTGAGAAAGAGACAGACACATAAAAACATTGAGAGAGGAAGGTCATATAAAGTGACTGAGCCAATACATTCATGAACATTCATTAATCACATTCGGTTACAGCATCTAATGTAAAATTAGGGTAAGGTGTCTTGTGTTTTTAGTCGGTCTGTCGGTCCACCACTTTGGTATAGACTGAAATATCTCAACAATAACTGAATATATTGCCATAACATTTTGTAAAGACATTCATGACTCTCAGAGGATGAAGCCTAATGACTTTGGTGATCTCCTGACTTTCCTTCTAGCGCCACCAGGAGGAGGACATTTGTGGTTTCGAGTGAAATTCCTTGACAACTATGGGATTGATTGCCATGAAATTCAGTATAAATAATTAACTTTTCTAGCACCATCATCAGATAACTATCCCAGTCTCAGTTGTACTTTGTATTTAGCTCTAATTAGCAAATGTTACCATGCTAAACTTAAGATGGTGAACATGGTAAACATTATGCCTGCTAAACATCACGTTAGCATTGTCTTTGTGACATTAGCATGTAGCTGAAAGCACCGCTGTGCCTACAATAAGTACAGCCTCATGGAGCTGCTAGTATGGCTGTAGACTTAGTCTTGTTTTGTTTGTGGAATATATTTTTATGTTATCATCTCTGGTTTTATTATATGGGTATTTATATCTTATACTTTTGTAAGCAGTGTTGGTTTTCACTGGGATTGGAGCACCGTAATTGCTTCAGTTCTGCAGCATACTGTAGGTCTACATTTTCAGTTTTCAGTCGTAGGATACCGAAACCTTCCACTGATACACAGGTTCACCAAACTTTCTTTAGGGTTATCAACATTGAAAAACAGGGTGACAGTTGGTGGTAGGGTAACAATTCAGTCAACTGTACAAAGAAGAAGAGGTCAGCCACATGGGCTAACTGATATCTGACATTAAATGAAACACAGATTATTTGGTAAACCTAACCCAAGAAATTATATGTGATTTGTTGGCCTATCCATGTGATTGATAGCTCTATGAGCAGGGTAAAACCTGATAAATCTAGGTCAAGTTTTTAAAAAGTGTCCCTTCAGGTGAACTACTACAGCAGTCAGACCTACAAGTTCAGTGTACCATCATGGGCTTAGCAGTGCTTGGCCTCGACTTTCCTCGTCTATAAACAGACCTGTGACATAGGAGAACCTGGTAGATCTCTATTTGAAGTGTCACTGTGTGAGGTGGCGTAAGGCAAACATACTTTGTCATTCATAGGCGTTGCACCTATCTTACGGAGTATACTCACAAATCATGAACTTATGAGATGTGTTAAATAATAACTAGAACATTTAATACAACATTTTGAGTGATTATTAACCTTACTGACTGTGTTCTGTGGGTGTATTGAAAAAAAAACTTGATGAATGTTCAGTTTTCAGTCAGGGAGAAGCTGATTTTTTTCCCTAATGGTTTGAAAGGGTTAATTTCTGGCCATTTTAAACAGGAAGTTGGATTATATCACCAATTTGTTCAAACTATGAATGGCCGCTATTGCTCAGACAAGCTCTCTCCCTGGCTGTTCTCCAACTTGGCAGCACTGACAGTAAGCTGCTTTGAAACCAGAAAACATGTAATTCATTCCCCGACACTCACTGCAGCCATAAGAGACAGTCGGCCCATTAACACACCACTGCGTTTAAATGTTTTAACTTTTCTCAGCACCTTGTGGGTCTGGTTTACATCACCACCTACTCATCATCATTCACCACCTATAGCAACAAATGGAGACAAACACGGGTTACCTTGTGAAATTGCATCTAGTGTGAAAATTACTCAGCCCTTGCTCATTACAGATGAGAGGCTTGTGTGGGCTGGAAAGAGAATTTTGAATTTACCCAATTTCTTGTGATTTGTTAGTACTGTCCTAAGACAGTACTAAACAGATTTAAGCTGAGGACTATTAATTCATTTTACCACCAGAAATGAATCATATTTGCAAATATCCCTATAGGACGCCACAAAATGATTATGGAAGGAATCACGAGGTTTGAAGGTCTAGATTGAGCCTGTGGTGAATTGTTTTGTTTTAAAGTAACTAAATAATGTAATTCAGGTTGGTCAGTTTGAAGTAGTTTATAAAAGAGATGTTAAAACATACTACGTACATTATCTACAGTAAATATGTGAGAATGAGAAATATAAGAAACCAAATAATGCTAATAATTTAGTATTACTATGGACCATAGACTGTATATAAAGATGGACGACACGTCTCCACTTCCTCCCACTGAAAATGAAGCCAAAATACCCGATATGGGTGTTGCCATCTTGCGCTGGTGACGTCATTTGGAGCCAGAGTCTGCGCAGTAGTGATCCGCGGTGTTCAGTTCGAACAACACCCGTTTTGATTATTATTTGAAGCTTACACTATACAACAGACACAAAAAGTCAAAAGTCACAAATATAACCATTTATGGTATTTATTTAATACAATTCTGCCACGACAGCAAGATAATGTCAGTCAAATTTGGGTGGATGATTCCTAACGTGACTAATGACTTTTCCTCTTCAGCCAGAATTTGTCCCTGACATTGTACCTCAAAAGACGAATGACTGAATTTCTCTGAACTGTCAAAATGACCTCTTTGTACACAAGACGTATCAAAGTTAATGCTCCCTGGAGGATGAACCCTTTCTATTTTGGGCATTTGACAATCTTTCCTATAGTTCAAGTTAGTTTGCTCTACAGTGCACACACGCTATCTCATAAGATAACAGATTGCCATGAAATTCACTGAGCACATTCATGCTCCCAAAGAGATAAACCCTTGTGGTTTTACTGGTCACATGGTCTTTCTTCTAGGACCACTCTAAGGACAAATTTTACATTTCTAGCTCCCCTACTGTAAGGATCTGAGTAGTAGAAAACTTGTCAGTATGCTGTTAGTCAGCATATTTCCTCGTGTGGGGTTCATGCATCCAAAATCTTGGTCAGAAATAGAACCGAGGATAATTTGACCTGATCTAAAATACGTCGACCCAAGCAGAGCCAAATAGCTAGATTAGCCAACACTGGCAGCAGCATAATGCTCCATCAATTAACGAGCATCTGAAGTCAAAAAGAGCACCAAAACATTGTTGTTGTCGTGTCATTTTTCCTGCACTTCACAGTACACTCTGTCTGCCTCAAAAAACACATTTTTCCCCTGTGATGACAATGACACACCACGTGATCGGGGCTGATAGCAAATCTCCTTGGATCCACTCGGGTACTGGACATATTGTCACACAGCCCAAAACCCTAGTCAATACAACTGGACCCTACCCAAATCTGATTAGAGTGAATATCATTTGGACCCAGCCCGACTCAGGTCCCGCGTCAGGTCTCAGTTAGCGGGAACCGAGAGGACCCGTGAATTCCCCACAGCGCAAGAAAAGCTCTTTAAAAAGAAAAGAGTTTTAGTCCTGTTGTAATTAATGACTAGTTTTACAAGGCCAATAAAGACTGCTTTCTTTCTCTTTCTTAACGAGTTATAGTGTGTTGCAAATGGCAAGATTGAGAAACAAAGAGTGTATTTGTGTGGTTTCCTGCTTGAACCTGCTGCCACCTCACACCAATCTCCATGGGAATGCGGCCATGACACCGGCATCGGCAAGGCAACGAAGGCAACGACAAAACGACCGGCCTGAGCTGGAAAAGACTAACTGGCCTCTCTCTCTCCCCACCCCGATCACACACACACACACACACACACATTTCACCCCCACGCCTCGCTGCCTTCTAGGGCTGTATGGTCGCATACTCTATCACAAGACCCAGATTTTACACAGCCCATTCATTGTGTGTCCGCCAATAACCCCCTCTCTCTCTGCTGATGAAAGGTTGAGGTTGACGGGGTGAGGAGCGTGCGGAGGGGAAAAAGGGAAGAACGCTTTGCTTCCTTGTTCGGCAATGTTGTCTTTTCTTTCCTGCTGTGTCAGGCCAGTGAACAACCTCGGCTTCCCTTTCGCTACAACCAAGTCTTCCTACTGACTGTTTCGTTATACACGGACCACTTGCTCTTTCATGTTCTGTCACACACACAGTGTCTGACAGTCAGGAGAGGTGGGTTTTTTTTTTTGGCTCCTCCAGTAAATGGGCTACGTAATCTGTAGTTCCATTGGTGCTGCAGCAGAGTGCAAGAAAAAGTGACAGCAGAGGCAAAAAAGCAAACAGGGTAAAGTGCATTTCATGGCGAGAAGGAAATCTCTCTCTCTCTCTCCCTCCCTATCACAACCCCTCAATCGCACAAATGGATGCAGCTACATCACTAACTGTATTGTTCCTTAACCTCTGGTCAAAAATAAACACTTAATCAATGAGACAATGAGCAGAAAATTACCTTGATACTTTTGCTAATCAACTGGTTCCAGCTTCCCAAATGCGACAACTTTCAAAATTTGTTTTATCATTATAAATTTAAATGGACAAAACAAGCATTTTGGGCTCTGGAAAATTTGATCGCCATTTTTCACAAATTTTCTCTACGATTAATCGAAATCAATAGATTAACCAATCATTAATTGCATCCCTAAAGGTGGGTAAACTATGGCCTCTAGTCAGTGGTCATCATAAGGCAAAGAGCCATCGATATAAGAAAGAAAATCAACATATTTTCAAGAAAGGCATCAATTCTTTAAAATCTATTAAAAGCCACTTCCCTCATGTAACTTACTGTACAGCACCGCTACATAATGCAATTCATTTTCCCTATGATAAATATGACCTCCAATTTTTAAGGCTTTAGATTGTGGCGTCATTGTACTGGACTCCACCATAGTCCTTGTTTTTAGCTGTATGTCTATTTCTGTGTAAGTACATTGAGAGCAACGAAAAAACTGAGTCAAATTCCTTGTATGTGTACACATACTTGGCCAATAAAGACGATTCTGATTAATATGTCAGGTGTACCTAACACTTTTTCCCCACCCCCTTTTATAAAAAACAAAGAACTGCTGTCAGGTAATCAGTCCCACAGTCTATATGCATGTAGCCAGGCTGTGAGACTGACTGCCTGACAGCTGAGGTTCCTGATTGGCTTCACCTGAGGAGGTGTTGGCTACATCTGTCTGGAATGTTTTTGTTCCTCAGTTTTACCTGACGAAGGTCTAAAGGCCTTTACACACCGGTGACGTAACGAATAAACGACACGAAAATGCAAAATACTCGCCTGCGAATATTTACTCTACTACATCCAAAAGTAAACTACATAATCTACTCACTATCCTGCATCAGGCGGTGCTGCTCCACACGTTGTCCTTGAGTTCATTATCTTTATAATTTTTGCGTCCTTCATCATATAATACAGGGTGATGAGAAACACAAACAATCAACAGGTCCGGATTTGTAATGTGACGTCTGTTCCGCACAACATCCTCGGTCGATGCCTTTATTCGCCGTGTGAAAGCTCAGAAAAATCGACCTTGTTCCGGAAAATATTTTGTCGCTTTTTTGCCGCGTAATGTTCGCTTTCTGTGTGAAAGTACTCATGACAAAAACAACAGCTTGAAAAAAATATACTGACGTGCGAATTAATCGCACGAAAAAAACGCCTCAGGTGTGTAAAGGCCTTAAGAACCGAAAAGTTGTATCTCTAATAAAGTTTATAGTAAGTAAAAAGGACAGTGTGCAGAGTTCTCTCCTCTCTTGCCTATGGACATTTCCTCCTTCGCACCTGTCTACAAGAACCTGAAGGTGTGCATGAGCCTTTACAGTCAAGATATATGGTGAGGGCAAAAAATTTAGTACACATCACATATATTTATTGATTAACAATGAAGAGTTAACATCTAATTTACTGTGTTCTTGAAGTAATAAAGATTTATGTCAACTTAAGGTGTTTGGCTGGTGGTCATTTGAGACCCACTGTACGAGTAAACTGTGCAGTAGAGGCAGAAAGGTAGAAAGCATTCTTAACCATCTCTAAGTCCTTACATTAAGAGCTCTGCTGCCATATGAAACTTAAAAAGCATACGGTAACTGTGGCCATGAGACTCTTAAGCTTAGAGTGTGTGCCAGGGGGTGTCGAGCTTTATAATCCCTTGTGAAGTCAGGTTTTTCTTCACAGTAGGCTAAGGTTGAACCTGGTACTATAAGAGATCCTTTAAGTTGATTTTACATTTGTATTTTTGTTTCTAAGCTCTGACTACTGTAGTGTTTCAGCACTGCCCTGCTTCTTAAAGATCACCTGTCAATCAAGTGATACGGCCAGCACTATTACATCTTTTTGTCACTTCAGGCATGATGGTTATCACTGCCGACACTTATTACCCACTTCTCTCTCTTCCAGACACGCTGGACACAATGGGGAAGTCCTCCCTGTGTGGCAGACCTAGCTGATACTGAGGGTTGTCTTTTTGTGAAAAGTGCAAAGTACAGCTTAGGCTGATGATTGTCTGAGATGTCCTAAGATGGCCACTAGATGTTAAAGCAACATTATGCAACTACTTTACCTTAAAATAACAGCTTCAAAATCATTTTGATGGTACGCTGACTTGTAATAGGGAGAATGGCACCTCTTTCATTCCCAGCCCGCGCCCCTAACGCCTGTTCTTGCACTATGTTACTTGGGTTGAGCGGGTACGATGAAATAAAAGGCTGCAGGACAGACGTCGAGCTGTAACATTATAAGTAACATTAGCTGGCTTGCTATGTCTTGTGTTGTTGCACTTGCTTGATGTTTGGCTGTGTTAGCAAACTTGTCGACTTACAAGTTTTTAATCATAAGATCAAATCATTCAGCTTGTCATGAAATGCACATGTACAGCTGTCCATGAGGGTTAACTGCACTCTGAAAACTGTAGGGGGCGCCAAGTCTAAAAAAATACCAATTCTTGCGTAATGATGCTTCGACAGCTGAAACAATTAGCAACTATTTTTATATTCGATTAAACAATCAAGTAATTTTTCAAGGACAAATGCCAACTTTCAGCCTAGTTCCAGCTTATCAATTGTTAAAATTTCCTGCTTTTTCTTTGATTCATCTGATAGTAAACTGAATATCTTTTTGGGTTTTGGACTGTTGGCCGCACAAAAACCTTGTGCGTTTGGGTTTTAGGAAATTGTGATTTTGAATTTTTGAAGGTCAAATGCTGAATAAAAAAAATAACCGGCAGATTAATCGGTAATGTAAATAATTGCCAGTTGCAGCCCTACAGATAATAAACCCAAACATTATGGCCTTTCCTTTAGAGCCACCCTCACACCAAAATTTATATATTTTTGCCCCACAAGCGGTAAGAATAGCAAAGTTGTCTCCTTACTATTCAACCTTTTAACAATTTTGTTTAGAGCATTAGTCTCACAGTTTCTCCAAGTAAGGAGAAAAGGCTTTCTTTGCTGCCTCTTAACAACTGCTTGTGTGTGGATTATCTTTTTCTGTGCCGAGTATTATTCTTACTTCTTATTCACTAGTTTGCTTGTTATAACTAATGGTTATACTGCAAATGCAGAATGTTATTTACAAATTGTAATACTGATGTAATAATCCCCACTTCACTCCATTAAGAAGTTACAGCACTGACGCAGCCCACCATGACACTGCATATCAGCACAACCTTAGTTGATGATAAACTCCAGACAAAAACTACAGGAGCCTTTGAAAACATCCCGAGTGCGTCCTTCATTACGATAAATCCAATATGATGCGAGCACAGTGTTTGTGGAAATAAAATGGAAGCCGATTCACATCAGTGACTCTGGTCGCAGTGTGCAGGGCAGTAACATATCACATCCGAACAGACTTGGGAGTTTAATGGAATGACAACATCTTGAGGTATAGAAGGTGTTGCAGCATGTATCCTGTTTAATCAGTCATAGAAAACAATCTCTTTACCTTAACATCACGACTGTAAGAGCAAATGCAGGCCCCTCCCTTTGAGTGCTTCAAAATAAAGGGGCATTCCACCAATTTCACACATGCAGAACAGTTTACTTAGCATACTACTCAGCCTGTGAATGCAAGTTTTAAAGGGGAATTCTCACTGAGTGGCATGAATTGATGCAAAGATGCGCCTGTGTGAGTTAAGAATGTTTCAACTTGATGCAAAAAATGTGCGCTAATCCCGAGGCTTTATTAATCTGCCTCATAAACGTACAGAGACAAGAGGAAAAAGAAGAGACTGGAGGGAAATGACAGAAAGAACCGGAGCTGCTGCTGACTCATGAAATCCATTGAACACAAAACACACACAGACACACTCCCCCAGACACAGTTGGTGCGTCCATCTCTAGTTAGCTTACAGCTAACGTACAGTTGGTACATTGGCTGTTTGGGTCCAGGGGTCAAATTTTTGCGACTTCAACTTTTTTAGCAGAAAACCTGCATTACAAACTGGAGATTTAATGAGGGATGCTATCATGTTGCATTGTGGGAATTGTAGGATCCATTGTTTTAGGCGCTTGGCTTACACAACATCAGTCTCCCTTTAACTCACAATATTGCATGCTTTGAATTCTGTGCTAAGTGATTGGTATCACAGTAAAACAGTGATTAAATGGACATCTCACACTCTAAAGTAACCTAATTTATTACTTCAAAACACTAATAAATATTAGTACAGTTATACATTACAGTATATAACAGACATAAGCTTCAAGTAACTGGCATGTATTGTCTGCTATGGTTCACCACATGTATTTAATTTAATAAAGACAGGGGGGCACTGATCATCAGCCAGTGAAGGATTTGATGTAATATTCGAATGGACGCAAACACATCTATTTAACAAGATGAGATTTGTATAGGGCAAGATGATTAACTGATGCTCTTTGTGAGAAAAAAAAAAAAAAAAAAAAATCACAGTGACTTATTAGATACAGGACATTTACACAGGGACTTTAAAAAAACATCAACTTTTTAGTGAACGTGAAACCGGATGAATCATCTGAAACTGTTCCACCAAATTCAAAGACACTAGCATGATCCAAGCTTGGGACTTGTGCGGCAGAGTAGATACAGTAGAATTTAGAGACTGGTTTGGTTGTGAACAAGCAGTGTGACATCCCCTGAGGCATGGACGCTTGTAGGAACAACGCTTTCCGTTAGATGAGCATTAGTAAATTAGTAGAAGTGTTATTCAGGAGTAGGGTTCAGTGCTTTCCAGCGCATAGCTAACTCAGCAGTCGGCCTTTACTGGAGCTCAGGGGAGGATTAGCAAGAGTGACAGCGTACAAATGAGCACTGAACTGAGCCATGCACATGTGAGCAAGTCACACTGACCCACACACATACACAAACTACATCAATTATTACTGCTTTGCAACTCAATACCCATGAGATGTTAAGTTACTGAAGAAGAGGCTGCAGATGTAATGATTTAATTTGTTTGTTCACACATTTATAATAACACATGGCTCAAGCTCGGGTTTGGTCCCATCTAACAAAAATGTCCCTTCGTGTGTGGACCAGTTAGGAGGGTCCCTGGTGGATTCAAGGTTTTAATGATGTCAGGCAATGTCCCAGGCTAAATTATTGGATGTGAACGATCATGAAAGCATGCATGTTAGTAGAACTTTTGATTACTCATAGATATATCTTTCAAAGACACACAGATAAAACTACACATCTAATAGCATGACTATCTACACTCAGTGTGCACTTATGCTTTGGTAGGCTATTTGTCAGTCTTCTATGGTATCACTATAGCATGTCTATATTCCTCCAGGGACCCATAGTTTTGCTGTGCCATTTGCAAATCATCCTTGTAATGATTCTTTGGGGATTACTGTGCCCATTTTTGTAATAATAAAAACACAGTTTAAAACAGTAAAACACAAATTACAGAAAATAAATATACTGGTAATGCAATATAAATACTAGTCATGGTAACACATTTAAAAAAAATAACACAACAGCACGTTAAGCTAACTGAATGAGCGAGAAATGTTACTAGCTTCAAGCCACTAAGCAAGGTCAAATGCTATAAATAAGCTCAGTGCTAGGTGTTATTTCGTCAGGTTATGTTGTGTAAAGTGATGAATTTAGCTAGTTTACCTCTCGCTGACGAGCACCACGTCGGCATCGCTCCAGTGTTTGAACACACACGGCAGGATTCTCCTGAAGGCGAAGAAGAGACCGGGGAAAACTACGGCGCCACAAGCTAAAACTTGCAACATCCTGCCTTTATTTTCCTCTAAACCTGCCCGGAGACCTGGCTCTCTCCCCTCCGCGAGTTTCGCCCGTTTACACGCGGTAGTGGGGCATTTTCAAGAGGCTGGGGGGTCGGTGTTTTTCACCGGGAACAGTCCACCATCCACACACTCACACTCTCACACACACACACACACACTGCTGGGGCTCAGCAGCAGCACCACCACTGTCGAGCTAAAGGCAAGGGAACACGGAACTTTCTAGGGCGACTGTCAAAATAAAAGTCTTGACCCGGCGCCGGAATACAGGTGGTACTTCCGGTGAGAGGGTTCACACAGCAACATGCACAGCAAGCGGCGATGCACAATTTCCGCTTTTATTTTGAAGGACAACCTTTATTCAGCTCACTCACTAACAGATTAACAACTTGAAAATTAACTGCGTTATTCTAAGTGATGGGGTTTTGTTTTTTTTCTGGTTAACATGCACAACAAGACACGTATACATGCATAATACTGTACATAACCACCTACCTCATGTATACAAAGTAACCTGTTATATTATGTTAATCACTCAATATTTATTCCAGCACTCTTTGCACTGGAAGAAGTATTCAGATCTTTTACTTAAGTAAAAATAGCAATACCACAATGTAGAAAAGCAAAAATCCTGCAAAATTTTACTTTAGTAAAGGTACAAAAGTATTAGCATTAAAATATACTATATAGTACCAAAAGTAAAATGACTCATTTAGCAGAATAACCCATTTCAGAAAAATGAATATTATATCACTGGATTATAATTGGACCTACTGATGCATTAATGTGTAAATTACTTTAATGTTGCAGCTGGTAAAGGTGGGGCTGATTTTAATTAGTTTATATACTGCTGGGTAGCTTGTGAATGTTCCCCCGCAGATCAATAAAGTCTTATTTTAACCTATATCAATACATCATAATTTCTTTGTTGATTATTTTTTGTATTATTAATCTGAATCTCCAAAGTAACTAGAAACTAAAGGTATCAAATAAATGTAGTGGAGTAAAAAGTACAATATTTCCCTCTGAGATGTAGTGGAGTAGAAGTATAAAGTAGCAGAAAATGGAAAAGCTCAAGTAATGTACAAGTACCTCAAAATTGTAGTACAGTACTTGAGTAAATGTACTTAGTTACTTTCCACCACTAAAAGAAGCAATACCACATTGTCCAAACACCCACAAGTTAAAGTCATGATTTCAAAACTTTACTTTAATCTGCATGAATTAATAATTAATAATGTTACACTTGGGGGCAGTGTAACATACTGTAAACACAATATTGACATATCAACACCAACACAAGTTCTTATGGCTAATGCGTCAGCAAGCAGTTACCTATTTACACATCCAGCAGACACAGAGCTACATTATCAGTTATTTGGAGTCATATCCAATATTAACTCTCCCTTCAACTGTGGTTTGGTAAAGATAAAAGAAATATATGGCATGATTGCTAACAACATCTGCCCACTGCTGCTGGAAACGATGCTTATGTGAACCAAAACGATGAGCTAAAAGAGGCTAAATAGTGCCATAAAGCTAAAAAATACCACAGTTGAATCAACACCTCTGACACAGTCTCTGTATCTGTAGTCGACCCATGCTAAGCTGAGGCTATCAGCCATCAGATGCTGCTATCAGCTGTCAAGTAAACGCTGCCTTTAAAGTCAATTGACCCAGCTTCACGGGCCTTGTTGGGTAGTGTCTGATGGCTGCTTGTTAAAGAGAGCCTGGCATCAAGATTCACCATGATCCAAGTGAGCTTCCATATTGTAGCTGTGACAGGACATCTGGATTACACTAACATACTAGACACTACTGCTCTGAACCTTAGATTTTAAACTCTCTGTGCAAATCAGGTCGCTGGGCACAGAGATTTGTTTGTTTTTTGTGGAATTAAGATATTTTGTAAAACTGAAAAAGTGACGGATTTATAATTTGACAGTTTTTTTGTGCAATTATCATTGTGACATTTTTGCATACTACTACATACCACTACTGCAACTCAGTGTTGGTGTCTTTTAACCACGAATATTTTGACTAACCACCATTTTGATTAATCACATATTTTGTCATTTTATTTTGGAGGACTTGGGATATTTTATCTGTCATTCTGTAAATCTTTTACAAATTTAGAAAAAGACAACAGATTACATAACTACGTCACAGGGAGAGTTTGCACGTACCTTACCGTGAAACAGCACCTAATGACTTTATAGTTGATAGTGTGCTTCCTCCATAACTGATAATTAATCTGTATTACTTGCAGACTGATCAAACCACTGTAACTTGGTAGGCTTAAGGGTTTATAATTCTATACCATGTCTTGAATGTGGTGGGAGACCGTTGTGGATGATAAAGTTCACTTAACAGTTAACACCTGAAATCGTGCAGGTTACACCTCTGAATGGCTCCTTACGGGCTCTGGGAAGCCATGTGATTACATTAACAGCTCACATACGTTATTGGGGGCTTCTTTGCATGCACAACCCAATTTTAACCACAGCATGATTATGCAAAACAGGTGAGTTAAGCTTGTACATTATTTCCAACACTGTTCCAGGCAAAATGTCATCTGAATGCAAATCTCAGATGCTAGCTGCTTTTCCTATAATGACCATAAATGCAGTTAATACCTAATCGTACTCATCTCTAACCTTTGCCAGAACCATTTCTAACCATACACCCAAATTCAACCATCTCTAATATGATACCTCTGTGCATTGTGCATGTGTGCACTTCAAGTATTTTGCTCCAGAAACTGTTACTTATAACTTGGAATACTTCTTGGTGCATAATTTACAATGTGGTAATTTCATTATATTCAAATATATTTTATTTAGACATATGCAAAATGTAAGCACAATAAAGTTGAGTCAAGTCAAGGCAAGTTTGTTTTTATAGCACATTTCATACGACAGGCATAGACTCAATGTGCTTCAAAATAAAAAGCAAAAATAGGCAAAGATCATACATGACAAAAACATATAAGATAAGAAGGTATTACAATAAAAAGGGAATACGATAAGAAGGTATTATTATTATTAAAAGGGGAATAATAATAATAATACTGATTCTAAAATAAAGCTTTTACCCGTTAACCATACACTTTAAACCTAACTAAAAGCTTGTTATGAAAGATATGTTTTTAGTCTGCTTTTAAAAGAAGACACTGCTGTAGCAGACTTTATGTTTTTAGAGTAGGACCGTAATGACTGAAGGCACCATAGGCTGATTTAAAATAAAGACTGCAATTATAAAGATCTTAAAGCTTCATTTTGATGGGAAATATGCATTTTTTTTACCACTTGGGGACAGAAGAATTACAAAAAACGTATTTTCTCTGTTAATCAATTAATTGTTGTTGTCTATTGTCTACATAATGTCAGAAAACTGTAAGAAATGCCCAAAGTCACGTCTTCACATCAAACACTCCAAAACTCTACTGTCATACCCTTATCTCAAATAAAGTAAATTCACTCACAATGAAAAGTTAAGTTGTAAAGTCAAATTGTGCAATTATAAACTACAACTGCCAAATCTTTACAGTGGCCTGCAACACACGTTTCCATGGTGAATAGTGGCGTGTAAGCTCTGCCTTTATTACTGAGATTTTTAAAACAAAATTTAAATCTTCAGGCAGTCATTATTAAAGTCTAAAGTTTCATACCAGAGAAGTCTCCATTTCTAGTGTCCAGTTTGAAGCTCTGGGATTTTCCATGACTCACAGATAACAATGACTATAAGGACCAATAAATCGTATCTTCAGATAAGCCGTGATCAACTGACCAGTGCCAAAATCCACAGTTCGGTGGAATTTGCTACCTGAATATTCCTTGTTGTTGTTTCCTTATGACCATTGTGACAGTCATGAAAGCATAGTTAAGTCTTGTTTCCTCTTAAAGTGTAGAGAGAGCAGTGAATGCTGCGCTAGTGAATCCAGGGTCATCAGAGCACAGAGACACTACCACCACATTGTTATAGATTGTTTCAGGGTGTGCTGACGCCAGATCAGGGTTTCTCTGACATTCTCAAACGCTTCGGCTGATTAAATGTGTAAAGGCATGACCTTATTTCATCAAAGATGTAAGTGTTCTTTTGTTCTTGCAGTGAGCCGCCACTCCACACTGTGACTGGAAAAGGAACACAATACTTTATGTAATGTGTAGTGCAGTCGTAAGAGGTCATGTACCCGTCGATCCGCAGTAGCTGAGAAAGAAAATCCAGAAGGTGAAGATAATTCAAGAACAATTTAAAGAGTGAAAAAACATGGGATCACACAGGGCTACTGCACCGTTTTATGCCCTATGTGAGCCAGAGTTCAGTTTCTCTCTCTCTCTTCCTCAGAGAAGAAACAGCTCTTTACACTCGCTACAACCAACCACGGCCAAACAATAAAACCGCTGAATTGTTGTTTTTACACTTCAGTTTTTGTATAGATTAAATAAATGAGATATAACATGTTAATTAGTGAGCTTTAGAGGTGCTGGTAGCTAGCTGTTTTCCCCTGTTTATACTGTAGTATTTAAACTAAGCTAAGCTAAGCTAACCGGCTGCTCGCGGTAGCTTCACATACAGTACAGACATGAGAGTGGTATCAATCCTCTCATCTAACTCTTAGTAAGAAAGCGAATAAGCATATTTCCCAAAATGTCAAATGGCCAATTATTTATTCAAATGTAACATTTGGCAAAAAGAGTTTCTTCTCTTCCTGTTTGGAAGGCATGGTCTCTCGACATGTACTGGGCTTGTACTGTACACAATTTTACATGCACAAAAAAAGTTATTTTGGGCTTTGAGTAAGTTTTACAAATACTGTTCACACATTCATGTCAACAGTGCCTTGTATACTGGCCGTCAATGGGGCTGCAAGGGATTGTTTTTGTTGCAGGTTGGTCACTGGGAAAAATTGGCAGCCATGACTCTTCCACAGCGTATCCATGTAAACGACATGCTGCTGTGCTGTGGTGATGGTGTGTTTTCTGCTACAGGCTGCTGCACAGCTCACCAAGCAGAGCAAACTGAAGGACGTTCAGACAGCTATTGCTGTGTGGCCTGTTGGATCAATCTTTATTGTTCCAGCTACCGATGCTACCTCACTAGCTCAGCTAGTGCTGCTGACTCAAGGACGAGCTAAAGGAAACCAGTGCAAACAACTGCAAGAAGAGAGCAATTCACTCTGTAAGTGTTTCTATGACCTAAGGCCTGGTGTATTGTTATACATCTTTCTGGCAAGTACAATGAGGTCACAAATGTAATTATAAAATAAAATATAATATTGCCTTTCAAAATGATCCATATGAACCTTATCTGATATGGCGCCTCTATCGTCAGGACAACATTTTTTAGTGCCTTCTCAAACTCTTGAAATGATTCGTAGGACTGTTTTCTGATCTGTCACAACTATGGTAAAGGTTTGGTTCTGTTGAGGCACAAAAATGATTTGGTTAAGGTTAGAGAAAGATTGTGGTCATTGTTAAATGAAACCAACGTTGACTGTCGATAGGAAACAGGATGCGAACAGCCTTCTCAGACAATGTCATACTCCTTTTGCTTTTGCTTCAGAGACAAAAAAGTCATAATTCATACACAAGAGGTACCTGTCAGGTAAACATAAACACCTTTGGTTTTGGGCAAGTGACCAAAGCTGTCACTTTTCTTGTTAGGACAGTCTCGGTTTTTGGTGTTTTGATATGCGCTACATTGCCCAAATATCCGACATGCTCGGGATTGGCTGCCACCAAGATACAAAGAGCTTCAACAGACTTTTCACTGGGTATTGATTATTTCTCTTCCTGTTGAAGACGTTAAAATTGAAAAAGTGGAGTAGTAAAATCCTTCACTATACAAATTCACTCGCAGTTATCTTCCCATCAGGCTGCTAATCCTTCATTATAGGGGGGTGATAAATACTTCCTGACCAATGTCTACCGAATGTGCAGCAATGAGTGAGCCATAAAAACCAGATATAGCCCTGTGGTAAGCATTAATAAACATATTAAATCAATACATGCATTGTGTTCCTGACTGAGCTGTGGTGATGACATAGAAATGGGAGGGCTGAGGTGACGGGGTGGTGTATAAAGTAGTCATAAAAGCAGGTGTCGGTGAATATCCTCCTGGTCTTACGGGAAAAGAAGAAAGTCATCACTAACAGCCTCTCAGGTGAGTAACACAGCTTTCCTCAAAGTTTTCTTAGACCTGTTAGAGAAAATCTGGAATTCTACATAAAAATCAACATGCAGCACAGATAAATCTATCTTACAAACACAAGTATCTTTCTACCAGTTTTGATCAATCCTGCACGGTAAAAATCTTGTATGTGAAAAAACAGTTGGCTATAGTGTAAGTCCAGGGAATTACTGTTGTAATTATAAGTTCTCAAATATGACCACAAGAATATTAGCTTGAGAGTCATATACTTTTTTTGTTATTAGTATTTCATGTATTTGCCAAATAAACAAAACTTTGCACATGGATCCGGTCAGTCCTACGCCAAACTTCAACAGGCAATTGTGGGCTAAAAGTCCCGATGGTGGAGCTACAGCAACCGTCTAAAGTTAAAAACTTTGAAAATTCATAACAAATCAGTTGTACGTGCTACCACTTTGCAACTTTTACCAAAATGTGGGCCCAAGTGAGCAGAAATGTTCAGATGCTTCGAGCTGACAGGAATTATGAAGTCCATCAAAATGTTTTACTGTAGTAAATGTTTTACTTTAGCGAGAATTTGCAGTAGCTGTTTACTGCAAATTCTCGCTAAATAAATCTCCAAAGTTCATAAAAATAAATGACAGAATTTGTATGTCATGGTAGATGTAGTGTGATAAATTTCAGGATTGTATCTCAAAAACAGAAATTTTGACAGTATTTTATATTCTAGCAGTCAATGGAAACAGAGTAGTATATAGAGCAGTCAATCTTTGTAAAAATAAATTTCAGACATCTCTATGTTGTCTAGATGAAGTACACAATTCTCAGGATTATGTCTTGATAACTGAATATTTGACACAAGTTTGAAATCTGCCTTTACATGCAACCCTGGTGATTACCTAAGAATAGTGTGAAGCCATCTGGTTGCTCACTTGGCAGGTAGCTCAACAAGATCTTGACTTGCCTCCTCTTCCTCTTCTTCTCCTTCCTCTTGCTTCTCAAAATGCCCTTTCTGCACACCTCTCTATAGGTTAATTTAGCTTAGCTATTAGCCCAGCCCCGACTCACTGCTGAGCAGCAGCTATAATTATATCTAGAAATCAATGTGTGTGGTTTCTTTTATTTGTCAGGAACAGTGATATGGTGGTAACTCACTGATATGAACAAAATGTATATTTTCTGTCAGAAAAGCATTCATTTTTCTCATAAAAGATTATTCCCACATATCATTTATGCTATGTTAATTTGATACTACTTACTGTGATGTGTACTGTACTGTATTTTACTTGCTGTTAAGTTTGTTTTTTCACACATGACAGTGCAGAAGTGGGTATAGTTAATGTGGTTTGCAGACTAAGAATACATTTCCTGGTTGTGACCCAGGACAGTTAGATAAGGTCTAATGTCACAGATGGGTGTTTGCACAGAAATTAACTCAGTCTGTATTGTTGTGCTTCTGTGTTTCCAACAGCACAGCTCACAATCCAAAGAGCATCTTTCAAGACACTGATTTATTCCCTGTTTTTGTGGCACTGACACTTAACTCTGGGACAATGCATGTGAATCTTACTGTACAGACTCTTTGCCTTCTTGGCGCAGGTAATAATAATATCCATATTTACACACTCTTTAAATAATTCTTGGTACCACTACTAATAAGGTTCCCTTTAAGAGTTTATAAGTTGTAACTAATGGCTTTATTAATAGTTAATGAACGTTTATCCTTTCTATTTTCTATTTGGTGATAAAGGAGTTATAAATGTTGGCAATACATTAATAATTGATCATGGGTTAATAACGCAGGTATAAATGTAAATAAGTAATTCATCAAGGATTGTAATCATTAAGTCTGCATTTGTAAGTGTTAATATATTAAATGGATTTTGGTCCAGATGTATAGAAGCTGAGTGGTCAAACAGTCCAGCCACTCAAAGAGATTTTTCACAACCTGGCAACCCAAAAGCTGTTCTTATTCATGCTTACTGATTTAAAAAGCATTTGTTACAACGGATGACTCCTTTATAAATGGTGCCTTATTAGAAAGTGGTGCCAAATGACTAACTGTGGAAATTACATCAGTGGGTTCAGACAACTAAAAATTGGTAATTTCACAAGTGAGATTATTGTGATCTCTAAATACAAAACAGTCACAAGATACGAGCAGAGGGTTGATAGTGACAACTTCTTTAGTCGTTTCAAGTAATGTTGACGTCAAACGTCGTAAAAACAGCATTACATCCCAAAGTGCAATAAACTGTGAGGAGGAAATGGAAAATAAATGTGTGGAGCATGGGTTGAGGAACATTGGACATGTGTACCTTCATGAATGTATGTTATGACGAAGAACTTTCTATTTTGAGTATGAAAAATAAGCAATTTATTTGAAAAGTTGAAACCTTATTACTAACTTTTTATTGGCCTAAATACAAAACCTTATCCAAAGCTGTTGCACTTTGCTAAGTTTCACCATTAGCTAACCTTTCATTTGATGGTATGATGATTTTTCATTTCATGTAACAGGAGAGAAAAACGTTTCATAGTTTTGGCATCATTTGTGCCGGAGGAATGAGTCTGTACTATCGCAGTAAGATAGCTTACGTTTGTTTATTGTGAAAATAAATGTATTATTTTACAACTTGGCATTATATTTCAGAAGACAGAAAAGTTGTAGTCTGGACCAATGTTGTAGCATTTTCTAATGGTTGGTGACAGAAGGTGAAGGTTGATAGATAGAGGTCATAGTTTCAGACTCATACATTTTAATAGTGTTTGTTAAAAGGGTTAGTCATAGTCATTATTGAGCTTTTTATTGGGTCAAAGATTGGGTTTATTATCTTTGACATTGTCCCCATTATTATTATAGAACATGTAGCTCTTACACATTCAATGAAAACCGCTGTCTTTACTCTTGAATACTAAATTGCTCCATTGATTATGATTAACTAAAAGACTTGTCCACAACATTTCATCTGAAACAATTAATCTCACAGCAAACATTTAGATATTTTATAGATGTTGATAAAATAACCTCTAGCAGCACTAAAAAGCTGTGGTAAGATTTTACAAAATAAAAGTTGAGATGAAGTAAATACTTGTGTATAACTACCTGTATTTGTGGAATGTACATCTAAATATTTTAAAAGTTTAATTTACATTTTTGATGTGTTATCATATAGGGAACATTTTAATGATTCTCCTTCAACCCTTTCTTGTCTCTTTGCTTTTACTGACACAGTAGTCCTGTGTGCAGCGCAGGTCTCATCATCCACCACTTCAACAGCTAGTCCAACCACCACTTCAGCCACCACTTCAACAGCTAGTCCAACCACCACTTCAGCCACCACTTCAACAGCTAGTCCAACCACCACTTCAGCCTCCACTTCAACAGCTAGTCCAACCACCACTTCAGCCTCCACTTCAACAGCTAGTCCAACCACCACTTCAGCCACCACTTCAACAGCTAGTCCAACCGCCACTTCAACAGCTAGTCCAACCACCACTTCAGCCTCCACTTCAACAGCTAGTCCAACCGCCACTTCAACAGCTAGTCCAACCACCACTTCAGCCACCACTTCAACAGCTAGTCCAACCACCACTTCCACGACTAGTGCATCCACCACTTCCACAAGTGCCGCAACTACAGAAACCTCTTCAGCCAGTACCACCGAGTCTGTGGGGGGAGGTTCAGATGGGCTTTCAGCTGGCGCTATAGCCGGTATTGCCATCGGCTCTATCGCTGGGGTTGCTGCTGTTGGTGAGTACAATACAAGCACAACCTTTACGTAACACCTAATTTCTGCTTCCTCAATAACTCCTGTTATCCATTAACAAGGATACACTTGAGATTTGATATTGAACAAGGAAGGGAAAAGAAATGTTTTCTTGGCACTACCGCCACCTTGCTAGTCCTGACTCCTGAACGTCTGATTTAATGCAAATCTCACTATTCAAATCAACCTATCAAGAGATGCACAGTAACTGGGGTTGTAGCAGGAGGGGGGGAGAGCAAGTGTGTACAAAATATTAATATCATTGTTTCGAAGCTGTGGAAGCCCATTCTTACCAACAAAACAAAACAAAACAAAAATGCAAGAAAAGTTACAAATGATTGCAGTCATAATGTAGAGACAGTAAATCAAGATTATAAGATACTAAGTCATAATTTTGAGACAGTCAAAATTTTGACTTCCTACTGTATCAAGTCAAGTCAATTTTATTTATATAGCTCAATATCACAAACATTTGGATAAGGAAAACATCCCAAACCTGTTTCGTATAATTTTTACTTATAATGTAATCTCCTAATTTCTAACCATCTATCACAGAAATTTGACTTAATAAGTCAAAACTTGGACTTACTAGCTGATAATTTTGACTAAGTTCAGTATTTATTAGTTTTGACTTAGCATGAGTATTTTTATTTTTATCATTCCAAACTTTTCATCTGTTTGTTTTTTTGTTTTCTTTTCCTGGCAATAAAGATCTTCCATAAATCAGCTGTCCACCTGAACAATGGACATTGCTGTCAAGTTGCAAGCAAGCACATGCAAACTGGCAGCATCAAATGGCAATGCAAGGAAAACTTGCAAAAAGAAAACTAAAGAAAAAAAAAGACTTATATACTCAGAAATCATCGCTGATTCCAGATAAAGTGTTACATACTAATTCTAATCATATTTTGATTCACACTTTAAGAATAATAATGCCAATAAGCAGGTTTAAATTGCATGTTTTTTATGTGGTATTGATGGACACATTTGTCCCAAAAATGCAGCACATCATGGAAATGGAGGAGATACTTGCTGCTGGTAAAACTGAAAAATAGTGGACAGCTGCTCCAGCTTAAAAAACTAATGTTCTGTCAAATTAATGAATTAACAGTCCAAACTGTAACAGCTTCACACTCTTGTTTAAGATGATAAACATTAAAAAGCATCTATTATTTTATTTATTTTTTTTTTTTTCAGGTGGTGGTATCTTTGGCGCGCTAAAGTACACTGGGAGGGTCTGAGATAACCTTTTGCCAAACAAGGATATAAATGGTTATGGAGCGTGAGCACCAACGTTTGCCATCCTATTGTCTGAAAGGCTCAAATACGAATAAAACAATATATGTAATGATATGATGATGATGATGTCATGGGCCAAGAGGAAGACATAAAAGTAAATTTGATTACTTTGCTATTTTGATTTTTTTAAAATAATCTTTAGTTGATCGAAAAACTTTTCATTGTAATAGTAAATGGATTTTATAATATTTTCATGTTTTTGCTTTATTGGCAGATGAAATACTTTAATTTGTAATTGAATGAAAACTCCTTGTTTAATGGGTTGTTAATGGGGTTAATTGTCAGGTGATAACTTTGGTCTTTTGCATTTCAATATGTAGAGTGGGAGTAATTGTAACAATAATGAGCCAGATTTTGTAATATGTAGTTGTTGTTTTTTTTTACAATGGCAGTCTATGGTGTTTGTAACATATGCAGCTAGTTGAATACTGATGACATTTTTTTCTTATCATTAACTGGGCTTTTGAACCCAAATTCTGTATTTCTCTATACATTTAATAAATAACTGTTTTCCCCCCTTTTTGTTAATTGACTTCTGTGACATGCTATTACATCTTTATAAATATAGCTCAAGCTGTCTGGGTAAAGTCCAGGTGTTGATTATTTAAGTACCTGTGCTTCCCTCTAAACCTGAGTTGTTTATGAGTGTAATGAGGTTACAGTATAATATGTGCGTACTTCTTGAAAAAAGAAACAAGTTTACGGCCTTAAATTAGTGGTTGAAGCACATGATAAAGAAACTTTCCATCTAATTTTAGACAAAGTGGCCTCAGCTCAGTGTTTCAATTCAGTGACAGTAAAGACTGATTTAGGTTCATTCTTGACATTGGAAATAGTAGTTTGATAAAATAATCTTAAGTCAAGGACTGCTTACTAGTTTTTTTCTGAGCTTTCAACCACATCTCACGGGTGAAGTTTGTTCAGTAGTCATGGTCTAAAACCTAGTCAGTAGGGCAACTAATAATGTAGTAAGTGGTCAGAATTTAACATAATTTTGCTCTGAATGAGTCAGGAGTTAAGTGCAACCTGATGCTTTTAATGTTCACTGACCAACTATTAAAGGGGTGTAACGTTACATTAACCTCTACTGTATATAATCACCATTTGAGTTGCTGGCAAGGTATATAGGCCGCAGAAAAAAGGAGACGATGATGATAAAAGCCTGATTGCTTTCTACCTGTTTATTGTGTTCCCCGGGTAGTGCTTTAGGCCTCAGCCAAAACAGTAAACGGACTGACTTACTCTGCTTGTTTGCGGCAATGAGGTATTGATCAAATGCACTGAATGGTCCAAAAGCTTGCCAATAATCAGGATAATATCATTATTAATTACTTTTATGGAATGGATCGCCACAGTCCCACTGATAAACTGTCAGTCTCATAAACATATGGCCAAAATGTGTTGTTGTTAGCAAATATTATCTTTAGTGATTTAATAAAAAAAAATGTAATTATAATCAGTGTTGGGTAGTAACATGTAACTGAGTAATTATTTACAGCAATGTGATTACGTTTAGTCTAAAAACTACTGTATGGCGTCACAATTTCACATTTTGAAACAATTACAGTTACTTATTCTAGTATTTCTTTGTTACTACAACATATTGGGAGGTGGACTTGTTTGCTGTCTTACCTTTGATTGGGAGGACCACATCAATTTTGTCTCTGTGCGTTCATTGGAGACTGGTCCAGGACGTGTTAGAGTGGCTCAGGGAATGGAGGTGTAGGAAGGTTGATAGCCTTCGCCAAAAGTCTTCTTAGCTGGCTAACATTAGCTAGCCACTAGTATATCCAGGGAATCACCTGGGTTTTCTGTAAGAAAGAAGCTAGCTTAGTACAACAGATGCACAGTGGTAGAAAGTAACTATTATAAAGTACTGTACATAAGTATAATTTGAGGTACCTGAACTTTACTTGAGCATCGATTTTCAGCTACTTTAACTCCACTACATTTATCTGACTGCTGCATTGATCAAAGTTTTACATACAAAATATGTGCTCATTTTATAAAATATGATGCATTTTAGATTCATTATAGATTAATTGTTTAATTTGATTTGATTAAACTACCCAACAGTATAAATAGTCATAAAAATTAGCTTAATTTTGACCAGCTACAATATAAAATGCTGCTCACACGGTGATGGATACGCAATAATAATCCAATAATATAGTATCACAGGGGGTTTTTCGGCTGCCTAATGAGCACTTTTGCTTTTGATAGTTTAACTACGTTTTGCTGCTAATACCTAAGCAAGTTTTTAATTGCAAGACTTTTACTTGTAGTGAAGTAATTTTACTCTGAGGTATTGCTATTTTTACTTAAGTAGAACATCAGAATACTTCACCCACCACTACAGAAGCAAAACCAAGAACAAGGGGAAGAAGCCATACTTACAGTTTGTTAGCGATGGAAAAGTAAATTCAAAGTGTCAGTCATAATATTTGACTTGTCTTGAAAACGACTAAGCTAGCAGTCTTGTGGTGAAGGTTCTAAGCTAACGCCTCATTACATGAAAACACGTAGGCTACCTAGTTAAACTGTTTGTAGAAATGATTAAAAGGAATAGTTTAACATTTTGGGAAATACCACTGAGTTGACTTTCTGGCAGAAAGTTAGATGAGATATGAACAGCCAGCAGCCAGCTAGCTTAGCTTGGCACAAAGACTGGAAACATGGTTCATCCAATGGAAACAAAATCCGCCTACCAGCACCTCTAAAGCTCACTAATTAAATTATTAAATTAAAGTGTAAAAATGACACTTTGCTGGAGTTATTGCTTATTGCTAACAACATCTTAGCTAACAATTGCCTTTTTACACATCCAGCAGCATTAGCATTCATTTGGTGTTACTGCCCACCTAAAAACGTCCATTCACTCCCTTTTGGCTCTGTGTTGGTCTTCACTAACTCTAGGTCAAGGTCAGTAACTTTGTTTCCCATTGTATTCTGAGCAGAGAGTGTACAGTGGGTTTATCACAGCTTTGTTGATGAAAACAGCCGTGTGTTGCTGCTACAGATAGGATTGATAAGCGCGGTAAGACTGAACCTGTAAAACCAAACTAATGAGATAGAAGCTACATCACTGTGTGGAGCTGAATTGGGTGGGTGTAGTAATTTGGTTCATTGTTAATATAAAAATTGATTAGGGGAGCTTAAAGTAATTCTTAACTAGCATTAGAGTGAAAAAACATGTTGTCACTACCTCTAATATTGGATGGTGAGTTAATATTTAACGTGCAAAGGCTCATTTAGGTGATTGGTAAAAATATAACTCAGGGTTGGAAATTCACTTTTTTAAATTAGTGAATCTACCAGCCATTGACCGATAAATGTTCAAATTCACCAGCCGCTCAATAGTAAATCAGTATTTTGTGTCTGAAATCTACCAATCACTTTCATATTTTACCAGCATTTGGCTGGTGGCTGGTGCTAATTTCCATGCCTGCTTGTAATAATCAGTTTGTTAGAGGCTGGGGTGTAATATGGTTTGTGACAGCTGATATAAACGAAGGGGAAGGGCTAGGTTAAATATAAAGAATCCGTTTGTCAGAGATTTTGGGTGTAACATGCTGGTGAGTTTACAGTGTTCTCGTTGGCGAGACAAACTTCATAGCTTCCGGAAGGATGATGGTAACAGATACGAGGCCTGAAGTAATCAAAGAATAAGCAACTAGCTGATAATTAAGGCAAAAAGATGAGTTTTAAGTTTGGATTTAAAGGTCTCAACAGTGCTTCTGATGACTTGATTGGACTTTACAAACATTAATCTATTAAAGTCCAAAACTTCCATAAAGTAATGGTCAGATAATCGTGACGTAACGAAGGACTACATTGTAACTACTCCGTATGATGTACCACTTTGCTTGCAGGTGCACAAACAGAGTGCCTAATTATTAAGTAATTAGTAATGAATGAGTGGCTAATAGTTCAGAGCTAATCAGGAATGACTTGTGAAGAAAGTGGTCGTTATTCAGATTCACAGATACTTATGAACTAATCATTACCTAATCATTCATTAATATAGCATCTCCCAGTCTGTTCTCTACTAACTCATCATTATCTACTATATAGTCCTCCCCTTGGAGTTATTCAGTAACTCATTAACGATTCATTCATTATCAGATCGTTCCTGATTCGTTCCTCTCTCATTCCTTAGTAACCACTCACATTTTTGTGTACCGCATTGTAAAGTGTTACCGATGAACCCCTACGAATCTAAAGATTATATTGTTGTTTGTTCTGTGGCCAGTATAAAAATAACGTCTCACAAAAACATACTATTTTTTTATTACATAACATCTACTAAAGACAAAGATGATTTTTTTTTGTCCTTCAAGTGATGAGACCGTTGGTGACCAAACTCCTGTTTGGCAACTCCAGTTGCATTTTTAAGTGGACTTTAGCTGTCACGAGGCCTTCAGGGTTTTATGGTGTGATCACTATGGAAGTGTCAACATAGGGAGCGCTTGGTAAGAACAGTGAAAACAGCCCTGCTCCCATGCAGGCAAATTACTGCTAATACCCTGAGCCCTGATCAGCCCATATGGTGTGCATGGGAGCCAGAGGGTGTGCATGTGTGTGCACATGTTGGGGGAGGGGAACGTCATATCTGTGTGCGTCTGTGTGTATCTACAAGGATAAAAATGTATTTTTTTTAATTAAATTAGATCATTTTATATATAATTCCATATTATAGTATGTGCTCTTTTCTTTTACTAATAAGGATTTTTGAATAATGTTTCTCATAAGACTATGAGTGAGTACTTATGTATCTGTAATTGTGTACAGCTTGAGTCCATACAACCAATATAATATATAATATTTCCAGGTGAAATGTAGGATATTAACTTTTACTTACAGACTTTGGTAGCGTAATGACAAACACACCCTTTGTGCCAAACACTTGGCATTATTATGCTCACGCTTACAAAATCAAACTTTCCACAATCACCTGATTTTTGAATATGGTGCCGTTGTCCCACAATGCAATGTACAATGTTAAAGATCACCTCCAGAGGTGAGACAAGTTCAATTTTCTGGTTGAAATTGCATCTACTCATTCTCCCTCTCTGGAAAATCCGGAATCTATGAGGATGCAAATATTATTGATTTAAAATGTTTGAACTACTGGAAACAAGATGTCTCCATTCTTAGTGTATGTGCCCTGTAGAGTTAAAGTTTTCACATCACACTTGTGTAAGTTACATATTGGACCATGAATGGCCTCAAACTAGTTCCAGTGTCACTAAATCCAGCTTGTACGTAAACGTCTAGAACAGCCCTGTAGTGTCAAACTCTGCACACACATCATTCTGCACAGAGAAGGTCAAACATTTAAGTTAAGTAACAATATGCAAAACACATTTTTGAGTGGAGGGGGGCATAGAAAATAGTAAAACATTTTTGGACAGTGGTGCTACAGTCCTCGTTTCATCCTCTTTGTTGGCGTACGACTGTACCAGCACCCAGCAAATACAGTAAGGACATTCATTTCTTGTACATAAACTGCAAAATAGTGTACTGTCAATGGTGTAAATGTTATATCATTATTATTAAGTATGGGGATTTGGACAGAGATATAATAATGAGACATTGGCCATACCAATATTTGTTGAGACATTTCACTAAAAAACAAAAATGTCAACCTCATGATGGTGCTAGAGGAAAAGCCAGGGGACCGTCAAAGTCGGTAAGCTTCCTCCTCTGGCAACCATGAATGTCTGTGCAAACGTTCATGGCAATCCATCCAATAGTTGTTGAGATATTTCAGTCTAGACTAAAGAGGTGGACCGTGACTGACATTGCCATCCCTAGAGGCATGCCGCTAGCATGGCTAACAATATTCATCATAAGTCAAAATTAAGAGGTACTAAATCAAACTTCTGTCAAAATTATTGGGGAGTAAATCAAAATGATGAGATTATAATGAGATGTGAAGTCTCAGTAAATCAATGAATCAATCAAACTGCATTATATTTCTAAATCCACTTCAATCAAATGGACCATGTCTGATTTATAATAATAATAATAAGAAGAAGAATATTTATAATAAGTATTTATAATAAATACCAGCCCTGTATACCCACAACCCTTGCATGCCAGCCTAACATGGCATTGATCCCACTGACTGTGTGTATCTGAACCAACCCTGTTTTGTGGCAGAGCCGCAGTTAATGTTACAGCTGCAACAGCACTCGGCCCTGCTCCGATAACTATCTTTTCTCCTCACAAATTGGCCTCCTCACAAACAGATCATCTGTCTGAGCCCCAGAAACCTAATCTCACACACACACACAGACATTTCTTTTCCTACAGGTGTTAACAAGCTCAGTGGCTCAAGGATAAGAGTTTACTGTGACAGAAGAGAGAGGGAAGATGAGGGTGGTGTCCACAGTAAGCCTTTGGTTCTGGGTTAAACTGATGTATCGGTTTGATGATATATGGAGCCAGTATTTTAAAATATCAGGTAGCCAGTTGTTGTTTTCTACCTGTTATGGTAACGGTTCCTGTCTGACCTCGTCTTTCAGTGTCTGAGAGTAAGTTTGTCGACAAAATAGCAGCTTTTGACAGCTTTCACAAATGTCAGCATTGGTCTACACACAAAACACACACACACACAAATACACACAAACCTGACCACACTGTACACAGCTCCCCCTGGTGGGTGCAGCATGAAACATGGCCTTGTTTTATGTGGGTCAAAGGTGTTTCTGACATAAATCCAATCTGACGGTAATCTGCTCATTTAGCCTGGAAGTTTACAGCAGGCATTGCACACTCACAGATGTTATGCAATGCAAAGGAATTGTCTTTATGCAATACTGGTTATTATTAAGGGAAATTACGTATTTTTTGTTACGATGTATTGCTAATGCTGCTTGAGAAACCAGTTATGGCTTATTTGGGGTTTATGGGTTTTTTACTAGTTAACACTTATGTAGCTGCAATGTCTTTATTACATTATCCAATGTCAAGTTGCATCACTTTTTGTACTAATTACTACATTTATTACATTTTAGGATTTGCTACATTCTTTATTAAGCCTTACATGCACTACAACTTAAAGCTGCACTAATCTATATTGTTTACATTAACAATGGATCAAATTACTGTGTGTAATGTAAAAGGTGTCACTCGTGTTGAACCCACAGAGAATTATCACCCAACACCTCAGTTCCCCTCAGCTCTATGGGGCTTTTAGCCTCTTTTAGCCCATTGTTTTGTTTTGGGGGTTTTTTCGGCCCACAACTGTACTCCTATCAACCTCATTTCCAGCCACAGCAGGCAGCTTTTCCAGCTAAAAAGCTCAGATTAACACACTTTATGCCACCAGCCCAGCACCAAACAGCAGTTTAGCAACTAGCTGGTGAGCATAATGGAGCATTTAGCCACTAAAGAGTCAGATATTTCCCTCAGGAGTTGGTTGAGACCAAAAACAGAGCTAAAACGAGAGAGAATATGAGTATTAAGTCCACCATGAGGCCAGAAACACAACTTTAAACAACTTCTATTGTTGCACTGTGTCTATATATAAATAGGCAATATGAATAACAACTTTATAAGGTGATAATATGTCAGATGTTGTGTTTTCCGTTTGTTCTGCTGCCCTCGGGTGGCCAAAAAAAAATCTGCTTTAATTAGTTTAGTTCTATTGTTTGTGTTTAATTTATTGTATGTAATACATTATTTCTGTTGGAGAGCGTTGAAACAAATTGTCACTGGATTAGCTGAATGTATAAAACCTATACTATTTTTTATTTCTGCCATTACCCCCCAGGAACTCCTCCTCAACTTCCAGTTGGCTGGCTGGATAAATAAAAGAGTTAAGTAAAAAATAAACACGTGATGCAGTGTAAGTTAACATTGAATTTTAATCATTTATAGACTCTGAACTGACTTGGATGCAAAGTCAGCAACATTATTGCTGGAAGAAGTATTGTTGATGCATTTTTACACAGCTGCTTTGGTATGACTGGCTTGTCCACAGTACAGTTACATTCACTGCGCTGTCCATAAATACTGTACAAAAATAAAATGTGCTTTGACATAAAACATCCTCTCTCCATTAGTGGATTTCCACTGTTTTCAGAGGAAACCATAAGGCTGTGTTAAATGACATATACAGTATGCACTTTCAGTTACTGGTATTATGTTAAATAGAATAAATTATATCTTGCAGTCAGTGTGTGAGGCATTTTTCAAGTCTCTGTAATGTCCTCACATAAGGTTAATAGTTCATGTGCATAAAAAAAGAAAGAAAATCCACTTGAGTGGGTATAGATTCAGGTCCAGGCACAGCTGTAAAGTGTCTTTTTTTTGGGGTGAAAATAAGAAGAGCAGAAGAGGGTCTTCTACTCCCAAAAGGCATTTTCAGTGTGACTCACAGCTGTGCCTTGAGCTAAATTTCTACACTTGTTTGACAATGGAAGTGATATTTTCCGAATGTCAATTCAGTTCCACCCAACTCATGAGCTCAACTTGAAGCTCAAATCCTGAAGTCCAAATCTGCTTTCACATCCACCCTTTTCCCTCAAAAACACATTGAGAGGAAGGTCAGAGGGTGTTTTTTTTCTTCTCAGAAACACGTCTCTGTGCTCCACATTCACAGTCTGTAATGGCAGTACCCTCTCCACTAGACGGCGCTCTCTCCCAGCAGGCAGTGTCTCACTCCCGTTTCTAGGCCCAGTTTAGTGCAGCTTATCACTCCTCAACAGTGTCTAAAGCCGACACGTCTGATATTTGCTGTGCGGGGAGGGGGCCAGCTCATAGAAGAGGACGTAGGCGTTGCTGCTGCGAACCTGGCTGGAGGACACCGGGCTCACCCTGCACAGAACACACAGCACACACTGTAGTTATTACACTGGATACCACAGAGCATTGTTAAACATGGATACAGAAATGATCCTAACAATACATTGTCAAAACCACACAGCAGTAACTCCCAACCACACACATGCGTACACCCAATCTGTCCATTTAATTTGCCAACATGTTGACACACCTTTATACAGCTAGAATGAGGTCATTTTCATTTGACAGCAGGTACATACAGCTTTCTGCCAATCTGATAACACGATATGTGAGGTAATATGAGGATAGTACATGCGAGAGCTGATACCTGGAGTCGTTGTAGCTGTACCACTCCCCCAGTGCCGGGTTCCTGCAGTAGGCTGTGTAATGGCCTCCCAAGGCGTTTCCCGAGTGGTTGGATACTGCATACAGGTTATACACAGCACGCTCTGCAGGGAGAGACAACACTGTCAGCTAACACCAGCACAGCCCTTTACTCATGAAATCCAGCTGACCTTGGAAAGTGCATGCATTGTCCTCCTCTCCTCATCTTTGGCAAATACTTACCGCTGCTCTCCGAGGCAAACTCCCGCAGGTCCAGCTCTTTGAGAGGGAAGTTGACATAAGTGGAGAGTTTGCTGGCTCGGATGTTAGAGTCTGTGAAACGCTTCAGGTCTGAGAGGGACACTGAGTCAAGGAGCCAAAAATAAAAATAACATCACAAGTGAAATTTTGAGTATTTCCATTTTGTGATGACAGAGCAACATTCTTTTAGAGTCATGTTTCTGTTTTTTTTTTTTTTTCATAAGCTAGACGCTAACTGTGTCTGTCTGCCGTTTGGTGCTGGGCAGGTAGTGTACGGTGGGTTTATGAGAACTTTTTTTTTGCTGCTGCTGGAATCAAGGTTGATGAGAACAGAGATTACGGGCCAGAAAAACATTACAATGAGCTAAAAGAGGCTGAAAAGCTCCGTAGATCTGCAGGATAATTTCGAGTTTATCAATACGACTGACACCTTTCACATTATACATAGTCATCAGATCCATTCTTAATATAAAAAAATATACATTAGTGCAGCTCTAAGTGTTGCTGATAATGTTTCTCAAGTAAAATATTGAAATTTAGAGTATATTTACTGAAAGCCAAACATCTGCAAAGACTGGCTGCAGATATTTTGCTTTTGCGGTTACTAGTATGTGCGTCATAATATCTGACACTGGACACTGGCTCACCGATCAACGTACAGACACCATAATCATCCATATATCTGTGGTATATCATTGACTTGGTGTATGCTAATATGTTAGCAGAAAAAAGAAAGAAAAGAAAAACTGGTGCAAAAGATGTGAGGAAAGGATACGAAGCACGAGGATCTGGGGGAACTTCTGAATGCTGAATCTTTTGGTGCATTTCCTTCTGGCTTTGCATCTGTTGCATGTCTGAGAGACAAACACAGAGATAATCCATATATAATCTTTAAAAAGGGAATGTGGAGGGTGGTGTGTTGTGTGAGGCTTCTTACCGGCCTCTCTTCTCCGTCCAACACATCCTCTTTTGTAAAGAGTCTCAAGCAGTCTTTGAGGGTCACTTCGCCGGAGCTCTTCTGTGGAGACACAGAACATGTCCAGTCAGAAAACAGCAAACTACATGAAGACTCATCAGCTCCTTTACACCGGCCATTTACCTGAAGCATTTCTTAAGGAGTCAAAATATGATCAGATACATATACATATACATATACACATATACAGATACTGTACCTTACAGGTGGAAGTCTAGCTCAAACAACTTGTACCACCATTATAGCCTAGTCAACACTGAACCTTTCCAAAGTGCATGTGTGTGAGTTCTGACCTGTGCGACAGGTATCGACAGGTCCCAGAATGGATCAAACACGGTGGAGCGGAAGCCACAGGCGGTGCAGGTCACAGAGCTCTTCAGCTGTCCAACAAACAGATCTAAAAGGCAGAAACAAGAGATGGAGAATTGCAGATACATTCAAGGATGGTTTAAGGTAAATATGCAGCCCATCAAGGTAAATCCCTTACCCACTACTTTGCTGTCCTCTCTCTCCAAGTACATATTCCACATCCGCTTGCCTTTTTCCTCATCCCTGTGAATGAAACCACACAAGTCAAGTCAAACCAGCGTCTGACTCCCAAACCTGTTCTTAAAAGACGTACTGACTGAAACCTGTCCTCTACAATTATTCTGAATAAAAATTCAATGAAAAGTCCAGGTTTTTTTCCAGATGTGAGCCACTTTAAGACCTTGTAAACATTCTTACTTAGGTCTGGAATTCCAGGTATAAGTATTGGATTTGTTTAAAAAAAGACCTATTGTCATTGCACATATTTGTGGTATTAGTTCTTCTGAAGAATAAATGAAGTTCAGAAATGGTCACATAACCACAAAGTCTTGAAGGTAATTGATTACATAGTAATTATAAGTAATTACACTGTTTTTACCACCTTTTTTGAGCAGTGCAGCCCAATCAGGCATGCAGCAGCGATGTGTTTTTGGCAGTGCAAGGTGTCAGTGACAGGGCAGGTTATGAGTGACTTATTGGGAGCAGAGGTGGGGGGGGGTTGTGCTGACTTACGAGAGGTGGTCAAAGTCCTCCACGGACACCTTAGGGCGGACTGTCACTCTGTTCACCTCATTATGGAGACCATCCAATAAGAAGCGCAGAAACTCCTGGGCGTCCTGCTGACTGCAGAGAGACAAAAGGAGAAATTGTTACTGTATCTAAACCGGCATGCTATATCTGATAGGTTGCTGAAATCAGCTATAATTTCTGAACTGGACTGAATGAAAACGCTTACAAGCAGGAGGAGGGAAGACTTACTTGCAGCCCACAAATTTGGGAGCGTATCTCTGGATCTGGCTCCTGAAATCAGAGGGACTGATGGCCTCGTTGTTCACGGAGGTCCACAGGCTCTGAGTCAGCTTTGCAAACTCTGAGACAGCAGGCGAAAGGAAGGAGAAAGAATGACAGAAAATGAGACCATAATCATGAAAAAACATATTTTCCATTTGTGAGCCACACCATGTTTCACAAAATTCAACTCACAACACACAACTCCTTAACTTTAACATTTTATTGATAAAATGACGACACAGACTGGATCCTCTTAAGGTTGTATTTCTTTTTCAAGAATCTGCATTTTGCTCCAAAGTCACAAACATTTTGAGAGAAATGTGCATTCTTTAGCTTGCTGGTTTGCCTGAGCTAAAGATGCAGAGTTTTGACATTGACTAAGACATTTCTGTAAATCAAGCTGTGGTGCAAACCAGCCTGAACTCATGGGAGATTTGTACTTATTTGTATGAAAATAAATATTATGTTTTAAGCATGATGAATGGACAGCATGGACTCAACAAGGGGGCAGATTTTTATCATAAAGTAATAAGAATTATATCAAAAATCTCACCCTAACCTAACCTGAAATTATTATTTTTGGGCATCGGAGGTCATTCTTGAGGTTGTAATCTCAGCTCAGTGTCCACTTACTTTCAGCTGCATCTCATGGTCTTCATCAGCGTATGGAACTGGCTCCGGTGTCTACACTTAAAGTGGGTCCTGTGATGACACCTGAGCCAGTTCCATGCACTGATAAACAGTCATCTCGCTGATGTGAGATGCGGTTGAAAGCTCTGGAACCCAGCTACCACGTGGACCTTGAGTTGAGAATATTTTGTTACAAGTTAATTCTAAAAAAGAAAAAAAAAAGGGAAAACTGGAAAAAAAACAAGGTGAGGCCACTTTGTTGTATTAATTACAAAGACGTTATACAAAAAACACGGCCCTTTGTACTAAACGTGGGAAAATACACTGGAGTTAGTGACCTGTGAGAACTTGCTGTGCAGACACGCCCTCTAAAAAGAGATAAAATAGTCCCTTTCATTTTGTGCACACACAGAGTATTGTATTATGTGATCTGAATGCGGATAGACGGGTTTAGTTACACATCTGATCTGAGTGCAGTTTTATCATTTTGGTGTTGTCACTCTTCCTGGTGAAAGCGAGCCTTTTAGTAATCAGGGTATAAAGCTGTCAGGTCTTTAGTAGTGAGTTAATGTGCAGCAATGTAAATACAAAAGTATAAAGTACATGTAAACTGACAATATGTGACCTACTGCTGAGCCATAAAGTGACTTGACATTGACAGGGCACTACACGGGTCCACAGTGTTCCTCATTATGCTGCTAACATGTGGTTTAACAGCTCAGAGTCTCGTCCTACCTTCCATGAGAGCAGCGTTAGTCCTGCAGTTGTTGTTGAGGTCTGTGCGATGGACGTTTCTCAGGCAGTAATCTCTCAGCTCGGGAGTGTTACTCAGACATTGTAGGATGGAGTTCATGAAACACTGGAAATCACAAACGGCATAAACCATTCATTAAATGAAGATCCAGACCCGGTTGGTGGTCAAAATGCAGCGTGTTGTACATTAGACCACAAAGTGAAGCACTTACTGTGTTGCCCAGGTTCCTCAGTCCCACCAGGCCTTGAGGACTCTTGTTCTGTTCAAACACAAAGGGAGGAGATTTACAAATTATTTCAAAATATGTGCAAATCATTAATGGGGCCAAGATGGGCTACAAGTGTGTTTTTGACATGATTGGGTCGATGTGGAGACCATGAAAGTAATCATTTTTAGGTCCCTTATTTGGTCCACTTACAAGGGCCAAAATGAGTGAGAGCTGGGGTCCTTATGAGCAAAACTACATGGGATATGTTTAGTTATCATGTGGGTTTAACATGAGTTACCACAGGCTAAATTTAAACCATAAATTAATTAATTAATTAGAGGCTGACAGTCTTTGGAGCTCTTTTGTGTGTTATCTCAATTATATTAACATGTCAAATGAATACGTTAAGATGTATTGATGCTAAAGAGACACATGCAGCAATTTTCTAAAAGTGTCCATATAAATTAAAGTGCAAAGAGCTACAGATGGTTATGACCTAGCCTGCTGCACATCCCGACAGATCAGATTGGTCTCAGTACGATGAAACTACTGTATGATAACCCTGCTACATTCCTCAAGTGTGAGCAAGCCTCGAAGGACTGTCTGCCATTTATTCAATGCATACCATCTGATGGTCACATTGTTGGCAGCATCGCAGCACTGTGCCGTGGATATCAGCTACTGTTCCACATGCTCCGATGAAATGCCACAGTGTGTCCTGACCTCTCGCTGCACTGATGAGCCCACCAGCCGCCACTGACATCACACAGGCAGGCATGTGATGCGGACCGAAGAGAAAAGCTCTTCTGAGAATCTGCAGAACACGACGTGGTGTCAAGTTGTTTTGTGTGAAGAGAGTTTCACGTCACTGCCTGAGTCCAGGATCAACTAGTTTAGTTTTTGACATATCATGGTGCCGCTGGTGGTGTGGTGTTAATCATCTGTAAGGTCAGACTGACGCAGGGATCTGAAAGCCACCACACATCCGCTGATAGAGGTACTTTTAGATTGATTGATCGTACGTACGACAGAGCAATCACATGCATCCGGCTCTGAAACAACTCAGTCATATGTATCAAGCCTGCATGACTACGTAATGGGTTTGCAGTGGATAAGGTAAAAAAAAAAAAAACGATTTGATTTGCAGATCAAAAGATGTGTAGACATCTAGGTTAAAACAAACTAGTAGTGTAGTAATGTAGTGAAACATGTCATTGGAACTGATTCACACTGAAATATAGTCACTTACATGCCGATATCTAAAAATCTTAGACGTCCAGACACCTTTTGACCAGCAGATCACAAATCACTGCTTCCTGCACTGCTTTAACATGAGCCAATAGCTTATTATTAGAAAGCTAATATATATAAAATGTCTGGATTAATCAAGTTAATAAATTAGGCCAATCACATTAGCTGCAAAGTACTGCAATGTTCAACATTATTTGGAGCCTTCTAGTCGCATCCAAAAATCATATTTCTTATTAGAGACGGCACACAAAAAAGGTAAAATCGAGATCTAGCAGCGTATGGTTCTGCTATCTGACAGTTCCCGGAAAAGTACTGGGTTTCAGCTCAGGTTTGGGCTGTTTTCTTGTGCAAAGCTTCAGGCTCAAGAGCAATTCAAGAGGAAAATCTTATGTTTCTCCATATGACGCAAAAACAAAACAGATATTTCACTGTGGGTCGGGTTTGGGTCTCATGTTTGGCAGAACCAGCTGGGTTCAGGTTGGGTCTTATGGGCCGAATTCAGGTCTGAGTTTTAGGCCCTTGCAGAACTCTAACAAGGACCCACTGGAACACATTTTTACTGGCCTAAACAGGGTCATCTTTGAACTCCGATTTGAATAATTGTGACAAATAGATAAACACTTTTGACATTTTTTCCTGTAGCGACGGCAGTATCTGAGTATTAACAGGTCACATATTGGCTTGTGACCTGTAGCACATCCTGTATGAGGGAACATAGTGACAGTGTAACATGATGACTAGGAGCAAGTCAGCACTGTCATGCATCAACACCTCTGCTGACTGCCAAGGAGCTGCACTCGGAAATAACAGCGTCAAGGCAGCAACACGCTGATGGAAGCATGCATGAAGGCACAAACGCACATGAACTGTTGCTGCTGTAAAGTGAGCAGCGATGTCAGCTGCCTGTATTTCATGGTAATCTACTGTAGTTTATATCTGTGTTACAGTGGTCTGACTTGGAGATATGAGGCGTGATTTGGAGTACAGAGCTAAGCAGAAAGAGTGCATTTTGATAAAGGTTTGATTACACTTCACACAAGGCATCTAAAGTACATATCAACAGGTTAGTATATCCTAATGTGCTGTTATCCTTATCAAGACTTTCAGTGGAGAGGTTTAGTGATCGTCATGTGGTTGCAAAAGCTTTCCAACTCTGAGAATCGAGCTGTGACAGTATAAGCTATCAACAGTCCTCTCGGCTGAAATCTTATGCATTTTGTCCCTTTGTGTTTCTCTTCTTCTCTGCAGTATTTGGAGGTGACCATATGGTGCGAGTCCCAATCTGCTGCACTGCTGTGAATACTGACCAGCGGGGCTCGGCACGCTCAGCAGGCGGCCTGTGATTTAAAAGACCCATCCAAAAACCGAGGAAGGTGATGCGTTCAGGTAATCTCTGCGCTCCGAGCGACAACGCTCTCTGCTGGTTGGCATGACTTCAGAGAGAAGGAGAGAGCTAGAGAACGTAATGTTCTGAACCAGCTATGCAAGCCTGGTCAAGGCCATGTAACGTGACAAAGGAAGCAACACACGGTGCCAGCTATGCCACTCCCTTCGAAACAGTACAAACATAAATCTCTGATACATAACAGCAGGACTGAGAGAGGTCCAAAACTACCATACTCAAGTAGAAATATTGGCACTTTCCTGAAACTGCACTAAGTAGAGAAAATAATGCTGATGAAAAATACCTGCTTGAGTGAAAAAAACTCATTTAAAATGCATTGGGAGTAAAGTTATGCAGCTGATTTTTAAATCACAAGGCACAGAAATGTTCTTTTCTCAGCTGACTGCTCATTCACTTAATATACTTAAGACTTACTAACGACAGCATGCTAACATATTCAAAATATAAATGCTAAGATGCTGATGTTTTTAGAAAGTAATGGTTGTCTTGTTCACTGTGTTAGCATGCAAAGTATTGGGCAAATTGATGGACACAAACTGCAACATTTGTCGATTAAGTTGATTGACGGAAAAATAATCTGCAACTATTTTGATAATCGATTAATCAAAATTCCCTGGCTCTAGCATCTCAGATGTGAGGATTTCCTGCTTTTCTTAGTCTCATGTGACAGTAAACTGAATATCTTTGGATGTAGGACTGTTGGTCGGACTAAAACAAGCAATTTGACGACATCACCTCGGGCTTTGGGGAATTCTTATGGGCATTTTAAACTATTTTTTGACATTTTACAGAGCAACAATTTACTGATTAATCCAGAAAATGACAGGCAGACTACTCGATATTGACAATAAAGGTTAGAGTCAGAGGATCAATCCTCTGGGCACCATGAATGTCTTTACCAAATTTTCAAGGCAATCCATCCAGTAGCTGTGGAGATATTTCAGTCCAGACCAAAGTGGTGTACCAACCGACCAATCGCCATAGCTAGAGCTGCTAGCATGGCAAACTTAAGTTAAAGCAAAACTGCTGATTGTAGAAGACTTAAAAACCACATTAAAGAAACTACTCAGTTACACTGAGAAAAGTTAGTGCAATTAGATACCGTGTGTCCAGTGTAAACACAAGCATGCATACCGTTGAGAGAGACTAATAATAGCCTCTACAGGGAAGGACAAAGAGCTGTAGCCGGCTAACTCACTCGCACTGCCGAAAACACTTCAAACCCACATGGACAGAAAGATGTGCGTGCTGCGGGCAGCTCTGTGTGTTAACAAGATGTACTGTACAGATGATAAGGTGACAGTCGGGACACATTCCTTATCAGCAGCGCTCCTTCCTATTACGCAACTATAACGTCACACTCGAGTTGTTACTTTGTGCAGGCAGCTGCTGTTCTTAACTCCTCTGTTCTTTTGTGTGTGCTTACAGCCCAGTCCTCCACTTAAGGGCTGATAACGGCCTAAAGGTCAGAGCTGGCTTTCCATACAGTGTAAAAGTTGAATTAGGTGTTGAGAAGTCACAAATTACATTTTTAGTGCCAAAACTCACTCATCTGCCTCAAACATTAATTCAACTGGTTTTCATTCAAATAGTAATGACCTTAAAGTGACCATACTGTATTTCATGATGTCTATTTTGTCTCTGCTAAAGTTAATAACTGTTTATAAGTTTACTTTAATATTTGTGCAGAAATAATCTGAAATGTTGTTATTTCTACTTATGAGAGATCCACAGGTCTGAAACAAAACTTACATGAAAACTGAACAAACTTGAAGTGAAGAAATATATCTTTTTTCCCCTGTAATTAAGACAAAGAAAATATGCATAATATCATTGAGAAAAATATTTTTTGCAATCACATCTGAAACAAATTTGTTTTCCCCTTTCTGAAAGTAAAACTTCCCATCATATTATTTAATATTGTTAATGTCAACATCGTCCTTTGTGTCCACACTTATCAACAATGCTAAATAATTTGACTTTAAGGCTTTTGCACTCCTAAAAAAATACTCTTCACCTGGGGGGGCCCTACTGGTCCAGAGCCCCTTCTCAAGGCTGAGCCCCTCAAAATATATTGTGACACCCCTGGTAAAACACAGTATGATGAACTTTAAAAAGTCTGAGTACAGACAGAAAAAACGTATTCTTGCTAAAAAAAAAAGTTACCAAAATGAAAGGGTAGGTATCAAGAAGAGGAGGGTGTTATTGGAAAGGTGAGACAGAGGCAGAGGTGCAGCGGTGGTGGACTCACCTTGGCCTGGTTGATGATCAGACCCATGAATGTGGACACCAGCTTGGACCGGGACAACGACTGACTCTTTCGCCGCAGGTCGGGTTTGTCTAAGGGGAAAGCGGCCGGTTCCTCCGGTACCGTCACCGTATACGAGTGTCGCAGAGACGGCATGGTAACGCTGTTGAATGTTGCCCGAGACCAGTGTGGTAGCGTCATCCAATGCAGCTGGACACAGTGAAATAACACCGACGGGCTCTTTACTGAGGCTGAACTCGGTAATCAATTCAAAATCAATCGATTCCTGTTGAATCTGCAGGTTGTTGTCAGTCTCTTCTGTCCCGCACCTGAACACAACCTCCCCGTGTTGTTGAAGAGTAACAGAGGTGGCGTGTGTCGGAGTTTTTACTGCGTGCTGTAAACGCCCCCTCCCAACCCGTGAAGACTGGCGCTGCCTTCATGTGCTGTAGGAAACACTAGAACTGTGACACCTCTGCTTTTTGTGCATAAAGACAGTGGTTCCCAACCTTTTTTGTCCCCACAGGCCTATCAGATGGGCCTAAGTACCCCTTCATCACACTCCTTTGATAGAAGGGATGGCTTTATGCAGGGTTCATACAGAGTAAAATCCAAGCATGTTCAAGGTACCTGTACGAACCCTGTTTATGGTATTATTCAATGGTATTCTTTAGTAGTTTTGGCCAAGTTTGCATTTATACTGCTGCCATTTTTTCCAGCTAGTCTTTCTGCATCTGAATCCACTTACAGTTGACTCAGGTTGGTGGAAAACTGAGGCATGTCTTCTGCAGTCAGACTACCATAGTTGGTAAGTTATTGTGACAATAACTACAAAGATCAGCATCACACAAATTTGTAATCTTACTTGTGTGTTGATTTTTCTCTTAAACACAAATATGAGGATATAATTAACTCATCATTTCTATTTTTTTCAAATTAGCTGAGCTTCACAATTTTCCACGTACCCCCTGGTAACTGCAGATGTAGCCTACCCATTGACTACCCCTGGTTGGTGAATCACTGCTTTAAGCGTAACAAAGAAGCTGTGAAAGAGCAGTGGTGTAAGAAGTATACTCAGATTCTTTACTTAAGTGAGAGTACAAATACCACAATGTAAAAATACAAGTTTAGAAATAAAACCGGGTGTGTAGCTAACATCGAATATGTGGGTGGTTGAAAAAAAGGTAGAAAAAATATCACACATTGGCAGAAAATAAAAGCTCCCATCAGCTTTATTCCACCTTCCAAAACCTCTCAGCCCCTAGCAGAGAGACTTGCTGACCTTGACTCTTTAGATCTTTAGACTGTGGTTCTGACTGGACACAGAAATGACTCTGAGTCTGATAAGAAGCTTGATAGCTGCCTTGTAAACATTTACAGGTCCTTCAACCTTCTACAGTCTATTTCATCTGTTGGCTATAAGAGAGAGAGCATTAAAATCACTGAGGATGGTGCTTTCTGAGTCACGTAACACTCCATACTCAGCTGATGAATCAGGTTTCATACATGGTTGTATATAGGGAGGAGTGAAACCACACAATGTGTCTCTTAATTCAACAAAACTAAAGGCCCTAGAGCCTGTTGGAGGGACTGACATACTGATGATTTTGCTATTTTTGAGCCTCATCAGTAAAAAATATCAAAGAAATCAGGCCGAGATTTGTACTTTTCCACACAAATTATTAAAACCACTATGTATACGATTTCCAACGTCCGCCAGTGGTAACATTTTTTAAAAAGACACTGTGGCAGACAGCAATGCAGACTGCTACTCCCTACTGAGAATGAAGGGCTGAAGGACAAAAACAACAAAATAAAGACATCAGAATAACTTGAATGATGCTATAATGACATACAAATTCTATGCAACCCAATCAGGCTCCCAGAGGTTGAACCCCTTACAATTTGGACACTCAGTGTCTTTTTAAATGACCCCCATGGCCTTTTGTTTTAACACCACTCTGAACACAACCTTTGCAGAATCAATCTTCAGACATTTACCCACATGGAAAATGTATGGATGTATGGTGAATTAGGGGAGATTAAACTTGATGAGAGAGATATGATCAAGATAACAGCCATGAACTGCACACTATGATGAGAACAAATGTTAATAATCACCTCTGAATGCAGTGTTATGTAACAAGACAGAGTACCTGCATGCAATACAAATGAATTATCTCTCAGACATACAGGTTTGAGGTTGCTACTGTTTTCAGCGAGAGAGAAAACCGCTGTGAGAAAACTCTCCCAAATAATTACAGTAATTACAACTTCAAGCATTATAACAAAGCCAATCCTTGCATGCAAACATGCACTTCCACTTTGCTCCTCCACCCTCAGGTGGAGTACATTGCGTACACATGCACGTCAATGAGGGAAGACCTTGAGCATGTTTGAGCAAATCCAGGGAATCCTTTTCTATAAACTTCCTTCACTTACCTAAACTTTACAGTGAGTCACTCGCTTAGCTGCCTGTACAAAGAGCAGTGAATCACGCACAATCAAACACCAGAAACATGACGAAATAAGTAACAGATGCATGGGGACTACTCTTAAGTACGGTCCGAGCAGAACAAATAATCATTTCTATGAACTCTGATAATATCGAATTGTTGCAGTTTTATTTTGAAAAACATGCTTCGTTAGATATTCAGTATTTTTCAAAAGAGATGATTAGTGTTTAGTACTAACTGGCCTGCAGGTGACTACAGAAATGACCTTCAGGTAAAATTTATATTAATAATTTATCATCTGGGGAATATATTTTGGGTACAATGGGTACAATAATGCGTTTCCCTCTTTCCTCACTCCTTTTTACATCAGCAGTAGATCCGCTAGCAAAAAATAATTTGACAAGATCCAAATGTTACAGATGTCAATATAGGTAAACATCATTATAAACTTCTTTACAGATAATCTTTTAATGTATTTAACTAACTTGGAAGAATCCATACAGCCTTTGATTGATTCTTTTTTTTTAGAATATACTTAATTGTCTCAGGTAATAACTTTAATGTGGAAAAAAACTGAAATAATGGCAGTAGGAAAATATACTAAGAATGACAACAGTCATGTAAATGCAACAAATATTTAGGATGTGTAATAAGTGACAGTGACTAACAGATATATAAAAGAGAGTCTGACACACACACACACACACACCCATAAATACACACACACACCTACAAACATACTTATGTAACCATAGATACACAACATTCACCACAAGGGGAGGGAAACGAGGACAAGAGACAATTTATGATGTATTTTTAAGCTACCCAGCAGTATATAAAGTAATTGAAATGAGCTCCACCTTTACCAGCTGCAACATTGTTAGTTTATACGTAAGTTATACTATCAATGATTATAATCCAATAATTTAATATATATGATTCTGAAATGGGTCATTCTGCATGATGAATACTTTTACTGAGTAATGAGTACATTTAAAATATACCTAAAGTACTTTTTGGTATATTTTGATGCTAATACTTTTGTACTTTTACTTAAGTAAAAGATCTGAATGCTTCTTCCACCACTGCTGCTTGTGTGAGAACATTGTTGCCTTAAACTGAAATTATGTGTCCTTGCAGTGAGCAGCTGCATCTGCACCTTCTCCCTTTTCATGCATTCACCTTTATTATTGTGCCTTTTGCTTAACTGAGACTCATATTACAGTGCTTGTGTTGTGTTAAAACAGTGTGGAGTGAGAACAAAGCCTTCACGTGTCTGTCCTGTTGTGGACTTGCACGTGCTGGTGGAAACCCTCTTATTTTGAGGCTGGGAAATAAAGTTTGTACTCAGTGTGCTCAGTGAATTCTTTGGTTTAATTTGGCCTGTAATAAGACCTGGTTAAGCCCTCTTTACGGCTCGGCCACACAAGACACTACGGATTAAGGAACTTGAATATCTGGGAAATTTAGAACATAACATACATTCCAGGTGAGATTTGTAAATAAACACATAATGAAATAGAAAATACACCCATAGTCTGTGTCCGAAATCATTCACTCATTCACTCCTCCCTACTCACTCTCTAGGGAGTTCAGTGTAGAGGACTATACAGCGAGCTCACCGGCAAAATGAAAAAAGTGTTCGCGCTGCCTTCTCTCCTCTCGTCTGTCTGATATTTTTCTTTCAGCGCAATGCATGATGGTATATAGTGCTTGGTTAGTGACCATCGGTTGTACACTACTTTTCACGATGCATTGTGGGATACTTTGAGTCCACTATATAGGGCATAATAATTCTCACAGTGCATTCAGACAGCACTACAAAGTGGCAAACTCACTATATGGTGGACTATGTAGTGAGTAGTGAATGATTTCGGACACAGCCACAGTCATTTCACATGTTGGGATATTAGTCCTTTTGAATAGTAACATGAAGATTAGGTTGACTTATTGCCACCAGCAGCTGGTTTCAGTTGAACGTTCTGTTGCTAGTAGCAACCACTACTGGCACAGTTCCATAGCAACTTAACTGACACTGTTACATCCACCATTTTGTCAGATCTGTAACCAATGCTGTGTCTCAAATCGCGTACTTCCATACTTACACTTGCTATTTTGAGTGCAAAATGCAGTGCACTATGAGTACCCGGATGAAAGTTGAGTGTGGAACGCTGCACACTTCTCACCCTCAACGGTCGCCATCTTGGCTACGTAGCGGAAGGGGAGGGACCACCAACGTATGAAAATGGCGGCCGCGGTTGCGATTGTTACGGCTAGAAGTAAAAGCACATTCATTTTTAATCTTATTGAATTGAAGTCAAGTGAGCAAACAAGCCGGCAGATACTTCGGCGTGCGGTAATCATGGTAAAATTTTGGCGATAATGCTCCGCCCGGCTGCAATCCGCCATTAAAAAGAAGAAGAAGAAGAAGAAGAAGCGGTCAAATGTTGCAATCGTCATTTCCGGTAAGTGCACGATAGCCGTGTTCGATTTGAGACAACACCACTCTGTCAAAATGAACGCACTACACAAGAAAGTACATAAGTGTACTAACGGAAGTATCCGAATTGAGACACAGCACAAGACACTATTGGCAGACATCTTTTATCTACTCCCCAAAATGCCCTTGTTTTTACTCTTTTTATTACAGCTGTTTTGTGATTGTTGATTTGTGATTTTATAGAATTTAGTTTCTTTTAATCATCAGCTTATTGCTAACCAAGCTAGCCACTATACTAGCTGTCTGAGGCTAATGCGTTGCTAATACAACATTCCAAGTAGCTAGCTGTTGAATTACTGTTGGGATAACTCTTGTGTATTGTACTCTTTTTATTTTTACTCTCGTGGGCTCTCTGTGTGTGTTTATCAGATTAATTCAAGTCAAGTCAATTTTAATTTGCCTCAAGGGGCTTCACAATCTGTACAGCATACGACACCCTCGAATCGGATAAGGAAAAACTCTCCCCAAAAAACCCATTTAACAGGGAAAAATGGAAGAAACCTCAAGAAGAGCAACAGAGGAGGGATCCCTCTCTCAGGACGCATCTGCATGTACAGACTAGACCAACACCGTAAAATCAAAGTATGGACAATCAGGATGACAAAGTCATAGATATAAAACATCTTCCTGTGGGGACTTAATGTTGATCTTTCACTGGTGATACTTTGTTTCTCTTCCTGACATGAAGCACAATGTAAGTAATTTGACAGCTTGTTTATATATTTGCACCTACGCTACATGCATAGTGAGTGACATTTGATAGTAGCAGGATGTTGAATGAAAGGGGAGGTGACATAAAGTAGGTTGGGCTGCACTGTTTAAACAAGGTGGACTGAAAATGCATAATTACTTATAATTACTATGTCATTTATTACATTTGTATTCTGTAGCCTTCTGCCCTGACAGTTGATGGATGACGCACGGCACACAGTCACAGCGCACGTTTCATTGTGGAAAGAATTTATTTACATTTATTTTTTAAAAATCTAAATTTAGATTTTGAAACTTCCATGTAACTGAACACAATTGCAAGGTGTGGACTGAATGGGACAGATCATTTGATTGGAACTACATCCCTAAGAGACAGCTGCATTAATCAAAGTTGACTTCCTGCCTGCACAGATACAAAAAGGTGCTCTTTTTGGTGTAATGTTGTATAACTGAACATGTAGTCTTCCTTATTTATGCTAATAAAACATGTTTCCCAAGTGAAATAAAGAAACTGTAAAGATGTGTCTTGTCTGGCTGCACGCTTTGCATCAAATAAACTTGACTCACGCTGACTTTGAGAACTTCTTCATTTATTAAAGGCCGTGCTGCTCTCAAAGAATAACACATCTTTTTTGGTCATGTTTTTAAACATCAAAAAAAAAAAGAAAAAAAAAAGATACTGATTATTAAAAAAAAAAAAGTCATGACATATACCACCAAACTGACAAGGACTGTACATTTGTACATAGTAGGTAGGAAAACAGGTGTACCTATGAAAAACTGCTACTTACTGTGTAACTAATCCAAAACGGAGAATTTCATTTGGCTTCAGTAAAGAACACTGAAGGGTTACGTAAGATGTGTGGTGACAATATATTGACATTTATAACGCATAAGGTGCCAAATAGAAAACATTGACCAGGGACCATACTTGGAGAACCTTACTCTACTGACAGTATCACACGTCCATCCTAAAAGGCAAACTGTTGTTCAGAATCAATGAGTCAGAGCCAGCAGTCAATATTTATGGCAGGAGTGTTACAACGCTACAACTGATTAAGATAGAAATGAAATATTTTAATGGCACAACTGATTGCAAATCTTACAGCCGCAACACGACCTGGGCACTAGTCTATGACAAAAAATATAAGAGTATTCACTTCAAAAGGCGCTCTCCTCACACATAAATACTCACTTCATTCATAATCTCCACTTTGACATCCAAGATAATTATAGGCCACCCATTTACAATGTACTCCCGCACTGTTTACATTATGAATTATATGATCCTGTCTTCTTCTCACATGATCCATCTCCTCTTTGCTGCCACAAGCTGATGTAGATTTTGTTGGTTTAGAATGATGAACACTGTGATTACAGTAGTTGATCTGGAGGTCAAATAGGAAGTAAATAGATCAGCTCTGCTCTGGGTTGAAGCTAGCCAGTAGATCTTACTGTCCAACAGAGAATTAATATTCACACACTTTTAAATCCAGACACTATCAGAGCAGGACCCTTAGAGGCCATGTACACCTGGTATTAACACGTGATCTGTATCTGGGTATCTTATCTGGATAAGGATAAACATATGTTGATGCAAAGCAAATGCTATCAGATCGGCCAGACACACATCTGGAGGTGGTCTGGCCCACATTGTGATTGGATCTCAGCCAGGTGTCAATGCAATCTGCTGTCATACAGAGGTTATCATGTCCAGTCTGCGAGGGCGCCACGAGCGGATAAAATGTGCTATGAGACGGGACTTAAGACCTCACTTGTTTCCATGGAGATGAACTGATATTTGTGACTGTTCTTAACGATATTGACAATTGTAATTTATGCGGGATATGTGCAGGTCTGCTGCTTTTAAGGCTGGGTGTAATTATTATTTTCATTATCGGTTCATCTGCTGAAGTCTGTGAAATTTCAAAACATTTCCTAAAGCCCAACGAGACATCTTCAACTTTCTTGTTTTGTCTGACCGACAGAAAAAATCTAAAGATATTAAGTTCATTATCACTTAAAATGAATTCAAGCAGAAAATCCTCACAATTGAGAAGCTCAAACTACACGTTTGGCCTTTTAGCTTAAAGAAAATTACATACATTGATTAATCGATTACCAAAATAGTTGCTGATTCATTTTCTGTCGATCAACAAATTCATAGAATAACAGAGATAAAGTGATAATTTCTCCAGAAATTCCACTTGAGGCCTCTTGTGGACTTGAATTGAATTGTAGATTTGGACAGACCTGGACACGCACAGATGTTTTTGACAAGTCTGCTAGCTCCGCCTACCTAATTTTTGACATCCAATCACATCACGGGCAGAATCGAGATAACGAGAATGTTTATTAATATCAGGTGTAAATGTAAAGGCCTGTGACCAGATGTCAGTATCCAGATTAATGCTACTCCGACTCCTCGCATTTATATTCATTATGCAACTATTCATGAGCTATAACTATTAGTGATTTACACTCAGAATATAATGTGTTCATAGCAGTGTAAAGGAAAGGTGTGGATGGGCATGGAAGTGTTTGTCTTCAACACCAGAGCTCTGGGTTCATGTCCCATCTTTCTTACATGTAATTGACATTAAATATACCTTAAACCAGAGGTTTTCAAAGTGGGAGGCGGGCCTCCCCAGGGGGGAAAAATATTACATAAGTTATCAAAAGGAGATCACATAGAATTATAGCCTAAATGTATGTGATTTGGTTAAAGAGATAGTTCAGAGATACAGTAGTTTTGGGGAATTTATTTTGTTTTTCCTACATTCCCAGAGTCAGAAACTAATAAATGCCTCAGGACAGACCTGTTTTCATGTATTTGGTGTAGTCTAAAGTTGTGTCAAACAGCAATATTAGGCTATCTTGGCTCAATTGTTGAGTGTCTATGGCATCAAATAACATAATCATGATCCCAAAGGCATCCAGGAATTGAGCGACACTAAGCAAGTAAACTAAGGGGGTGAGGGGGCGCCTTTTTTAAAGATTTGTCTGAAGAGAAGCCCACATTCTCAGACTTTGAAAACCCCTGACTTAAACCCAATATGTGTAAGATAAGAAAAGGTCTTACTTTGGCGCCATCTGGTGGTAGTATCAAAAAAGACACCGTGGCAGACTAATGCATTCACCTTTCTACTAAATAAAACCCATCAGAACAATTTGAAAGATGTAATAATCAGTGAATGATAATACACAATGAGGTGTCCTGATATATGTAAATAATGGAGGAAGTGGAGGTGAAGAATGACACAATGTGAAGTGGAGGCTGAAACTTTTGTCCACATGTCTGACTTACTTTTCTAGTTCAGTTACGTACCTTCAGTTGCATCAATAATATCTGGACTCAGAGATTTGTGAATGTACAGTGTATTCTGTCTAGGTTTTCTGACTGGAACACAGCTGATCTACTGGCTAATCAACGCTGATACTTTGTGCATCTTCAAGTCTTTTTCTCTGTGTGTTATCTTTTTCATCTGTTGCCTTCCTTTGCTCACAGGGTGTTAGGAGAGCAGGGTGTGAATACGAGCCAGGAACATGGCGATCACAGCGCTGACGCTCAGCAGAGAAACCGCAGGCGTCAGGTTACAGCTCGAGCTCACAGCTGGGAAAAGACAAAAACATTTATTATAGAGGATGATCTGTGGCACTATTTTGTTTATTGTTTATATATTTAAGTTAATTTAATTTACATTAACCTATTTTTGTTATTGCTATTGTATTGTAATGTCTGAACGCTAATGTTTTTTGTTTAATAAGATGCTAAATATTTGTAACTACTGTAATAATCCAAAATACATTTATTTGGTATGTTTGGTGTAAAATCTTTTAAGGGAAGCAAAAAGTGCAGAATGACTGTATACGTTTATGAAAACACCATCTGAGCTGCCATTTTACAATCTGATGAAGGTCACAACACAGAAACGTTGTGCGTTTTATTTTGAAATAAATATTTTTCTTTGCACGTGTTTTCAAATGCATGCAAATTAAGTTGTGGTTCAAAACAACTATTTCAATAATACACATGGGCTGCCCTTAGTATGGAGTATTATTAAATACTAAAAATTAATAAAGGTTTGACACCAGACAAAATATAGATGATGTAGTAGGTGATAAAAACACAAATATTTATTTAATTTTCATATTTGTCAATTTAATTTTGTTCGTATTTTTTGATTTGTGAATATATTTTGTATATTTATTTGTTATATATTTACATATGTATTAATTTTCCCTCTTTATGTCTGTTATTTATTTTTCAGTATTTATTTCTGAATTTATATCTATTTATTCGTGTGTTTGTTAGTTTGTTAATAATAAACTGCAGACTACAGATGTGCAGGCAGATAATGACACTTGTGTGTGTTAAACCTATAATACTACGATAGGTTGATTTATTTATTGTGCACAACTTTGCACCCTGAAGCAGCTTTAGCCCGTCAGAGCCTCTCTGTTGTGCTCTGGGACTCTGGGAACTCTCTGCCCTGCTTGATAACTTGCAGGCGACGATGCTGTCTGCTCCATCAGTGACGGTGTGTGTATATGTGTGTCTGGTGTCCTTACTCCGGCAGCTTTTCCCGTCTCGTTGCAGCATCCCAGTCACACAGCTGCAGACAGGTCCAGTCGTCTTACTGGTGCAGATCTGCTCGCAGCCTCCATTGAACTCCTCACACCAGTCTGACTCTGAGGAGACGTCACAGGTGAGTCATGAAAATCCTTGAAAAGCTTTGGAATTTGGAGGAAAGTGCTGAAAAAGATCTTGGATATAGTATTTTCTGTTTCCAGTGAACTTAAAATGTTTCTTGAGGACTTTCTGCGATGAACCAAACAGGTGGAAATTGCGTTTTTACACGTTTCTAATATGATTAGAAATTAAATTATGAGTTGTTTTCTGAATCCCCTGCAGATTTCCAGGAAACTACCTGGGCTACCTGTATTTACAAAGAATGTCAACAATGAGCCAGTTGAAACTCACTTTCCCACATAGAGGTAAAACCTGGGAGAAGTGCAAAAACTAGTAGGTCAGCTCCTTAAACCTGGACTGGACTCACAAAATGAGACCGTACTTACCTCTCCTTCTTATGGGTCCCACACTCAATATGTGCTCTTTATGGTCACTGTCCTCCGAGTACATTCTCCTCTTGTGCGGACAGTTCTGGATGCACAGTACACACACACACACACACATTAATACAGCAGACGACGCTCCATCGCCACTTTTATTTTTTTTTATTAAGATTATTTTTCTCACCACTTTGCAGGCGTTTGTTTCTGAGTCGCACAGGGAAACGTCACAGTGGAGGTGGACCTCATCGTAATCCCCGATGAACTTGAAGACGGTGACGTGGAAGCGACAGGTGAGTGACACACCGTTCTCTGCCATGCCGATGGTGTTGTCCTTAATGTTTGGACACCTAGAGAGAGAGTCAGGGATTATTAAAGGAACACACTGTTTATGGGAGACTGTCCTGTTCAGTGTTGTTGTTATCCAAAGATAAAAGATTGGCTGTACAGTGACTTTTAGCAGCATAGTCCCTCATCAGCCACCAGCTTCACTTCATATTGCTAAAAGTGGCTGTATGTAATGACATTTTAGCAAATTAGCTTTACAGCTGCTAAACAAGCATTTTGGTAATACTATTGGCCTGCTATTAATCAGACATTATTAAACTGTTAGCAAAGAGCACTGAGCCCAAAAAAAGTCTATTTTATTGTGTGTACATTGTGTGTGTGTGTGAGACTACCCTCTCTCTATGATGATATAGCGGAGTCTGTCGCTGCTGTAGCGGGACGGCGTGGCCCAGCACATGTTCACTATGAGGATGAGCTGGTTTTCATCTGCCCCTTCCACGAAGACGCCCACGAAGAGGATGTCTCGCGTGCTGAGCACCACCTCCCCCTCCCTGTATGGATTGCGGTACGAGGAGTTCTTATACAGGGCCATCTTGGTGATGAAGTTTCCCTCCTGTGTCGGTAAGGTGAGGTTTATCACACTGGAGGGTGGAGGGCAAAGAGGAGGAGAAATTAAGCTGGTAGTTATGTCCAGCCAAAGCATTTTGTTTTATTTGAAGTCTACATATTATTCTACAGCTCATCCCCGTGTCTACATGGGCTCTATCTGACCTGAGCATGGGCTTGAGGACAGTCTCCAGCGAGATCTTCAGGTCCAGTTCGTAGGCGCAGGAGAACTCGACATTAATGGTCTTGTCTCTGGTGATGACGTTCCCGGTGTTGTTCACACTCTCTATCCACACAGTGTTCTTATACATGATGTGTGTGCCGTTCGACTGTCCGAGAGATAAAGGAATATTTAACACATTCACCATCAGGAAACAGAGAAGAAAAGATAATCTAATCTAATTATATTTTGATATTTCGCTGTTAATAGTTAAAGGAGCAGTCTGACGCTTGTTTTCTGTCCGTTAGCTTCGGTCTGTCTAAAGTCCAAAGAATATGCCCACTTAAACTTTCAAAGCTCACTGATTAACACATATCTTGTTTGTTTCTTCTGTACACGAAGAAAAATGTAAAAATGACAATTTGTGGCTTTAGGGGGAGTTGCGTACTGGAACTATTTCCACATAGATCACAGGTTGCCAGATACAGTTTTGACCACAGGTTTTGGTATATATCTCTGTGGGTATTTCTTCTTTGCCAAGAAATAGTAAGAGCACATAACTCCCAATACATCTTTTTGATTAGGGATTATACAAACCAGATACAGAGTCAGAGGTAAGAGGTGTTGGTAGGCATTCTTTTTCATTTTAGACAGAGCCATGCTAGCAGTTTCCCTGTTTGCAGTCCTTATGCTAAGCTAGGCTAATCACATTCCAAACTCCAGCTCTATACTTAACACACAGACATCAGAGTGATATTGATCTTGTCGTCTCACTCTCAGAAAGAAAGCCAATAAGCATATTTCTTAAAAAAGCCTCCTCAGACTGAAAGCAGAGTAAAAAGGACAGAAGCAGGTTTTACAAAAGTGACAGAAAAGACGCTGACACTCTTCTCAGCAACGGCATCACTGTAATCATACGAATGTCTCAAACTTAATGCAGCAGCAATTTGTTGATGTTAAAGTAATACACATAATGTAGTACCTTTAAAAATATGCAACTTTACTGAAGTTAAACTAGACCTTAGAGTGACAAGTACTGTGGTTGAAACAAGTAAGGCTTGGGAGCTTGTCATCAAAGGTCGAGAGACTGAGTGTGGGGTGCAAAGAAACTGTTTTAAAAAGGCGATCCAGCCAGAAAGCAAAGTGATTAGACCAGTCAGCACTCATGAAGCAAGTAAGAATATGAATGAATGTAAACGGACCTGTACGATGGAGCCGCAGTGCCCCTTAGTGTTGTTGATGCGGAACGAGATGAAGTCTTCTCCCTCTATGCCGGCGCAGTGCTCGTCGTTGATCCTGACGTCCTCTCGTTCAAAGCCCAGCTGGAAGAGCTTACACTTGGAGATGGAAACCTCCATCTGAGCGTGCTTACAGGTCACCTCCGCCTGGAGAATGTCGTCATCACCTGTCAGACACACAGACAGACATCAGGAGTGTATCACCTTAGCTGTACCATATTTCAGAATGGGTAGTAAACTCGTAGTAGTTTTTATATTATAGTTTCATTTACAGCATACTGGAACAGGATTAAAACTGGGGATGGATGATATCACTTTATCGCCCTATGAAGCGCTCACCTCCAGTGCTGGTGGGTAACTCTGGACAGCCACACAGGTCACCTCCGTTCTCCAGCTCACAGGTGAAGTTTGTGCAGATCTCTCCTGCACAGGGGTCGTAGATCCATTCTGCTAAAGACAGGTCCACAAACAATGTTAGCTGTCACACACAATGTGGGCATGAAAATCAGTAAATTAGTAAAATTGTGGCTTTAAAAATGCTCGCGGTGCCCTTACAGCAGTTCTCTTGGGTGATCCACTTGGTGGTGAGGGTGCCCAGGGAGCGGCAGGCCTCTGCGTATGCTGCCAGTGAGCCGCAGACCTGAGCCTTGTGGTGATTGTAGCAGCCATCCAGGTAGCAGGACTGGTAGAAGGGCCGGGGATCCAGCAGGCCGTGGCACGGCTGGAAGAAACCCTTCAGCTGGGTGAGCTTCTGACAGGCATCTTCACCTTGCAGCGCCGCCACCGCCGCGTTGTCACAGGACTGAGCCAGAGCCACGTACTGGGTTTCATCACAACTAGAGGAGAAAGACCAACATCCAACTGTCAAAGTTCATTTATTATTAATGAGAAATACTTATTCAGCAGATGGGTTGACTCAGTTTTGTGCAAGTTCCAGCCATTTGAGTGATGGGTGAACTAATGAAAGTTACGAATAACAAAGTGTTAACTCAAAGGGCACCAGTAGCAGGCACTCTCTAAGATAGTGGGCAAAAAGATGCCATCAAGTCAAACTCATATAAAAAAGACTGTTGGTGATAAAGTTAGCTAAACTGAGTACATGCACTGTAAAGCAGTCCACAAGATGTAAAGATGGAGTATTTTTCAAGAGACCGCACCACAGAGGAAATGAGGAGCCGCCAGCCGATTATGCTCCAAGTCTCTAAACCGACAGGCCAAGTTACATAGCAGAAAAAGCCTCTCCCCAGTCCCATGCACAGCACGCTAAGCCTGGCTCACGAGGTATCCCAAGTCCACAATGCCATTGTATCTGAGGCAAGATCTGGTCCAGATAGTCTGACATTATAAGCCAATTCCTGCTGGTAAATGTGCCTGCCTGTCAGCCCAAACCAATGTCAACGGAGCAACATTAGCATTCATTTGGGGGTCATATTTCTGTCCAATATTCCCTCTCCACTTTAGCTCTGTTTTGGTCTCCACCAACTCCTGAAGGAAATATTTGGCTCTTTAGCTGCTCGATGTCCCACTTTCTTCCCCATCTAGTAGCTAACTTTGTCATTTTGTGCTGGGCAGGAGATTTTTCACAGAAAGCAGCTGCCTGCGGTTGATGGGAGTTGAGTTTGTGGGCTGTAAAACCAAAACAATGAGCTAAAAGAGGCAAAAAGTACTGCAGATTTGGGGGATGAATCTCTGTTGGTTCACCACTATGTCATTCTTCTCACTACTATATGTCATTCTTAATATAAAAATGCTGATTACTGGAGCTTTAATGTAATGTTGTATTTTAGGGGGTTGACCTCCAAAATGTTTCACAGGAATTGTACATTTACATACATGTACAGTAAATAGTGTACAGTATATTCCTCCATGTCTGTAAGCCTCACCCACCTGTTCTGCATACCGTTGGTCTTCCAGCTCTGGGCCAGCTCCAGGGCGCTGACAGCCGGCTTGCCCCTAGAGGTAATGTAGTCATCGCTGGGGTCTCCGTTAAAATTCCCACAGAGGCCACACACCTTGTTCTGGAGCCTCTGGCCCATTGTGATGCTAAGGGTGTTAAAGTGGTTGTACCGAACCTGGATGTCCTGGGGTGTGTCGATGACAATGAAACCTTCAGATGTGGACAGACGTGTCATCAGTCCAGTTAGAAACGGTACTGATACTGGTGTACCATTGACCTGTGAAGACACAGGAGACGGACATCTTTACATATCTGAGACAGGACACACAGCCACTTTTATTTCCTTCAGTATTTCATGTCCTTACATTCTAAATTCAGACATTTCTCTGCTCTCACTTAAGGTTTAAGGTTTAATTAACAAGTAGTATCAAGTAAGTAACATAACAAAACACCAATACATACTTTTGTGGTAGTCCAATGTTGTATGTAGCAAAAGTAAATTATTTACGCCACGGCTTTGGAGAATTACTGGTTGCCTGCATGGTGTGCACTATTTTCAGATAACTACATGGATCTGGCATAGTGCCCTAATTAAATTGATATTTAATTACCCCACTATTTAATAGCAGAAGATATTGATTTCAGCTTTTACTAGCAGCTTCTTCTTCTCCTTCTTTTTTGTAGTAGAGAAACAGAGAAATCACCAGGCACAGGAATGTAGATTTGGGTGTCATCTGCATGAAATGATTCCATATTCACACAACACCTCACTGAGAGGTAGCATTTAACAGAAAAGAAAGGAGATGGCCCAAAGCAAACGCTGTGACAATCTGAGATGGTGCTGTAATTACTCTGTGTTCTGGTAAACATGACCTGGGCCACTTGAGTGAATTACCACTGATACTAACATAGTTCTTAAAGTAGTTGAGAAAAACGTTGCGGTCAACGGCTCACTCAGATCAAGCAGGATTAAGACTCCTTGAGAGCCAAAGTTAAAGGCAATCAGCAAGTCATTCAGTACCTCTGTGAGTGCACTTTCAGTGGAGTTAAATGGCCTAAAGCCTGAATTGAAGGAGCTCTACCAGGCTGTTAGCGATAATTGGTAAATTGGACTGTGAGAACTCTTTCAAGTATTCTGGCAAGAACGGGGAGATTTGAACTGGATCTGTTTGTTTAGTTTGACAGCAGACGGCACATACCCAGAGGATAGTAAGTGGATAATATAAACAAAAAAATCTCCTAAGAGAGATAATAGGTCTATTAAACAAGACTGTGAAGGCATTTGAAAGTAGAAATAACACAAACTTCCTCTTACAAAGGAAATGTTGAATTCATAAGCTATACAATGCACCCTTGCTCCTACAGCATACACTTAGCTTACGTGACTAATGTTAGCAAACTTTAGCTAGATATTGCGGTGTTGTGGCACTCTTAAACTATGTTTTAGCATTTACCATTGTCACATAACTGTCACTTATGTTGTGTTACAGTGTTCAGCTAAAGTTACAAAGGCCCGCTTTAAAGCTGCATTCATCTCTTTTTGTTTTTGGCCACTTGAGAGCAGAAATCCAGGCTAGCTAAAGCTAAAAATCTTTCAAAAAAAACAGTCAAAAAAAAGTTTGACATAGTATGGCTTTGTAAAGTTGATGTGGCTGACATGTTATTGCCTATTTACACATCCAGCAGACACAGAGCAACATTAGCAATAATATGGAGTCTTGTTTCTGGCCACTTGACAAGTCCAATATTCATTGTACTTGTTTAGGTCTCCAGAAAAACAGCTAGGTCTTTAGCTGCTAAAGGTTCCACTATGTCCACTAGCTTATCGCTATCTTCATCTGTCTACCATGTGGTGCTGGGCAGGTAACATACAGTGGGTTTATCAAAACTTTTGGCTGAAAACAGGGTTGATGAGAGCGATGAGAGGGAACCAAACAGTTAGGTTGTACGCCAGAAAACCAAAACAATGAGCTGAAAGACACTAACGGCCTCTACAGAGCCGAGGGGAGCTGCAGAGTCGGGTGATAATTCTCTGTGGATTTGTCACAATGAGCAACACCTTTCACATTATATGTAGGTAATTGATCTACTGTTAATATAAAATATTGATTAGAGCAGCTTTAAAGATTTGGCAAGTTAGCTTTGGAGGGACAAACTATATCACACAATAATTTAAATGAGAATGAGTGACACTCTGTAAGGGAATAGAAGAGTATTTAAGGTGCGAGTGACCATTCCAGGTTTGATAAACCATTACCAGGTGATAGACAGGTGTTGTGAAAGTGGGTTAAAGTTTGTTGTTTGTAAAGTCAGTTTGTAAACACCCACTGTAGAACTGATCCATTTCAGAATCGATGTACAAGGCCAATCAGTCCGATATTTGGCAGATGTACTGAAATACCAACGATGGTCCAACGCTTCTCTCACCTTGACCGTGCTGCCAGAGATGAGTATATTCTCCTCATTGATGTAAAGGTAGACATGAGAGATGGTGGTGAGGTTGGGTGTGCTCCATTTATCAAAGTTAGCGATGAGCTGGAAGGAGAGGTCAGGCAGCTTGTGACAGTTTGTGGACAAGACGAAGGAGCAGGAGGCCGGGAGCCGCAGCGACGCCCCATCGAAGGTCCTGAAAACCCCGCCGCCAGATGCCACGCAGTGCTGGGAGCGCCGCGCAAAGCAGCCCCGCACTCCGTACCGCAGGGTGCACTCTTCCTCTGCCTTGCAGCGCCTCGGGTCGCACTGGATCAGGTTTCGTCCAATGCACTGGCAGCGTTTGGTACAGTCACTGTTCCAGAACAGCTGTTTGGGCTGAAATAAATAAAGGTTTCTGTTAAAATCAGAGCTGAAACAATACATTGATTAATTGATTACTTGAATGACAGAAAATAATTTTGATAATAAACTATTTTGATAATAGATAAATCATCATAGTGACTTTTTTAAGCAAAAATACTGTATTCACTTGTGAGGATTTGCTGCTTTCTTTGTCTCATTCAAAATTGAACTGAATATGTTAAGGGTTTGGAGTATTTGGAGGGGAAAACTAGCAATTAAATGACGAAAAAAATTGTGATGGGTATTTTTCTATATTTTCTGACATTGTACAGCCTAATTAAAGACTAAATGTATTGAAAAAAGAATTAACAGATGGATCTGTAATGAAAATAATTGTTAGTTGCAGCCCTATCGAAACAATCCTACAATTCTGATGCAACTTTTCAAAATACGATTTTGGTGTGAAGGATTATCTTCATAGGTTAAATCCATTTCTGTACTTCACTGGTATTAAATGGCACTAAATGAGCCAGAGAGGTTTGTTAAAACTGATTTAAAAAATATTTCCAGTGACAATGGGTCCTAATTAACATTAAACTGAAAGACATTTGAGCAAAAATCCCAAATTTCATAAATTATTTTCATTGCAGGTTGGTAATATCAGCCTGATTTAGTTTAAAAAATGTTGCAATCACTGTTATATGTATATGACACTGACTGGCCAATGAGTACCTTTAATAAAAAGCCAGTTTTGGCTCCATATGTTACTGAGTTTATTCCATGTAGTGCTGGATGTGAGACTGACCTCATAGTACTTGCCATCAGTGTAGCAGCCACAGTTCTGAGGCAGGATGCAGCTCTTGCCGTTGAGCACGTAGCCCTGGTCACACTGGCAGCCCTCCACACAGTCCTGGCTGCAGTCCCTCTGGCCGCGGGCTGGGGCGCACTGGGGCGGGCAAACCGACATGCAGCTGGAGTAATGGCTGTTAGGTGGACAGCTCTGGACTGGGAGCAGGCAGGTTGGCAAAGATATTAGCTAATGATTGGACTGACTACACTGTACAGATAGGACATTTTCCAGTATAAATATGTGTGGATTTTTCAGGGGTAAATATTTGTGGACAAGCGTTAACTGGAGAGTCATTTGTCCACTTTGAGCGGCTCTAGGGCAGCTGTTTAAAGGAATAGTTCAACATTTTGGGAAACATTCCCTCTCTATTTGAGATCAAGTGGGGAGAAGCTCAATATCAACTAATACTTGCCTGTTAAGTGTACCTGGAGTCAGGGTGTGGTTAGCCTAGCTTAGCATAAAGACTGGAAGCAGAGGGAACAGCCAGGCCCCATCCAAAGTTCAAGAACATCCCTACCATCACCTCTGAAGCTCACTAATTAACACTGTGTATCTCCTTTGTTTAAATGAATCCATACACAAACAGAAATGTAAAAATGACAATTTGTGGTTTAATGGGGAGTTATGTGATGGAACTATTTCTTGACTAACAGCAGCCGGACGCAGTGACAATGCATAGTGTTTACATCATATTTGCTTATATTACTGTTTCCCCCAGTTCACCCAAATTAAAAAAGAGCTCTCACTTACTAGCCATGCTGATTTTTTGTGCCCAGAGTTTGAGATATGCACCTAATTTGCCTTAAACCCAGTACAATGGAGTTTAATTGAATTTGGTTTATGGTACTCTCATTTAAAAAACAAACAAAAAGTATTTTAAAAGAAACAATGTCCTCCTTACTGTTGAAACAGTTTTCACTGGAACTACTTTCTACCAAAGAAATAGTCCTTAAAACTGCTGATAGTGTGTTCTGTGGATTATTCACAGTAACATGGACATTGTTTCTGGACAGACATGTTGCTGATGATTCTTTAAAGTAATTTTTCAACACTGTGAGAGCTACAAATGAAATTCCATTCATTGTATTTTGGTGGAGGCAGAAATCTCAAAACCTGGACAAATAAAAGTAAAACTATCTGCATGAGTAGATACCACTAGAGGTAATACAAGGGGAGACCTTTGCATCACTGCACACATAATCAAAGAACATGGTGAAGTTAAGGTGAGCGAAGACTTGTACTCACCACACTGTGTGTCACTCCTCCAGCCGGTAACAGGCACCCCTTGGGTCTGACAGGTGCCGGCATATATCTGCAGCCAGTTACAGATTGTATCCTGAGCTCCCTGGTCCAAACAGGTGTCCTGCAGGCAGCATTGATAAAAGAACGCTGGCGCCACCTTGCTGTGACAACGTGCAAACACACCTCCTCGATCCACAATTAGCCCACACAGCCTCACCGCCTCAGGCTCCACAAACACATACAGTCCATCTCCAATGTGGAAACGTATGCCTGTGTTGACTTCATTTGCCCCGTTGTCAGTGCCGATGTTTGTGTTGGCATCAGCCACCATGAGAGGGGCGTCATTTAGCACGCTTTTCTCTCCCAGGCCACAGCGTGGGCAGGAGTCTCCGCAGCCCACCTGGCAGAAGGTGTCCCTCTCTGCCCAGGCCATGCCCCAGTCAGTCGTGGTAAGGGTGGGTGGGGATAAGGGCAGGCCCTGACAGAGGCCGCAGGAGGCGTTGTAGAGGTCACGGGGCAAAGTCAACAGGAGGAGAGTGTTCCAGTCAAAGGCCACCTTCAGGCCAAAATCTGTCTCCAGAATGAGCTGCATGCCCAAGGTGAAGATGTTGACCTTCCCTGGGCCCAGCTTCAGAGGAAGGTACAAACGCTCCTTATTCACCTGAGTGAAGAGAGAGTCAATAAAACTGGTTTAACTCTTATTCTAGGATCCCCATCAGCTGACACACACACACACAAACACACATATTCCTACAGAAGCATTTTAGCACCAAGTCATAGCTTTTAATCAAACTGACCTGCATGTTTTCAAAGAATGTGGGGAAACCCAGGTGATGAATGGATAACGTTAAGACTCACTGAAAGAGCTTCTATGTGTTTCTCATATAATCTAATTGTATAAGAGAGAAAGAGACAGAAACAGAGAGTGAGAAAAAGTGTGTGTGTGTGCGTGTGTGTGTGTGTGTGTACTGTATGTGTGTGTGTGTGTGGGTGTGTGGGTGTGTTGGGTTATGTGTGTCATTTCTATTCCTCCTCAGATCTTTTAGTCGGTTTGTGAACCCGGTCCAAATGTCGCTCAGGGTCGGGGTTTTGTCTGAGCCAAATCCAGCCTGATAAAAGATGCCCATTGAAATTAGATCCACCTTAAGCCAATCAAAGAGGAATTCACCCTCTGCCTGGTTATTCTATCGGCTTGATTAGAAATAACATGTCCTCACAAATACAACAACTATGACCTTCACGGGTCACGCATAAAAGTGGTGTTACGATACAAATATTCATATTATGAGTCAGGTCACAGCTTATTCCTTATTACAGGTATTCCCTAATATGAACATAATGTATAATCATGGCTCTTGATTAATTTAATGTTCTGCCTGTTCATGCACTCACCGTGACAGTGTTTTTGTAGCTTCGAGACACTTCAATCTCATACTCGTAGACCTCCAGTACAAAGCCCCTCACCCAGATTGCCTGGCCCGTGTCCCTTTCTTCATTACGAGCGGCCAATTTAAATTGAGGAAAAGTTCCACTGAGTGTGTGGTCCATGTTGTCTCTCCCACAGTTGGTGGTGGCCATCCTAAGAGTACAAGAGCTCTGCAGCTCAAATGGTATGCCACCAAATGGCAGAAAATGTCCATAACCAGCTGCCACACACAGGGCCTCAGTGCGTGGCTGGCAGAAATACAGGCCTTCATTCTCCTGGCAGTACTCCTCAGCGTGACAGGGTGCGAGTTGACAGTATACACTGTTGTCAGAGCCATTGCAGTAGCAGCGCTCCTGGCACTCCCAGTCTGTCCAGAAAGTCTGATTAGTGGCCAGCTGGCGCCCGTGGCTCATACAGCCACAATCACTGCGTGCCACACACAGGCCATCGCGCAGCGCAAAGCCTTCTTCACACTGACACCCCTCCTGGCACGGCAGAGGACAAGGCTCTTCAGGTTCATCCAAGTTGGCACAGGTCAGAGGGCAGGCGTTGGTGCACTCATCAAAATGACTGTTCTCTGGACAGGGAAGAGCTGAGACAGAAGAACGAGGTAAGAGACAGCAAGAGAGAAGCAAACACAACAGCCAAATCCATATTCCAAGAATACTCCACCAAAAACCTTTGTTTCGAATACTCAAATACTCACCTGCTGTGGGATTGAATGGTGGTTTTGAAGAGTTTTAAGCTCGCCCCATGGCAGCAGTTGTATACAGCTTGGACTCACAATGGATTCCACTGGTGACCAAGTTGATGGTAAAAGAAGTGTAAAAATGTCCGTGTTCTCAAACCACTCCTAAAGCATATTCCACCACTCGAGTGTCCGTCCATACTGTATGACCAGTATGTTTTTTCTTATTTTTGTCAAAATATGACTAAATACATAGCTTTTCTTTGTACCCTTTGTCAGACGAAACTACGCTTTCTTATGTTGGTCGCTAAGGATAAATAAAAGCAGCTAACTGAGCTTGCAGCAAATGATAGCCTTATTTTGGGGGAAATGTGATTGTTGGGAGCATACTGAGCATATGAACAGCTGAGAGGTGGATTAGGCTGACGGAGTGGTTTGAGAAGTTTCAATAGACATTTTAAAACTGGGTTGCCATTTAAATCTGAGTAACTGTTGTGAATCCACTGTGACTACCGCTGCAGGCTGCGAAGGAGCGAGCCTACAAGGCATGAGTGATAAAACAGGTTTTTGGTGGAGTATACCTTTAAGAGGTAAATATTAGTGCAGTATAGAGCAGTGGTGGAGTGGAACAAAAGAAGAATACCGTTGGACCTTTTTCACAGCAGACATTTTGACCTGTCAAACACAGGTGTGACTAATAACTTCATTAATAGCTACATTGCATTTAAATGATTGCTTGAACAGAGCCATCATCATTGTTATTAGTTCCACTTTGCTTTCACAAGTCAAAATTACTGTCGTGAAACTGTCTATGAATCGGATTTATTTGGAACAATAAAGAATCAAGAGTGCTCTGATGCTGGCAAGCCTATCAAGATTCAGCTTATTCAGAAAGTAAAATGACATGTTAAAGTTCAGTTTGGTGTTTTTTTTTGGGGGGGGGGGGGACTTTTATTTGGGAACCACTGCAGTAGAGGAAATCAACTATGAAAATACTGGTATGTTTCTGCATCTACCACAGCCACAGGAAGTAGGGGGAAACTGCTAGCTAAGATTCTTTTTTAAAGAAATATCCCTTCCACCAAATTCAGAGAAGTCTTGTTTCATGTTGTAACTATATTTTACTTGTTTATACTATATTTAAATAAATAGAAAAAACGTTTTGATGTGTTATAGACAAGCTTGCCTGCTAGTAAGGTTACAACATAGTGAGACAGATTTGGAGTTGTTTGAAGGCATATTTATTTGTTTTTTGGCAGAGCTAGTCTAGCTGTTTATCTCTGTTCTGGACATACAGAGATGACCTTTTCATCTCAATCTGGGTTTGATGCCAAACTACCAAAATGTCAGCCTGTTCCTTTAAATTAAAGATATATCTACTCACGGCAGTTGGTGACACTCCTCCAGGAAGCGAGGCCTATTTGAGCGTCCTGACAGGCAGTGGCATACGCCTGCAGTGAAGAACACATGGCTGAACGATTCCCTTCCTTTACACACATGTTATACAAGCAGTTCCTGAAGAAGGGTGAGGGGTTGACCACTGCGTGACATGCCAGAAATGAACTATTCCCCGGGTCATTGATGTTGCCACACATCCAAGGACTCTGGTAGAGCCGCAGGTCTGTGCACATTCGATACAGGTCATCACAGTCACCATTACAGGTGAGGTCATCAGCAATGGACCGCCAGCCCTCTGTGAACTGTTCAGTAGACTCCGCCAGGCGTCCATTTGGAAGGCGAAGGTCATCAGTGGAATTGCTATTGAAGACGCCGCATAGACCACAAGTAACATTGTAGAAGAGGGTGGAGAGGGAGATGTTGAGGAATCCCTGGCGTGTGTAGTGGACACGAAGCAGACCACGGGACTCCACCACTGTAGCATTGCCTGGTGCTCTGTAGATCATCATTGTCTCCATCGGATGGACATATGGGAGCAACACTAGTTCACCATTCACCTGGAACACAAAAAGGTGTCATAGCCGTAGGTATTCAACAGCTGAAAATAGACAACAAAAAGGTTTTTGCTCTGCAGAGAAAATACTAACCTTTACTGTATCAAAATCTAGCCCTCCCATCTGAGCTTCCAGGTTAGCCACTGTAACTATCACAGGTCTTTTGTAAGTGGGGCCTTTGTTCACCAGCCGCCTGCCCATCTTGACCTCCACCATTGAGCCGTTAGCTGGCACTGGACCGCACAGCTTCAGCAGGTAGTAGGAGCTGTCATCTGGGAACAGCATGAAGGTGCCATCAAAGGAGGATGTCACCGAGTTCTGGGTGATGGAGCACACTCCCTCTCTCCGAGGGTAGCAACCCAGCAAGCCCACCTCCGCCACGCACACCTCACCCTCCTTACAGGACTCGTTGAAACAGGAGACTTCCCCAGCAGGCCCGCAGTTGCAGTGGAGAGTACATTCACCTTCTTCACCGCTGGGGCCTGCCCAGAAGGTGTTATTACGGGGGTAATAGAGGCCGTTATGCTCACAGCCACAGTCTTCACGATGTACACAACGGCTGCCACTGAGAACATAGCCTTGGTCACACTGGCAGCCCTCAGTGCAAGGGTGAGCACAGTACAGGGGAGCAGTGAGGTCTGAGCAGGAGGCTGGGCAGGCACTTGTGCACACTTGGTATTGGCTGAACTCCGGACATGACAAAGCTGAGAGCAAGTAAGAGAGAAGAAATTATGTCAGGTGACACAAGTAAATTAATGTAAGATGAAGAATCTGTGTAAACTGAATCAAACTGAATCTCACCACAGAAGGTGCGAGATCTCCAGGGTCGTATCGTGACACCAAGGGCCTGACAGGCCAGAGCATAGGCCTGGATGGCCTGGCAGAGTGTGGTGATATTATCCCTGTTGCTGCACATGTCATATACACAGCTATACACAAAGGCTGTAGGGTCCACTACAGATCTGCAGTCCCTAAAAGGTCCATCAGTTTTGTTGATGAGCCCACAGTAGTCTGAGCGAAAGTAGAAGGCTTCTGTAAGAGGGTCACACACGCTGCAGTTCTGTGCGCAGCCATCTGTACACCTCCAGTCTATGTCCTCTGCTCTCCAGCTGCCCCCTAACTCCACTACGCTTTCTGCTAGAGAGCCGTCAGGAAGCACAGGATCATCAGCGGGGTCATCGTTATAGTTACCACAAAGGCCACAAGTGTTGTTGAAGTAGGAGCTGGGTAGGGAGATGGATGCATAATGTTGGCCGTCATAGGTTACCAAGAGTCCAAAGTCTGTTTCTAAAGCAACAGCAACACCAGACTGGTATACCCTGATAGCGCCAAGCTGGAGTTGGACCGGTAAAGTCTTCATCAAGCCGTCCACCTACAGAGAAGATCAGAGGAACAATCAGAAAAGGAACAATGGATGATGGTAGAAAACTTTGTCAATATATGCCAATTTAGAATACTGTCACTTTCTTCCTATGCCTTTATCATGACAAAACTCTCTACACGTGCATACTGGATCATCAGCTTGTACCTGGAAATTATGAAAAATCCAGGTAGATGCATCCAAGAGGTAATTATTGATCTGTTTACTGCCCAGACCACTCTTCCAATGTGGTCAAAGAAGGACTTCAAAATCAAGTTAAAATGAAACCACATAACCTGAATCAACACTTTTGCATCAGCCCAACCAAGAAGTTCAGAAGGCAAATATTGTGGTAATTCCCGATATAAAGAGGTCCAAAGATTCTCACCTGGACTGTTCCAAAACTGCCTTTGGGTAACGTGACTCGGTGGCCATACACCTCCACTGTGACATCTCTAAGCCAAGAAACAGAGGCAACGCCACGGTTCTCATTTTTGGCCTCCACGCTGAAAAAGGGCAGCCCCGCCACCTCCCAGCAGGGCCGAGCCAGCAGGTAGGAGCAGGTTCCCTGGAAGTGATAGAGGAAGCCATCGAAGGTGTGGTAATGAGGGTCGCCAAATACCACACAAGTGCTGGTGCGGGTCGGCTGGCAGTAAAAGGCCCCTTCCTGCTGTTCACAGGTCTCCAGCTGCCCGCACGGAGCCTCTTGGCAATGCACCTCATTGTCAATGTCAAGGCAGCGGCATCGCTGTGAACACTGATCAGACAGCCAGAAGATTTCCCCTCGTCTGTAATAACGCCCTGCAGAGGATGTAGGAAAGACAGAGGAGGTATTTACAAGTACAATTCAGCAAGCAACTGAAGCATTTCATTCCATCGACTGCTCTTAGTGTTGAAGATGCTGTAGCTACTTTCCAAAAGAGAAACCTGTGTGGACATAATTATCAGTGATGTTTGAACTTGCCATTGTAGCTGCAGCCATTGGCAGGATCTATCAGTTCAGTGTCTACGCGGAAGAACCAGCGCCCCGGTATATTTACATTGGTTGTCTGTTCAATGTTCACAACATCATTTGACCGTGATCCTGGCAGGTTGAAGAAGTGACCAATGTCTCCACCATTAAAACCTGACTGAAAAGGGGAAAGGTGTGAGGGACGTGAGGGACGTGAGGTGAAATGTTTATCATATCATTTCTATAATAGAACAGGATTATCATATGTTATGAAATGCTCTCGGAGACACTGTAAGAATACCTGAGCTGTAGTCCCACCCAGTCCTGTTAAAGGATCTCCACCACTGGCTGTTCCTGTGCTCCATGTGATTTCTCCGTAGTTGAACATACTGAAGGACGCCGCGCCATCTGAGATTAGTACAGTTTGGAATGCGTTCACCTTTTAATCAAACAAGAGGATTGAAATAGTTTTACAAAGAGAAAAACAGACACTCACATAAAACATAACAAACAACAAAACAAGAATACCATAATGGAGAAGAATGATTTCAACATTCAACAAATGTCCTACTTATTGTAAAAAAATGAATAAGTGGAATTTCAAAATGGCACTAGACAAATGTCTGACTAAATTATATTCTGTAGATACGGACAGAGATGGGAAAACATTTTGGGAAATATGATTACCATCAAATCAAAGTGATGTCAATTGAATCTATTTTGTGTCCCTCACTCAGCATGGTTTTGGTGATTGGCAGATCAAAACAATGCTACATGTGGTTGTGGTTTTTATGTCTAGCTAAGATGTAACTGCCTTCAGTGACTATATTTCAAAGTGTACTTAGAACCTGCCGCACGTTTAAAATAGTCATTGCAATGCTATGAAAACAATACTTATATGTAACTTTGATGTCTAAAAACATTCACAAATTTATCCCAGTTTTAACTTAACATATAAATGTCTTTGGACAAGCAAATACCCAAATAAATGCTTACTGGGCCAGTGGAGAGGTAGGTCTGGGATTTCTAGTTTTTTGCCTAGCTTAGCAAAAAGACTGGAAACAGGGTGAGCATGAGCTAGCATCCAGCAAGAGTGAAACAAATGTAGCTTCCAACAACTCCAAATCAGTTTTATTTACATGTTGTATCTTGTTCATGTAACTCATGAAGAGCGTTTCTTAAATAAACCTGTCATTTGCGACTGATGCTGACGGGCAGTTGCCTTATGTGTGACAGATATTTTACGCAGGGTTTGGACTTTACCGGGGTTGTCTGGCTTCCTCCATAGAAAGTGACTTGGTGCCATGTTGAAATGAAGACCCAGGTGGCTGTGAAGGTGGGCATGTTTTTGAAGTACTTCCGGACATCTTGTGTTGCCCTTTCCAGTATTTCCGGTTCGGTGGACTCTCGGTAGTACACATCTCCACGGATGCCGTTGTGCACATCTGCCCAAAGTGGAGCGATGAATGATCTGCTGTCACTTAGGGGGAAAGCCTCTGGTGTGAACTGGCTAACCTGCACGTTGAAGGAGATTACACCATTGTTGTTGACCTGTGAACAGAAGAGACAGGGTTGCATTTCAGCATCATAAACTGTAATACATACTTTACATATTGCAATAAATTATTTTAACATTGATGGATTACAGCTTTCTGTGCACTAATAAGAGTTTGAGAGGCTTACATAGATGGAACGGTAGGGGACATTGAAGAAAATGAAGTGAATGAGGATAGTAATTTCAGGAGAACTCCCATCATCCATCTTGGGGGTCTCTAGATCCCTATGGCCGGGTCCATACGGGTACATGATATCCTGAGTACTAGCTAAAAGGAGAATAATGCATAAGAGCTCATTAAATTGACTTTTCTCAACCTCAAAAGATGAAGGAATTGAGGATGTGGAGGATGACTTTAACATGTTCCATCGATATTTATGTGTCTCATACCTCCCGTCTGTACAAAGATGCTGAAGAGGTGGAGCAGAATGACTGGACAGCCTTGCCTGACCATTCTAAAAAACAGAGAAAGAGAATGAGATGAGAGATCATTTCGACAGTGTGATTAATTGGCTCATTATGTTATCACTTCCTTACGTATTGAGCAACCGTGTCTGATCAACTGCTACATTATCTGTCTGGCATTTTCCTTAAAGCTAATGGAAATGCAGGCGGACATGAGTCATAGGACAACTTCTCATAAACAAGGCCGTTTGACAAAAGTAGAGACGAGGGAGAACCATCAAACCAACATCACGTTACTTCTTTAAGATCAGGCTCCCAGGTCTCCCCTGAGGAGCCCTGAAAAGGCCCTATTATGCATGCCAGAACAATGTGTCAGGATCACATTTGCCTTACGGTCCCATGTGAGCCGGCAACAGTGGACTACGGGCCTCTCTGTGCCTCGGTTCCCTGCAGCTGACCGAACTGGCCCGCTCTGCTCCAGCGTCTCTGTGTCTGAAGCCGCAAGGCTGCTTAGGACCTCATTACCACTTCTGTTTGGGATCTATCCATGCCTTGTTGGCTAAAGGGAGAGGAGCGTAAACACTGGGGCACTAATGGCTTTAAGTGAGTAGGTTTGAATTGCCAAGGTCCTTGCAGTGGCCCTTTGGGGCTGTTCAGTGCCTGGCTTGGCACGTTTCCCATTGGCAAAGTACAGTGTACAGCCAAGTTGGCAGATTTTACAATCACCATATAGCATTTAAACTTAATTGTTTAGTGAAATAGAATAAAACTTCAAAAGGTATTGTCCGTACATTCAGTGAATTTAAACATTAATGGGCCCATACATCACTGCTGACTTTACCCATAAGTTAAAACTGGTCCCTTCTGGATACCATAGACCTTGGGAGACATTGTCTTTCTCAATCTGCATTCTCGTCTCTTATTGTGTTATTTTGAACTTGTGAAACTGTCACAATTCCCCACCAGTATCCCACCATGCGTTTCACATCAACCGGCGGTAATGGCGGAGGATATGAGCCAGATCCACTGTAACCAACTGTTATCATTTTCGTACTACAACTTTTGTTTTGTCACCTGATTTAGTTTGGCAATTTTTAGGTGAGAAATTAGCTGTTGAGGTTTCTTATACGTGGTCGTTTAATTAAAATAATACCTATTTGAAAATTTGATCAAACATTTTGGAGATGTGATGAGGACTGGCTAGCTGGCCTGCTAGCTACTAGCCAGCCAGCATTATCTCAGCAAGACCTTTGGTAATTTACCGGAAGCACTGATGTCACTGTAGTGTTTTAAACTTTAGTTTCAGGGACAAAATCTAACAGTTGTTACTGGTCAAACTGGTTTCGCTGAAGGTAAAGTTGAGGTCCATGTTTTTATTGGGCAGGTTACGTTGTACTGTGCTGTCTCTGTGTAGTTTGGGCTTCTTATTTGAACATATAACGCCACACTTATATATATAATTTTAGATGAAAATGAATGTAGACAGTGTGGTGAATGATGTTATTTTTTATCATCCATACATGTTACAGTGAGGATAACAGGTGGTATCTGTTGACCTCATGTTACGACCGATGCCACTGAATGCTCAGAAAAAGCTAGTAAGTAGACCTTTGAGTTGAGATTGGTTTGTCACACAACAGTTGTGGTTATGTTGAAGTGTAATCACTAAAGCCTGGCTGAGCTGGTGATGTCCAGCCATCTTGAAATTCAAGAAAACTTTTTCTTTATTGTTATAATTTAAAAACTGGAGTTTGGTGTGATTTAGAACATCTATGTGTAAATACCCACAACCTAAACTTTTACTGTCCTGAAGATGCTGTTGATGTGTAACTGTTGATGCATGAGGTATGTGAGGTCAATAGGATACTTCTCTCAAATCTCTCTAATGTGTGATTTCTTTTCAGCTTGATGGTAAATTGTGTTCAGGTGTGCCAAGGTTAGTGAGCACTGCTGAGAGAGGTCTGCTCTAATGTCATCAGCCTCTCATCATTCATTGTCAACAGAAAGATTACCACAATTGCTCTTTTGACTCTTGTAGCTCACCATCTTATCTGACTGGTGTTAACCCCCGGGCTTTTTAGCGGGGCAATTAAGATAAAGTTAAAAGATGAACAAGACACCGCAACATGTTTATCTCTGGGGTCAAGCTCAAAGAGAGACAACTCTTACTGTATCAAGTAAACCACATGCTTTATCAAAAATTAATTCACTCTATGAAGCACGTATCTTTAATTTACTTTTTTTGTTTCGCATTTGAGGCTTAGAAATAAAAAGTAAATAAAAAGTCAGACCAATATTCAGTTGAGAATTCAAGATCGTGATCTGGTGAAATAATTACAATCACAATGTTAAAAGTTAAGAAATTATATACATTTAAATTGTCTAATTTATAGTCTTACTACAAACGTTAGTGGAAATGGCAAGAGTAGACCAGTGGTGCCCAACTTGGGGTTTGGGACCCCAAAATGGGTCCCAAGATAAGTCTGAGAAACAAACTAACATATTTTATGTTTATTTTTATGACTTTTCTACATTTTTGTTTTGCTTTTTATTTGAAATACTGGATACCCTTCAGGTTTCTAAAAACGAAATAATGTGAGAAGGAACAATCAGTTATTTAGTTGAGCTAATCATAGCTCATATTCACACTTGAGGGGTCAGAAGCAGACTTTGCTTCATTTTAAGGAGTTTGTAACCCCTTAAAATGAAGCAAAAACATTTTGGGAACACCTGTATTAGATATCAGCAATTGTATTAGACTGTGAAGAAATAGTGACATCACCAACAGCAGCCTGTATTGCAGAAAAACTGTTGATAACGTTTCCTAAACAGATCATAAATTACCCCAAATATCAAATGACCCCAAATGACATACAGGCAAAAGTGACAAGCCTGATGAGGAAAGTTCAGGTTCCTTTTGCCACACAGTCAGGTCACAAATAAAGAAACTACTGATGACATGTAGTGGAAGAGGAAATGATGCACTCACCTGCCTTCAGAAGATGGACATCTAGCACCTCAATAGTCTAACCTGGCAACCTCCGCACAGCAGTGTCCCATCCAGCAGAGGACCATCCACAGATTGGTGGTGGTGGTGGTGATGGAGGGAGTAAAACGAGGGAGGCAGTGGAGGTGAGAGTTGCTGAAGTGATGAAAAGAGAAGAGGGTATGTAGAGGAGCTGGATGTCCAGATAGAGGAGCGCCTCTTGTTCCAGTCCCAGCTCCACAGGATTACCAGCAGAAGCAACAACAATCCAAAGGTTTGTGTTGAGTGTTTAAATGGTGATGTCCTTAAGAGGAGAAAAGTGGAGATTGAAAAGCACCTGTTGAAGCTGTGGAAGGAGCTTTGCCTAAAGAAGCAGGTGCAAACTTTACCTGGGATAGTGTTCAACTTAATCTGAGATCAGTGTTTGGGGAAGGGGGTAGGTGGGGAGGAGAGGGAAGTTGAGGGGAGGGACAGCATAGGAATCTGAGGGAGAGAGGGAGTGGAAACAGAGCAATATGTAAGAAGGGGAGAGGGGAGGTCAGAGATCTGGAAATGATGGAGGGAAGTGGAAAAATCAAAGAGAATTACTGTTTCTGGACATGTTTTAAATGCAGGAGAAAAGGAATGTTTTGTACAAAGAGAGGCTCTCATACAGGATGAGTGTCAAGCCTTTTGGGGAGGATCTGTCATTAACACCTGCGAACTGCCAAATGATGATAAAATATGTCTTTGGTGGAAAATGTGGAGGAAACACTGTGGCCTTTATCTTTTTGGAACAATGGCGTTCGAATACCAAGGTCTTATTAATGTTTCACTCAGCATCTGAAGCAGCATTTAAAAATATTTGGTGATAATTTCTATGAAAATGGAGAGTGCATGTTTCTCCCCTATTGAATTATTTGTTTGACAAGTCCTTGGCAGGTGTAAAATAAGGTTGACTCTGCCTTTGGATTAGGACTCATTTGCGGTAAAGACTTTGTCAGGGTTCACTCAGTGCAGTTAAAGCTCAGGGCACCTGACTCACACAAACTCACCAAAGTGGTACAGTCTCACTCTGGGGCATTTATGGACAAAAAACAGAAACACACACACAGTCTGAAACCTTGCTTTTCAAGCTCTGTGGTAGGTAGAGTTACAGAATTAACATGAGTCACTTTGGATACTCTGTGTACCCCCTTTTTTAATTAGGAACAGCCTCATTTACAAGGTTATACAAGACACTTCATTTCCATAGATGCTGGAGAGATAGCGAGGGGAAATCTCAGGTGGATCCACACTGATAGGGTCTGGGAAGGAGAGGGCAGTCAGTTGGGTCTTTGTTGCGGGAGGACAGTGGAAGTAATTGGAGAGGCAGGGAGCAAGATGTGTGAAAGACTCCAGGACTGAGGGCAGCCCCCGGGCTCCCATTAAGCAGCACCGAGGCTCTCTGTGGAGGCTTCTTTTATACCTCCCACGTCTTGTTGTGTAAATGGACATATACCCTTAACCAACCTGTGAAAGAGAGATTCGCACAAAGAGGGACAAAAAAAATCAACAGTTACAGATGACCTACTGGGCGGGAGGAGCTTCCTGATCTAGGGTTTGTGTTTTGGGAAATGTCGAGGATGGAGAAGTGGGAAGGATCGAGATAGGCTGATACACCTGATTTCTTGAACTTACAATTCAGTAGGAACAGAAAACATGATGCTCCTTTTTCTTCTCTATACTTGGGTGGTCAATTTAAAGCTGCACTAGTCAATATTTTTATGTTAACAATGCTTCGAATGATTATGTGTAAAATAAAAGGGGTTGCTCATAGTGACAAATCCATAGAGAATTGCCACCTGACTGCAGCATAACAGAGCGTTTTGGTATCTTTCAGCTTGTTATTTTGGTTTTGAACTCTGTTTGGTTCAATCTCACCGCTTTCATCAACACAGTTTCCAGCAGCAGGTTGCTGTTTTCATTAAGGAAGCTCTGATAAGTAAGTGTAGCTTTTAGCAGCCAGATATTTCCCTAAGCAGCTGGTGGAGACCAAAACAGAGCTAAAAGGTGGGTGAATATTGGACTTACATTTGTGGGGTAGCCAGAAATATGACTCCAAATGAATGCTAATCTAAGTCCATGTCTGCTGAATGTATAAAGAAGCAACTGTTTGCAACCAATAATCACTTCAAAAGGTGATAATATGTCAGTGTCAACTTGTTCCCCTGCCCCCAAGTGGCAAAGAAAAAAATCAATCAGCGTAGCTTTAAATTCCTGTTTCACTATTAAACTATAAACATTTCGTATTAACATCTAATCAAAGAACATTTCATTCAGCTTACAGCTATATGTCATCCTGTGCTACACAAACTAATCTTGAATGTCAAACCCTTTGCTGGAACAACATCTGCACATTAGTTTGGTCCCATCACCTAATTAAATAGAAAATCAGAGATTTATTTTTTTGCGTCGTGCCTGTGTCCCAATTTGATCAAGACAAAAATGGACCTTACTGTTTTGTGGTAACAGAGAATGATAAAGGATGTGCACTGATGGACATCAGTCAAACCAGGACTTTGGAAAGTTACTGCCAATTTCAATTTGGAAACTTAACAATATATTTGATACTTTTGTTTTCCAAAACATTTCTTTTATTTTCATTTTTTGTGGTTCTAGCTGCTAGTTTTCTGTTGTGTAGTGCATTGTGGGACAATAATGTTCACGCACAGCACACTCAAAAATCAAGCAAATTCAATTGACTTAATCTCACTTTTTCAGTTTGAACATACATACTCAAAACCCAGTTTGAATTATTAAGTAGGGGGTGACAACAGTGTTTTAGTTTTCTAAACGTTTTGAAGACAATTAGACAATCATGCACACTTTACACAGCGACTGGCCAGGTGTGTGGAAGTGTGAAAGTAGGCAGAGTTTGAACTTCTCTCTCAAGCTCTCTTTGAGTGGCGACTGTCCGAGAAGCATGCACCGGTATCCCCAGTTGTACAAGTTACTGGGGCGAGACTACCAATACACACAGAAGACAGAGGAGGACAAGGCTTTGACGGCAGACTTTTCACCCCACCTTTGTGTGTGGCCATTCTGAACAGGTATAAACACCTTTGCCTTTGGATGTGGTTGGGTGACTGGTTGTATGGCTTGATTCATGTGAAGCATACTGAGGCCCTGAATCATTCACTCACATCCTTTCTTTCTGCAATACTGCTGAACTGTGAAAGCTTCTTCATGTCTGTGATTTTTGTCTGCCATTGGACTGGTTGTTGGATTGGATGATGCAAACAGCTCTTAAGATATATTTAACGTCACATTTGAAAGATTGACCAAAGCAGAGATAAGAGCATTAGCTCTTTTAAGTATCACAGTGAGTGGGAAGGACCTGGGGCCTTGCACTCTGCTTATATAAATGCAATGTCTAAGAACAGAGCTCAACATCAAGAAACTCCACTCAATGAAGTTGCAGAGGGATGTCAGTGATGCTGCAGTAGTCAAGAGCTCAACTCCAAACAGAGTTTGCCCAAGAGCTTTGATCCCTGGAGAAGAGGCAACACCAGGAGCAGTTATAACCAAATAGTAAAAAGTAGCCTATGTCTTTGTAGATTAAAAAAAAGTGTTGCAGTATTTCTTTTTAACAGCACTATCCTCCTTTGTCAGAAATGGGAGTGGCTGAGAGTATCAACGTGGCTTGAAATGCCAGTGGGTGGTGCAGCTCTGTCTTCAAGTGTTTTTGAAGCCAGAAATCATTGAGCCATGTCATTGATCAACACTCATAACAGGCAATAAAATTCTTTCTCATACCACTTTTAAAATTGTTTGCAAGAGACAGAGACAGAAATTGCATCAAAAGTTTCTATGCAGCAGGGGGTTATTGTGTGGGAACAGGTGGGAACAGGGTCAAAGTATCCAGCATCACAAGTTCTGGAGAATCCATCAAGCCTGACCTTCACAAAGAAGGTCCTGGACTGGATACCCGTTGAGCTCTGTTCAGGAGTCACCTTATCCGTGGAGTGGGCCACTCTAATTCAACCCTTACGCCCAGCGGTTGGCTCTGCCCTGCCCTCCACTCCTTCCTTTCCATTCACAATGGTGAACCTCCTTCCAGTAACCCAAACCTTCTTACCCCAATGACTCCTTCACCTCAGCACACAATAGGCCCTGTTCAGTCCTCCTGCCCTCAATCCCACTTCATAATGCAATGGGGCAGATCAGAATACCCACTGCGCAGCCAGGTCCTGTTTACACAACAAGGTGCTAGGTGCGATCGATACAATGCAACTGCATCCATCTCCTAACCGTAGTCTGACGTGGCATTAGTGAACATGTCCAAGCTCAATGACAACAGCTAGTGACTTTTGAGGAAGGCTGTCTTATGCCTCACTGGTCAAGAAATCCACACATTAAGACTAACGCAGCATATTTGTTTACAATCTGCTGTTAAATCAAACCCATATTTAAGTCCATCTAGAAATTCATATCCACTGTGATTAAACCCCACGTACCAAAATGAGAGTAAGAACCTGGGGCCATGCTAGCGGCTCTAAGAGACTGTACTTAGGAACAGCAGTGCTTTGAGCTAAATGCTGACATCAGCACAACATTAACAATGACAATGCTAACATGCTGATGTTTAGCAGGTATAATGTTAACCATCTTAGTTTAGCGCTTTAGCATACTAACACTTGATAATTAGCGCTAAACACAAAGTACAGATGAGTTTTGTAGGTAATTAGTCATAAACCAAAGTATTGGACAAATGAAATTGTTGACCTGATAATGGCGCTGAATGAACCACCATTCATCCTGTGGGGAACATGAACGTCTGAACCAAATTTCATGGCAATCCATCCAATAGTTGTCAAGATATTTCTTTCTGAACCAATAATGCCAACGTAGTGGAGGCGCTAGCTGAAAAGTCAGGGGATTATCAAAGTCATTATGATACTTTGTCTGACATTAGAGGAAAAGTCAAGGGATCACCAGTCATTGGGATTCATCCTTTGGGGATCATGAATGTCTGTACAAAATTAGGTCCCAATAAATCCAATAGATGTTTAGATATTTCACTGGTTAAGTACAAACTTTGATCTACTGGAGGAGCTAGATGAAAAGTCAGAGGAACACCTAAGTCATAAGGATTGATTCTATGGGAATCATGGATGTACTGTATGTGTCAAATTTCATGTTAGTCCATTTCAGGAGCTGGTCCTTGATACTATCCCATAAAATGTGAAGTGCACCTTTGTGACTGAATGGCTTAATGCCTCCTTAGCTCCCAAACCCTGAGAAGGGGGTCCTGCTGGTGACGGTGTGTTGAGGGGTGGGTGGTGGTGGGTGCTTGTGGTGGGTGGCATAGATATCCCACACAGGATTAGAGCCATGCTGTTGGAAGAGGAGGAGGGGGAAAAATAGAGGGAATGCCCCAGAAACGCAACACCACCTGACACGTATGGAATGGACTCTTTGCAGCTCGACTAAAACACGCCTGCCAGAAAGAGAGAAGATCTGCAGAATCCCACCTTCTCCACGGCCAAGTACTCAGCCTGTGAAACAGAGCTGTGCATGCCGAGCACATGTACATTCTGCCTGCAACATGAGTGACTCCATACCTTGTCTTTCAATCAGGACTTTGAAATGGTCTACAGTAGTTAACATGTAAGCAAGCTAATTCTTTTACACGTTTTATTACTGTACTAATTTAGTCTGAAGTTTTTGTTTCTATTTATAAAAGATAATATTCACAATGTTTTTGCAATGATACTGTGAATTATGTGTTTATGTTTCTGTGACAATTATGGATAAAGACGTTGGTTGGTACATTAGTCTGGCTAACACTTTGATCCAGAGCAAGATACAAATGTTGACAACTACCGGCCACATTGCCATCAACTCCAGATGATTAATCATAATGACTTACGTGAATCTGATCTCTCATCTAGCACAGACAGCTGGTCAAAATTTCCCCTTGGTCCATGACAATGTACAGTACCTATAAAAAGTGTTGGCACCCCTTTGGACTTTATGTTTTTTATTATTATTTTTTTTTTACCGCACTGAATCACAGTGGATGTAAGAGTTTACTGATACTGAGAAAATACTCTCAATATCTACAAATTGATTAAGGTAATTACAAATTCAGCTACGCTGCTACATATGTTAAAATAATACATTCATCGTTTCTTCTTAAATGCTATCTAGCCTCCAGTGGTAGAATGTAACTTAGTACATTTACTCAAGTACTGTACTTAAGTTTAAACTCGAGGTACTTGTACTTAATTTGAGTACTTCTATTTTATATTACTTTATACTTCTACTCCACTACATCTCAGAGACACATATTGTACTTTTTACTCCACTAAATTTGTCTGACAGCTTTAGTTACTTTTCAGATTACAATTTTTCATACCCTTCCTGTACAGTGAAAACCATGTATCTCCAAATTTGGTGATTTTGAATTTGAATTTTTCTGATCAACTGAAGGATTAACTGTTCCTTTATGGGTTGAGAAAATGATCCTACTTCTTAAGCTAAATAAACTTATTAAACTGATTAGCTGGAAAATGCATAGTCACAAAGCTGAAAACAGGGCTGTTCTTCAGAGCTCATGAAAAGTGGACTTTTTAGAGATATGTGGTTCTAACAGGACCGTGACACAATCAGACTGTTGGCAGGCGATGTTGCTTCTGAAATGTTTTATGAACAGCAGCAAATACCAGTTGCAGCAGACAGTATGGCAGAGCAGAAGAGTGAGCAGAGTATTGAGGGCTTAAACAGACCCCAAAAATGGCAAAAGTTGTGTTTGATATGTTGTAGTAGAGCACATCATGTGAGCATAGCTGACTCAAGTTGTCTGCTTCAACTAGCTCACAGGTTAAAAGGTCACACAGGAATAAGCTGAAATAATTAGAATTTATTTCTTGAAGAGAAGTGAAAGCACTATTATACCGTACATGTGGAGAAATGGCATTATGATCTCAAGAAAGAAAACAAGTATTTACCATTGAAAATATCAAGATACACATTTTAAGAAACTACAAGAAGCAAATGTGATATAAATTAAACACCATAGACTAAACAGCACAAGGCAAACTGTATAACAGATTAGCAACTATCCATTTAGATTTTTAAATCTGTAAATAATCTTTGTATTTGGTATTACTGAAGGATAAAGGTGACAGGAGCACAGAATATATGTTAAAAGTGTCAAAATTACAAATGCCCATAAACAACATTGGTTCCCTGAAATGACACGACTCACACACATTTCAAACATATCAAGAAATATCAGAACATGCAAACCACCAACTTACCACGATCCGCTTCAGAAACAAAACGCTTCACGCTCATCCCATTATTTCCCCTTGTAAGCACTCAATAATAATATAGTATAATGTATGTGACAGAGAAAAACCCAAAAGAGATCTCCAGTTATCTACTACACAAAGTAAGTTTGTGTCAGAGGAGCGATCCAGGCGGCACTGTAAGGCTGCCACAGGATGACGACACCTCAACACATTTTCACACTCTTATCGGTAACACAAGGCAAAACTTCACTTATAATTGTTATAAATGTGTTCGAGAGAAATATTTTATCCTGGCAGGTCACTTTATCCAACGCACCTCCAAACATAAACTCCTTTGCATTCACAAAGAGATAGCTTGTGCAAGACCTTCCTGATTTTTAGTAATACATTTTCATCATCTTTTCATCAACGAATGCACTTGACATTTGGCTCAATTTACACTGCACTCAGCAAAGAGATCCTGGGTTCTAATCCACTGGCTAGCTGGGTTGTTCATGAGTGGAGTTTGCAAGTTCTCCCCATGTCTGTGCCGGGTTCCTCTGAAAGCTCATGTTTCCTCACATAGTCCAAAGACATGCAGGCCAGTCAATTGGAAACTCTAACATCCCTTTTCTACTGCAAGACCTTTTCAGGCTCTCGGGTTCTGCTTTTATCTCCCCCTGCTTTGGGTACGAGCTCCTGGAAATGAATTTCAGCACTGCTCAGGAGGCGATCCTAAAGCCAAGTTCCAGGTACTTTCAGGGGTTGCCGGCAGTGCTGCCGCTCACTATTGGTCAATTAGATGTATCATCACATCACAACAAGGACGACTACAACAAACAACAGCAGTAACTACCATTTTACCACTGGGTCTGTATTGGCCAGGACAACACTGATACTAAATAATGGACTTGTTGGACAAATGACGATGTCCAGGCCCTCATTAGTATTTGGGGAGAGGCCGGCATTCAGAGGGAGCGTGGGTCAGTGGTTAGACATGGGGATACACCACACAGCCAGGTGGTGGGAAAAAAAAGAAGGACCACAATGTGTAAATTCGTCCTCTCTCTAATGGTGCATAAACTCATATCTCAATTTGATTTGACTAACATTTATGAGTTTTTTCTTTTCAACTGGCCCTCCTAAGGAGTTGGATCAACCAACTGTCTTGCTTGACGCTCAGCTCCTCACCACACATTGTGAAGATGTGGGAGGTGTTGGATCCTCTGTGGGCTTGTGCGCCCTACAGTTACATATGGAAACGCAAGGAAAAACCTAGTACCTAAGCCTCACAAGGCTTCAGGTTCAGGTTATGGGCTATTAAAATTCCTGCAGTGGAAAATGCTGTCAATTGCCAGGAGGGGGGAATGTGTTTTTCTATCTATTCTTCTATTTTTGAAAACGATCAATGCCAATGTGAGCCAATGGAGAAGTTCACAACCCCACGTCCGGTGAAACAGCAGACACGAGAAGTGTCAGGTTTGTACGACGGATGTAAAGGAGAGATTGAGGTGAATGGGTGAGGGGCGAGAGCCTGTTGGGTGAACCCATTCTAACCTAAATGCAGCGGAAGTGTCCATGACACAGCGGCTGGTGTGTGGTTACCATACAGACTGGGCCTCAACGTTTCTCAGCTGCCTCTGCAGGGAGAGAGAGCTGCTCTATTCAGACCTGCAGTAACTTGAGTGTCAACACTCCTTCTTTTCTCTGTCCTGGACCCAAGATCACCTCAGACTTGTCTCGTCTTTCGGCCAGGGCGTCTTGACTGAGCGGCAGCCATGTGCTCTACGTTATCCCCAACACACTGCTTTTGTGATTTCAGCTCGAGGGGTTATCCCAGGATATTTCACTGCTATCAAGAGTCATGTGGAAAGAGAGTGATCTGAGTGGTGACAGGAAGAAGCAGGGAAAGATTTGTGTTACTTATGCACACACTCATGTCCCTGGAAAAGAACATTCTCATCAGCAAATCTACTCTGCTTGAATAAAGGTTAGATAAAACAAAGGCTCTTTGAGCCTGTCATGATCATGAAACTGTTTATAAAATGTAAACCATTCATTTTTTTTTACCCACATAATAGTTTTGTATGCAATGCAAATGTGCTGCACCCAGTTCACAAAGTCTTGGCGATACCAACTCTAAGAATTCAGCTTGGCTGCAATCACTTCAGCATGATTAAGGTTCATTGTTTGCCATTGTGTTGGCTTTTAAGGAGTAGATTGGTTTAGAATGATTTTCACCCAAACTGTATACTCCCAGGCATAAAAAGTTCCACTGTTCACTGCTGCCAGAGGACACTGTTCACAGTTTACAGAAACCAGGCCTCAGAGTAATCTTCTACTAGCAGAAAGTGAACAGAAAAATGGAGAGAAAACATTGAAGAGCTGCTGATTATGGTGCAGAAAAGCCAGCCGAGGCATTTTAAAAAACACACAACAGTGAAACTACAAAACGTATGCACAGCAGCTGGTATTTTTAAAATCCAATTTCCATCGGAACTTGTGTTAATTTTTTGTCACCCAATTTCTACATTTTTCACTACTAAAATAAATACTAATAAGTCAGCAGTGTCACCAGCATGTCAGACAAGCAAGGGGAAGTTTTTCATGCTAAAATCTCAGATCTAATCACACAAACACTCCAATTATAAAATGGTTTTAGTTTTAAAATCAATGTGCAATTTGTGCATTCAATTGGTAATTATGGCAGCTATTATTTCTTTCGGAGGACTATTTGTGACATGCCTGGATTTGCATACCATTTTTAATGAATGAGATGTAAACTGCAGTCTTAGCTCAAGCGACTAAAGCACAGAAATGTGTGACTTGCACTCAAGAAACAGTCTTTGTGAATGTGGAACTCCTATGTGCAAATATACTATTGTGTAAATTTGTTCAATATGGTGGACAGCAAACATTGTTACATTCAACGCTGAAAAATATCACCCTTTTTTTAATCTAAAAAGGCTCAAGCCAAAGCTTAGTATCCAGTCAGTTTTCATTATCTAAAATTTCTTTGAGCCTCCTGACTCAAAGATCTGAGGAGTTGCAGCGGCTTTTGACTTTGGGCACTACTAGAATCTCATCCCCATCTCGAATGCTGTAGGAATGGAGGGCCCGGCAGCCGCACTTCAACTCCTCAGGACCCAAGACCGAACACATCTCCCGGTTGATGTAGAAGAGCCTGATCCCATTGGTGGGCAGCTGCAGCAGAGCTCTAAGGTGTTTCTTCAGATCGCCCACTGTCTGCTCCAGACGGAGGCTGACAGCCTCCACCCTCTCGCCCCAGCGAACATCCACCGTGGTGCAGCGGGGGCTCAGGTCCACCTCCGCCAGCGGGGCCAGGTGACCATACTTGGATACAAGGATGTGGTACCTGGGAGGAAGCAGGGCTCATGTAAGATCACTTATGGGTTTTCCTTTTTTTGTTATTGTAAAGATTTAATAAGTTGGTGAGAAGAATACTGTGAAGATGTTAAAGAGTAACTACACCCTCAAATTCTGCTAGAACCTGTCCTCAAAGCATATTTAAAAAATGACTGACTGACTGACCACCGCTCTGTGTGGCATGGACAGCGACATAGAGCTGGTCGTCAGAGCTAACCAGCCAGGAGAAGCTACATCAGACTCTCCATTTCTACACTGGAAAGACAGGAAGTCTGGTGGAGCTTTGACAGTCACTAGAAGCACATTTATGACCCTTTGAGAGAGTCACTGAGTGGGTACCTGTGTTGTAGCTTAGATAGCAGCTCTACTTTAAGAGGCCAGTTACCTTGCAACGTAGCTGGATTCACGAGATCATGCTAGAATCCATCTTGCCAGACTTCAAGCTATGCGCTTGTGGCAGAACCAGAGTGGTTCGGACCAATCAGCGTCCTATGAGGAACTACTGGCAGCTACAAGCGTGGTTTAGGTGTGACGACAGCGAGAAGCAGCTGTTTGTTCAAAAACAATAATGGCCGCTCCTAAAGAGGTTAGCGTAGATGCTGCTGTAGCATCAGTTATATCAGAACTGTAGAGTATTCCTTCATTGAAAGAAGAGCAAAGAACTAACCTGATGCTTGATCTCGTGAATCCAGCTGCCTCGCAAGGTACGCTTGTTGTTGTGTTTCCTCTTCATCGCTCTCCTACTATGTCATATGGTTTGTTGATCTGATTGGTTGAAGTTAGCCCGTGATAGACAGTGATGGACAGCGCATAAAAAACAATCTAGTGTGGGGGTCCTCTTTCTCTCTCATAAAGAGGTCAATATCTGTTCATTTGAGTGAAGAGTGTAATTATGTTTCCATCAAAATGTTGCACAAGTTTTAAAGGAACAGTTCAACATTTTGGGAAATACACTTATTTGCTTTCTGTCCATGAATGAGTATAAAGCTGGGCCGGGAGACAGTTGGCCTAGCTTACAAATAGTTGTTTTTTCACTTCTGTTTGTTTATGGGTTTAACAAATAAGATACAACAACAACAACAACAACATGTTACCGAGATAAGGAATTCACAAAATGTTATATATTTTTAAGTGAATTTCTGAACTTTTGCAGAAACAAAATGTGACTTGGAATGCGTTTCCACTAACTACCTTTGTGACAAAATGACAATTTATTGAGCACCACTAACTCATAATACATAATACATCATGGCATTCCAGTTATGCTCGCTCTTATTCTTTCTGGTCTTTGTGGTGGAGTGGAGGCTTGTAACGGTGAGTGGAAGAACGACACGTCTACATCGACGCGTCTACAACTTCTCCACTTCAGCCAAAAATGTTTGTTTTTTTGGTACGCTATATGTCAGAGTTTTGTTTTATGAGAAAATTCAAAATTAGCATTAAAACAGGTAAATGGAAATGTACCTGTTTAAGAGGCAGAGAACTCAGTGTTTCTCTGCCTCTTGCTTGCCGTGAGAAAGCTCTCAGCCACCTCGGGGGAATGCGTGCTCGAGATAAGGACCCAGGAACGATTAAATAAAATCCAGGAGAAAAGGCCTGCGCTTTCAAAGCTACTGTAACAGCTGGGCCAATCAAAGCAATTTCCCTTCCCTCCCCCAAAACTCCCCCACAAAGCCAATCCCCTGGCCTGGGGTTTCTGGCCAAAGCTTGTGGTCCACCCTGGGAATTCTCCTCTAAGGCCACAGCGCACAAAGTGCTATTCTAAGAGAAGCCATTTAGCTAAAAGGCTTCATTTAAGGTGGTAAGCATGGTCTAATGGGGCAAATAATGCTGCAGGTGATAACAAGTCAGCGTTCCAATTGTCTTTTCCAGCATTCTTCGGTAATGGAGAGTAAAGTAGCAGCAGAAATACGGTTTTGGAGCTAATAGACACTATCTAGCCCAGATCTCAGCTGATGTCTCTTTTGGTGTTTCATCCCACCTCATTAGTAAAGTTAAAGTGAAAGATGAACTGCTTAAAAAGTTTAAAATGTTGATTTCCCCTCTTACCTCCCAGACTGGCCCTCAGTATCCACTGTTCCAGGTCCAGTTCCCTTTCAGTCCCTCTCTACTTATTCTACTGGATATTCTGACTCTCAGATTTCTTTTTCAACTCAGTCCTCTCTTTCACTCTTTCCTTGCAACTAATCCTTCCTGTCCAGCCAACACATTTCTTTCTTTATATTTCTGTTCCTTGTCCCACAACCTTTAAGCCCTTTTCCAGATTATCCACAATTCTCTGGACATCTGTTTTTTAATGATTATTGAGGTATATCAGTCTCTATCAGTCTGATTTATGGTTTTAGCTGCGTTTATGGTTACTCAAAGCCAGGTTGTGTCAGATGTGTTCACCTGAGAGGCTGTGACCCACCCTGCAGTGCTCTGATCTCTCGGGGTAGCAAGGCCACAGCCCCATCCGAAAGGAAAGGGGATAGCGGTGTGTTCACTGCTTACTGAGCGTGTCCGACACCCCCATAACACCCACATGCAGCCAAGGTGGTTCCCTAACGTTGGGACCTGCACTGAGAACCCTGGCTCCAAACCAAGACCACGAATACGACGTTTACAAACAGGAAGGAGAGAAATGGAAACACGGAGTTTAACTTGGAGATTTGTAAAATGAACATGTCTGAAGGCCTCTGGATGGTGGCGGTGAAGTATGATGGCCATGATGGTACCTGTGACATGGCTCTAAATAATATAATTAATACTATAATTAACATAAGACAATTCATAGCCAGGAGTGCTATTCAAGCTCCGGTGACATCAGAAAACAAATCAATCTCTCAACTTAAGGTTCGTGGTTGACAGAGGAGGTGTATACATAAAAAAAAAAAAAAAAATCAACCTGCTACCTTGTGTATCAGTTTTCCAATCAGAGAATTCCCAGCACAAAGGACTCATTGAGCAGGGAGAGACTGGTGGCATTGTCTCCCAAAGGTTAGTTTCCCCCAGTCAGGGACTACACCTTCCTTCACAAATCCCTCTCCAACATTCTGCTGAGGTTAAGTGGAATGCAGTCGGTGAAGAGTGTGGGCAATTATTTGACCGCCGGCAGCCCCTGAGGAGAGCTTTTCAAAATATTATATCACATACTGTAAATGTATTGAGGACAAAGAGCGGGTTGCTGCTATTGTTACAGTTTTACAGGTGTTCACACAGGTACGGAGTCAGCTAAGTGGAAGCAAGTGTTGCCACTTGGTGCCACATATTCAGGCTTTTGATTGATGTGACTTATCAAAGACTGACAATATTTATGAATATTTGAGATGCTGAAACTCTAAATCTCTCCATCAAACCCTGTGATACAAGTATTGATTGTTTGCCACTGTTAAATTTGTTTGTTAGATGTATATATATATATATATATATATATATATATATATATATATAAAAAGCACTTTGAGCTGCATTGTAAGTATGAATGTATTATTATTATTATTACTACATTATTATTATTATTTATGATGTGACTAGTTTGATATTGATTCCTAAATAAAACTACTGTAAATCAAATATCCCATCCCCCTTTTTGGTATATTTACATTATTATTAATTAAAACCTGGTGCATCCCTGGCCTATTGCTTCACTTGTAACATGCTAGGTTAAAGGTCAGCTCACCCAGATTCCTAAAAAAAAAAACACACACACACACTGTTTATTAGTTTCACCTCCTCAGTGATATTAGAAGTAGATTGAGGCCACCATAAATATTTTAAAATGGGGCAATATGTGATTATGTCTGCCTAAAATGTAAAATAAAGTGTTAAGTGCATAAGTTGAATGTTTGTTATTTTAAATTTGTTTTGTATTTGAGTTGAGACAAGCTAGCATTAGCTGATTCTGCGGCATTATGACTTCGACCGAGGACACCAAACACTGCATTCTTACGCCAGGGTGCAGGAAATGCTTCGCCGTGTCAGACTGACGCCTACCCAACATGAAATGATTTCATATCATTTTAAATTATTTCATATCGTGAAGCTTAGCCACACCTTAATATTGTAAACACTAAGCATGTGTAACTAACTGGTGATGGAGATGGAGGCACTGCAGGTACAAACTCCACTTTCAGGAATCAATGAGCGCAATGGAAACACGTGTTTTTTAACTATTTGGAAATGGTTTCAATTCTGAAGTGGTTCTCGATATCTAACCCTAGGTGATCAGTACTGATCCACGCTCTGCCCCTTTTTTATATGAACAAGTAACAAGTAACAAGGTACCCTCCTTTAAAATTAGGAGTAAAGTGATAAATATGTGTGAGTGTATAATCCATGCATACTGTATGTCTGAGTACCTCTGAGGAAGCTCCGGTTCTGGGCAGTCCTGGTAGTATCTGATGAAAAACCTCTCAGCATCCTCCCTCTCTCCATCAGACACTGCACCCCCATTCAACACCACTACAGATGGCAGCCTGCAGGCAGGTATGAAGATTAGACGGCGAATAGGTAAACATGCTATCCTGCATGTATACAAAAAGGATTTGATGTGTATGTGTGTAGAAGTTCAGACTCACTGTGCTAAAAGGAGGCTACGTCTCTCATGGGTGGTGTAAGGCTGCAATAAAGGAATCCCCTTTGCTTTGACTTCCTCCAGCTTAGGGAAGTAATTCAGCCTCACAATGTCCTCCCACTTGCTAAGCCCTGAATAACACAACATCACAGAGGGCCACAGTGAATATAGGTTAGCGCCATGCATTGAATATTGGACACAGATAGATGAAAATGTGCACAGCCTTCAGTATCCCGCTCAGACCTGAGTTGTTGAGGTTGATGCTGCGCAGGTTGGGGAAGAGGCGCTGCAGCGTTTCCTGAGTGTCACCCACAGAGTCCACAGTGTTATTGGCCAGCACCAGCGTGCTCAGACTCGGGTACATCATCCCCAACTTCCTCACTTCTGCCCATTCCCGCAGCTGGTTGTCTGTAATCTGCAGCAGGCGTAGAGACGGACAGGACGTCTGGGTTTCTGACACGGTGTTGTAGCCATTCATGCACAGGAAAAGCTCCTCAAGCCTGGACGATGAGGTGTAATGGTGAAAAGAGTGAGAAATATAAAAGTAGGTACGACAAAAGATTTTTCAGGCGAAATCTGCATCTGATAAACTTGTTGTTCTCTATTTCGAGCTCATGTTTCATCTCTTGGATCTTTGTGCTTGAATCCCTACATGCAGGTTCTGTGTTTGAATCTGCTTTAAGGATAAGGCTGCTGTTATTCTATAGACCAAAACCAACAATGTCTTAGTCTCGATACTTTCCCACGCTGTCTATGGCACTCAGCCTTACACCCATTGGCTCCTGCTGAAAATGTAAATCTTTAAAAACAGGTCACAAATATATAGTTTCAAAATTAATTTCCTACAATAGCTGGGCACTGCAGCAAACATTACTTAGACAGGAGGAAATTATGAATTTGTTGGGGAATATTTTCAGCTCTGGATTAATACACATTTGGTGCTCTAGTGAGGGCTGTGTGTGTGGGTTTGACTCAAAAACGCAATGTATTTTTGATCGTTTTTGGACAACAATGGAGCTCTATGGCACAGAGGAATACGATGTGTTTTGGTCTTTTCATAGGATTTGTTGACCATAAGCAATATGAATATTGTCTGCCTTATCCTGTAACTAACCTCAGTTCAGGGGACATTATTTGCAGCCTTTTTGAGACCCATAAAGGGTGTGCACCTGCTCGTAGTGTCAAAAAGTACTTTGCAAATTGTTGTTGTCAAGATGTACCAAGACTATTTACATGTTGCTTCCGCCTACTATCTTTAACATTATCGCTTTGGTAGAATAGACACAGCTTTTTTTATAAACTAGGCTGTGTATGCTGGTCTTTCCTTACTTAAATGCAGCGCAACCACAGGCAACATTTACATGCTTCATCACTTACTCTGGTGTATGCTGTGTGAGTGTGTGCACGGTGTCCCAGCTGATGTGCGTGTTAATGAGGACAAGTTGTCGGATCCTGGAGAACACCTCGGCCATGCTGGGCTCCAGCTCCACGCCGCTCAGAGGGTTCATGCTCAGGTTGAGGAAGTCCAGGTGGGGGATGTTGGAAACGATGGTGCAGATCTGGCAACCCACAAGCATTAATAGACAAAACAAACAAAAAAGAACCCTTAGAGAGAACATTAAGTACATACAATACATATAACTTAGATATTGGAGGAGGTTAGTGGCTCTGTGGTGTACGACTCTGGCAATATGACCGGATATGATCTTTTAAAATCTTCTCATCAATAGCAGACATAAAATAAAGTGAGACAATGAATGCTGTGTGCCTTAACAAACTGTTTCTTGTTTATCATGGCTTCCAGCAGGGTTTGATTAGGCGTCTCATTCTCAAGTGCGTCAAACAATGTCATAGATACAGCATATTAACGTTAAGCTAGCATAGACCTATCTCACAGCAGGTATTGTGACTTGTCTGCAGGAAAAGCACAAGTGTAGCTAATAACATTAATAAGGGCTCTGTTCCATTTGGGTCGAACATGCATTTTAAAAGGGAGGAAGGCTTTTGCAGTTTGCGTGCATAGACTCCGTTACACAGTAGGCTATGCTGTAGCTGACGTCTGCCTCCTCATAAATGTAACAACACATCGGGGCCTACGACGGCTACGGAGATACCACGTGAGGACCGCAAGAACTGGGATTGGTCAACTTGGGCTGCTTTGTGTTTTCTCCAACAAGTTTCTGATGAAGCATCTTCTTCTCTTTTTTAATAACACAAATCAAGCAATAACCATCTCCAGTGCAAACCTTCTGCTCAAACCGACCACCGCTCTCTATTAGTGAATGTTTGAGTGAAAGTAAATACGGTGACCCACACAGAATATTTACATGTTCAGTAATGACACAAGGCCGATCCTCCCACCGCCGCTCGTATCACAAAGTGAATGAAACAATGTAAAACACAGTAACTGTAAGGATTATAATTAAAGCATGATACTGACCAATCACGTCTGAAACAAATATTTGGTGTGTTAAATAATAGCCAGGCCAGTTGTGGTCAGCACAAACAAACAAATGAGATCAGTTCTGTCTCTAGAGTAGCTCTGCTTTCGAGAAATATTACTGTATCTGCTCTTTAAGATCTGTCAGATTCCTAAGCACCCACCTCTGCCCAGTCGTTAAGTTGATTGTGGGACAGGTCCAGCTCTACCACATGGGCGCAGAAAGCTGCGATGTCTGACCTGTCACCGGCTTTACTGATTCCACAGTAATTCAGAACCAGTATGCTGGGCAAGAACAGGCGATCTGCAAACAGTAGTTAAGCAAACTGCACTCAGCTTTTAAAGGAGCTTTACACTTTCATCTTCTGCGACTTTGACATGAAAAAGTAATGATGTCAGCTTGAACTTCTCACAGGGGTTGTTAGTGCGCACAATCAATACTCTGGTGATGACATAATTCCCTGCATCATCCCTCACCTTTGACGGGGGATCCTGGCGGGCTGGACAGAACCACTACTCCTTGGCCGTAGGGGAAATTCTCTGGGTTGTATTTCTCACTCATGACTTGGACGAAGGTGCGCACCTCCTCTTCATCAGAGGACGACTCCATGGTTCCAGCCCTGAGCAGACAAAGAGACAGAGGATACAAACAACACAGTGAGTTCTTTTCTTAATAGTTTTTGTTTTGTTTTGGAGACTTTGATTTGATTTACAACAGTTACACCAGGCCCCGGGTCAGTTCAGTGTTTCTCTGTTTAAAGGATAGAGGTTTTCAGGGCAATGGGCTGTCACTAGCTATAGATTTAAAGCTGCAATGAGCAATTTTGCATGTTGCCAGCCCAAAATGGCAGCCCATCTATTTCACTAGCTTATATCGGTTGAACTTGGGTGCAACTTCCAGAAAAACAGAAGGGGCTTTGTTGTAATTGTATGTTGTAAAAAGACGCATTTATCTTTCATTTGTTACACATTTTGTGTTTCCTCCAAGGACATCTCGTCTCTCTCTGCCTGTCAGTCCACTATGAGGGTAAAGGGTCACACACACACACTTGTACACGTATGGTCATTTAAAGTCACACAGTGACCGCGGAAGCAGTGGGACCAGTTCAACCACCATGACTCGTTAGGCCATTAGGCAGCTTCACTGAACAATCCTCAGTTCCACTTGCATTTTAACAAGCTTTTTAAATAAACAATAAATAATAAAACAGAAATGCTTCTTTGGGTGCGGGAAAATCCACTTGCGTGTGCTGCCCAAACAAATTTGATATACGGAAAATGTTAACAATATTCACTAAAAAAGAAAAAAAGTAATTCATTTTCTTTGTCAACCCAGACAAGGAATATAAACTAGTGACCTTATGTCCCCACTTGAGAATGATTATTACTGCTAACAATACTGATAACAAGTAGAAGCAGTTATAGTAAGAACTCTCCTTGAAAATAGTAGTACTAATAATAATAATAGTATTTGTTTAATAACTGGTAAAATTAGCAGTTTAAGCAGTTACTGTTTATTAATCTGCAATGTCCCTTTTAAATAAACCGATAAAGAATACAGGAATTAAGCAGTAGAAACAGCAGTAGCAGCAGAGGCAGCAGCAGTAGTAGATAAAACAGGAGAAACAAGATTTATTTGCTTTTCTTTGTGTATTTAACAGGGACAACACGGATTAACACTGTTACAGGACAAAAGGGCAGAAGCTATATACAGAGCGTCTGGCTGAAGCTAATTCGCAGCCCCCTCCCTGGTTAGGCTTTTGGAATCAATGTAAAAACAGCTAAATAAAAGAATGCAAGTGTCTATGTATGTATGTACTGTACAGGACTTGACATGGCTGCCCAGGTCAACCCGACTTGCACCACTGTCAACCACTTCAAACCATTTCACTTGTTCTTGTTGACAGTTTTCTTCTGTGTTTGGTGTTTTTCTGTGTATGTGTTGGATAAAAAAGGTCTAAAAATAACCCACATAACATCATAAAATAACCTACAAGACACAGAGGCAGAAACGTGAGAGGCAAAGCTGCACTGACAAGAGCAGGTGCACAGCTGACACCAGAGAACTCCCTCAGTGAAGCTGAACCACCTGTTCCTACTGAAAGTCATTTTGTCTAGCGCTGCAACAATTAGCGGACTAACCGATTAGTCGATTAACATCACATTTATTGTAAACAATTTTTATAATCCATCAATCTTTTTGCCAAAATGTAGCTTTTCCAATGTGTGGATTTGCTGCTTTTCTCTATTTTATATCACTGTGGCACGAATATCTTTGAGTTTTGTATTGTTGGATAAAAGAAGTAATTTAAAGACATCACTTTGGGCTCTAGGACGTTGTGATTGGTATTTTCAAGTGTTTTGGACATTTTATAAAGAACTGATCAAAACCATAATTTACTGATTAATCGATATCAAATAGACAGTTACAGCTCCAACTGTGTGTTTTACACACAGAAACAAAGAACAGCAAACTATAATTTTAGTAATGTAAAATGTGTTTAGCTATTCTTAGTATAATTTTCCATTAAGGTACGGGGCATAAAAAACACAGGACTATTATCACTCCAACTATAAATAATTAAAATACAGAAACAATCCTGTCAACTTTGACAGCTAAGAGCTGATGGCTGGTTGCCAGGCTGGCAACCATTTCCAAAACTCTCTGCTGCCCAGCAGTAGAAATAGCAGCAGCAATTAATGTCATTTTCCTGCTTTAACCACATGTTGCAAAGATGATTTTGATATTTATAGTAGTATGATTTTTGTGATGACATCATCCATATCAGAACATACACCCTCGACCTTTTGTGTCCACACACAGCAACCGGGTGTCCAGGACTCACCCTGATCAGCCCTATCAGTTTCAGACAAATGGGGTCTGATCATCTTAAACTCAGCCCACCTGAGGTGGTGTGTTTGCAAAATGACTGGGCGTTGCGTCCGGACTCTGTCTGATGTTTCTGTCATAGATAGTTTCTGGTTTCACAGATCCCCTGATTCATACCTCTGATGTAGCAGAGACCAAAGGAAAGCCTGTTTTCAACAACACATCCGATCACATGCCTCCTCTCCTGCTGAGAGAAAATGTTGATGAGAACTTTGATGAAACAAAAAGAAGATCATCTAAAAAAAGAGCTAAACTGAGTTTGGGAACCAGAGAAAACTCATTTACATGCATGCAAATATAAAATGTCTTCAACAGCTTTCTGGTATATGAATGGGAGAAAAACTACACAGGAAGACAGCCTTTACTCCACATCAAAGGGAGTGAAAGTTGCATTATAAGGCTGACAAAAAAAAGATAGAGTGACAGCTGGGTTCCTGGCAGGTCCAGGAAAACAAGTTCAGTCAAGCACAATGAACTGACAACAACTTTAGGTCTTTCAACAAGGTCTGATGAACATATGCCAGACTAAGGTGATACCGGTATTCTCCATTATAGAGAGAACACCATCCATTTAAAACCTGCCCATGTAATATTACCTTCTGCGGTTATCGGTTACACCTACTGGGTGTTTTTCATAGAAAACGGTTGACTGGAAAGTTTCTTCCTCAGCCTTTCCTCGATTCGGCAGTTATTTTTCCTAAAAAACTTCAAGTTTTAAAACTACTCGCTACTGCCATCCGCGGTGTAGTTTAACGACAACAATGCCAAACTGCTTTTAAGAGACAGTTTTACAGAAAGTAACAAATAGTGTTAATTGATGTATTAATGCCGAATTGAATGGCGATGCACAACGATTCATAAAAGGTCAAAAGTATCGTTGTACCTTTTATATACACTTGTTAATAAGCAAGGGCACATTTAACTGACAGATTTTTCAACAGGGTTCGGCGAAACATTCTTCAAGCCAGAGAGAGCACGGCACGTTTGGGGGACTGCTTACGACCGAGGCCTGGTTGCCCAATGTCGCTCGTGCAAAAACGAACGGACCAAATAACAAACTGAAAGTCGACATTTTGCACATTTATTCATCTCACAGCCACACACACTGTCAACCTCGTGCCATGTTTGATGTACAAGGTTGTGCAGCAGCGTAGCTACCTTTACCTTCAGATCGGGAAAGGTATTGAGATTTTAGTGGCTGCTAGAGTCGAGTCATTGTCACGACCTCCCAAGCTAACACCACATGTAAGTATTCATGTTGTATTTTGGTAACTGATGCGGTATATTTTGAGACTGATTGCACTCACCGTCCCCGGAACCCCCTCGGTGTTGTGTTTGTTTTTGTTGTTCTTCGGTTAGTTGTCAGTTTAAGATACGCCCACTTTTCCGGAAGTGACGTTGTTTAAATGTCTTTTTTTTCCTCCGTCTTCTTCTACTGTACATTCTTCTTTTCAAAACGGAACACAGAAAAATAATTAAGACATTAACGGGCCAAATAGACAATTTACTAATTTGCTGACTAATGAAAAAAAAAAGCATATAATATAATTTACACAACATTTTTGATTCCAGCCAGTTGTATAAGACATCAACAACGTTACACTTTAAAGAGAGATATAAATACATATAATAATAAACACCAAAATAAAGCATGTTTACATTTGGATTTCAGTAATGGAAGGAAATTAATTACTTAGAAAATCGTAACACCACAAGGGAAAAATAATCAGTCCTGCATTCAGTATTTCTTTTAGCCATTAAACAGTAGTTACAGTTTATAATGTGTTATTAGTATTTCAGTGTTGTAGCTAAGGTAGCAATATATGGCTATTGTTATTTGCTGCATGTATATAACATCTTAATCTGCAAGTAACGAAATAATAAAGCAATATATTAGAAAAGTAACTGCAGCTGTACAATATAGTACAAATTAAGTAAATGTGCATATTACCATCTTCCTCTTGGATTCGCTGTAAATATAGCGGGAGAACTTTGGGTCCTTTATATCCAAAAACTCGTGACAGCTTGGGCAAAGTTTATCTGGCATGTTTTTCATTTGCGCAGTGACTCATGTCGGTCAAAGACAGAATGGAGTTCATCTTCTTGATAACGTCACTTCAATAAAATGACATTCAGGTTGTTGCAATACGCCCCCCCCCCCCAATTAAGAGTTGCAGTGACAAACATAATCAAAAAACAACCCATTTAAAATTTCATTTTAGTTTAATACATTCTTTAACTGTCATATAAACAGTTGACTTGTATTTGTGTTCATCCGTTTTACTTAATTTGCTCAAGGGTTTTCTTAATTTAGATTAAGCAACAGAAATATTTGACAGTAGCTTTAATGACATGGAATATCCTTACCACATGCTGCCACCAGATGGCAGTCATGTTGTGTGCAGCGAAAAGCTTCAGTTGATCCTCCTCTTTTCCTATTACAGTGTAAAAAAAGTAAGAGACTACCTTGTATGTGGAGACTCTTCCACCAGAAGCAGTGGTGGAAGAGGATCCTTTACTTAAGTAAAAGTACCCATAAACAACAACAATTCAAAATACCATTACAAGTAAAAGTCCTGCATTTAAAACCCTACTTCAGTAAATGTACAGGAGTATAATCAGCAATGTACTTAAAGTATCAAAAGTACTTATTGTGCAGAAAAATAGCCCCTTTGATATATATTATTACATTATTAGATTGTTAATACTGATGCATCAATGCATACATAGCATTTTACAGCTGTAGCTGGTTGAGGTGGAGCTAGTTTTAACTACTTTATATACAGATTGGTAGTTTAGTCCAGTGGTTTCAAACCTTGGGGTCGAGGCCCCTCCAAAGGGTCACAAGATAAATCTGAGGGGTCAGGAGATGATTAAAGGTGTAGTAAAAATATAAATCTGTATTCATTCCAAGCTCCTGGAAGATGTGTGTGTGTGACGATGAATTTGATGAGAATATCAACAGTTAGGTTTCAGTGGAGAGTTTTAGGAGGTGATGGTCCCAGTCCATTCACTAATCTATTTCCCTCTTTCTGTCTTGCTGTGTCAGATCATCATCAACACACAGCACTAGTCAGGAAACTGCACCAAACAAAGAAGCGCCACATGCATCTTTCCTTGTGGTCAACCTGCAACCAGTCAAAGTTTCCCAGATTTCCCTCTCTGATAGGATTGTTGCCAAGAAAATTGACGACATGGCCGAGGATGTCAAGCAGCAGCTCTCTCAAAGATTAAAGGACCTCTTAATAAACGGTGATCAGATTTGAGCCACTGTCCTCTGTGTGGCTACAGGAGACAGCTGAGGAAAAAGGCTTCATCAGCTTATTTATATGCTTCTGCAGTTCTTCATCTAAAACATTTCGTTTTCATTTTCTGACCTGCTTTCCTTTATGAGTAAAATTCAAGCACTTTCAAGGTACCTAAACCAAAAATTCCCAGACTCTCGAAGCCTTTATCATCACATCTAAATTGTTAATATAAATTCCAGGAGACAACAAACAAATATGACGACGGGATCGTTTCATTTCAAATATTAAAAGACTTTTGGTTTACATGAGTGATTGTGTCGATGATGAAACACCAGATGATGTTGAAAATCAAGCATTTTTCAAGGAGTATATTTGAATTCAAGCATATTCCTAACCTTGAAAACATAACGGTTAAAATTAGGCATTTTCCAGACTTTCACGACTCTGTACGAACCCTGTTTGTTAAACATTTGTCAAAATTAGGTATCGTTAATTCAACCATGCCATGTTTCAAAAAGACTTCCTGACAAAAGGTGCAGAAAATGTATGTTTAATAAACTATCTTGAGTCAATCTTTGAAAACGTTTGCTAACTGCAAATGGCATAGTCAATAATAGTTCTGGTTTTACAGTAAAGGCCTACCTCTGCCTTCACATTAAAGTGCATCCCTCACAGAGCTCTTTACAGACACTCAATGGGCACATACAATGACTGTAAATGTAAGAAAACACTGGTTCTGAATTAAGATTTTACTGTAACTACATAATCAGGTGACTCAGCTGACACAGAGGAGACCAGTGTTTTCTCTAAGCTATAAAAGGAAATTATGTCACCAGTGTATAACAAGCAGTCCTGCAGAGATCCTACGAAGACTCTCATAACTGACCTGAGGACTGTTACAATTAGGCTAATCCTCATGTTGGTATCTCAGTGCTGGGATTAATTTGTAAAGGCATGCTACATATGTGCACATAAATGAATGGGACAGGGCTCACGTGAGTTTAGTTTATGACATTGTAAAGAGTATTCAGCAGTATAAAGAAGGTATGGCACACGGTGTGAAAGTCAGGAGGAGAAATCAGTCCAGAAAGAGCGAGGATGATGAGCCTGGACAAGTGGGAGTGGTCAAACACTCTCCTAATCCAGAATGATCCTGTGAGTCAGCCATAGTTCTGGCCAGAGCCAGATTAATCTACCAGTACCTCACTGTCTGTGGGACGGAGGGAATATAAACTGAAGCAGACGAGTCCAAAACCAGCTGCAGGATCTTTTAGTCTCGTAAACACCAAAATTGAAATTTCTCTTCTTGTTTCTACTGGATTATTATTATTATTATTATTATTATTATTATTATTATTATAACTGGGACAACAGCTGAGACACAATGGCACTCCTGAGGTCGGGCTGGCTGTGGAGACAGAGTGAGTAGATACAGGAATTTTAATTTGTTTCCATTTTATTTTTTTTTAATTTTTTCTACAGCTATCAAGGGCGGGGATTATAGCTTTGGCTGTTATGATAAGGAGCACACACTCAAGATCTGATTTATTTGAACTAATGCTGGCAACCATTTTCAATATCAATTATTCTTTTTAATAAGTTTGTCAAATAAAGATGCCAAAATCACGTAGGTTCCAATTTCTCCAACGTGAGGATTTTCAACCTTTCTCTATCTCATTATAAACTTTGTTTTTTATTGTAAACTTTTGTTCAGTAAGCTCTTACAATTGGAAGACGACATCTTGGGCCCTGGGAACTTGTGAAGGGTGTTTGTCCTTATTTTCAGCTTTTGTAAAAAGTATTTTTTGGGCATTTAATGCTTTACTACAAAGTCGACAGTACAGGGGCAGGAAATGAGGGAAGAGAGAGAGATCGGTGCTTTAACCCCTAGGCCACCAAAGGGACATTAAATAGGCTAAAATATCCATGGATTTACTGAGAATGAAAATCATCAGTTGCAGCTTGAAGCCTGAGCAGCCATTGTAACCAAAACAGTATGTATGTATGTATGTATGTATGTATATATATATATATATATATATATATATATATGGAGCATATATATATATATGTATAGTAATCTTATACAACACAAACAGATGACAACAAAGATTGTTTTTAGTTAGCAACACCTCAGTAAAATTCTTTCTCCGCCACTGTAGTTTTTACCATACTTCTGAGGAGCTACTGGATGAATGATTATGTTTTCTGCTTTGGTTTTTTAAGAAGCACTCCTTTTAAATTTAAAAAAAACAACTCAGTAAAGACAATAGACGGACATCTTGGCTGTTGCAGGAATCAAACATTTGATCTTCCGGTTCGAGAACGATCTCTCCAACCACTGAGCTAGCAACAGCTCATATGTGCTATAGACCAACCAATACTGGATTTTTGAGGCTGATATCAATATTTGAGAGTTATTGGTATAGACCAATATTCATTCTTTTAAATAAACGTCCCTTACATTTAGAGATACGTACTGTGCGGCACATTTTACAGTTGAAAAACATACTTGTCAGTGCTTTCTGGTGACGTAATAGAGACAGTTTTTAAATGACCTCAAACACATTCATAGCCTTTCTGAACTGCAATTTCTTTCTTGACATATACACAGATACGATATATCTGTGATAAGCTAATATCGGCCGATGTATCACCCCAGATTTATCAGTCACGCTCAAATATGTGCTACTATTTGTGTGGTTTAAGGAATTTTTCCCCCCAAGCAGTACAACTTATTTTATTACACAAAAATTCTCACCTGAAGTTCGTCATTCAATATAAATTCAGAGGTGTTTTTGTCTTAGGGGAACTAACATGACTGGACTTCAAACAGGTGTACCGAGCATTTTCTAGAAAGTGAAAACCGCACCTGTTATGAAACTCCAACCGTTGGAACTTATAATCCCATTAATTGTCCCTGGACATGTCTTTAAGTGGCTTACCCAGGACAGTCAGCAGGGATGCATCTGCTGGAAAATAGACTACATCCAAAAACACTACAACTACAAAACAAACACTGACTGACGTCTCACACACCTATTCAGGTTATTGATCATAGCACTGACTCAACAATGACTTTATCGACCCTCAATTTGAGGCCAATTTGACATCTTACTTCGCAGCCCCTTCAAGGACAAACACTAATGGTACACACTGTGACATGTGTCTCCCTCTCTAGCTTCTGTCCTAAAACGCTGGAAGTTAAACTGGTGTGACCTGTGGATAGATGGGAGTCTTTGCTTCTACAAGACTGACAGCAGGCGAGAGTTGGAGTACCGCATCAGCCTGAAGACAACGTGTGTGGATGTGAGATCTGGCCTGGAATGTGGAGGTGAAGCACAGTGCCATTTAACCTTTTTGTTTCCAGCAGCAGCAGGCAGCTGCTTTCAGAGCATCCACATGTTGCACTGTCTAAATGACTGATTCTTAGTTTAATCTGATATATAACACTCAATATATATCATCCAAAATGTACTACTTAATTGGAAAGGTCCTGCAAGTTCTAATTTTTTAATCAGCGGTGTCAGAAGATTATAATATGCTAATTTCTGGGTGAACTTATTTAACTTTACTTATTTAACTTTTTTGGGGGGGGCTGCAGATGTGACTCCGCCAGAGAGTAATCCCAGGGAGAACCGCATCGTGGTTCAGCTCAGAGACGGCTCAACAGTCAACCTGTGTGCCAACAGCGAGGACGAATCCATGTAGGTATACCCTCACTTCACTCTCCTCTTGTCCGCTCTGCCTCCCTTTACAACTCTCCATCAGCTCTTCATTCCCGTGTCTTTTTCAGAGCGTGGAAACTGACTGTGCTGGAGACCAGGAGAAACCCGGTGAGTGATCCGTGTTCTGTGGAAGAGCTGAAACATGACCTGTTCACCCTCACTGGTGTTTGGTATTTCCACCTCAGTGCTGAAAGCAGTGTTTTCTTTCTGCAGGTGTTCACATATGACCCATATGACGACTCCTACCAGGCTGTCCCCATCAACAGCTATCATACTGTCTACATCACACCTGGAGCAGGACCAGGTATGTTAGTGATGCAGGAAACACAACAGCTAGCTCTAAACTACTGGGAATCTTTGACTTAGCAACCATGGACTCAACATATTGAAGTTTGACTACTTTTAGGCCAAAAAAAAAGGCTTTTTTACTGGAAGTAGAGCGTTGGAAGCAACATTTAGACCTTCATACTGGGAAAAAAAAGATTAACTGCACAAATAAAATATTACAAATCCAAATATTTTAAGACATTTTAGAGTTTTGGGTTGTTTTTTGTTTTCTTGGTGCAACGGGGGAACTTGGACTTGTGACCTCAGTATTTTTAAATTCCTGGCCGGACCCTGGTATAAGTAATCATTCTAGGTAAATGAGAGTTTTGGTGTTCCAGGTTTGCTATAGCTGTATGATAAAACGTGTTGCTGGTGCAACATTGTCCAGTGGTGGAAAGTAACAAAGCACATTTACTCAAGTACTATACAGTAAGTTTGAGGTACTTGTACTTTACTCAAGTATTTCTATTTTATGCCATCTCCCATACATTTATCGGACAGCTTTAGTCACTTGTTACTTTACAGATTCAGATTTTATTTACACAACTTGTGATCATATTATGAAATACGATCCATTGTAATACATTAAACAATGCAACAGTAATTAAAGTCAAAAGAAAAGCCAGTAGTAGTTAAAGTCACCTCCACCTCGAGCAGCTGCAACATTTAAGTGCTACTTATAAAGGCATCAGTAATAGTAAAACAGGTACTTTTATTTTATTTTAGGTGTATTTTATGTACTTACTCAAGTGACATTTTGAATGCAGAATTTTTACTTGTATGGGAGTAGGCTATATTTTACATTGTGGCATGTTAACCTTTAGTAGTGAAGGATCTGAGTATTTCTTCCACCACTATTAGCTTCAGTGGGCTTCAAATATTGATCTGCAAGCAGCCTCAGTGAGGTCTACACACACGAGCAAATAAAATTTTAAGTCTGACATTTCTACACTCTTTGTAAGCTTACAAATCATTAGCCCAGGCCTACATGCAATGCTTGCAACCCAGACAGACAGCATGTAGGCCTATTAATTAAACAATATAAACACAACCGCAGGTGCAGCCAACAAACACATGCACGTGTTAAACTGACCTCTGTCCTGAGGGTCCTTAGCGGCCTCATCCTCCTCTGGACTGTCAAAATAATGACTAAATTCAAGATAAACCAGTGATGCAATAGAAATTTCAAGTTTCAGTTGAACAAGGTCCACCATGTCTCTCTCCCTTTCCACATAGTTTCACCTCCACGCACCTGCTAATTCAATTGTGGAGCGTTGGATTTGAGTCACTTAGCGTGCCCGCTGGGCGGTGCAGTAAATCAGCAATGAATAAAGTAGACTAAAGCAAGCTTTTTTCCTATGCGAAAGTGCAGTCCTAAAAATAATATTAGTGATGTGTGTAAAAAATGATGACATAGTAATGTGTGTTATTGTTTTATATTGGTTAGCAGGAAAACAGGTAGATACACCAGCAGCAGTTCAGTCCAATAAAAATGTGTTTTGCCAAATAAAGTCTAATCTGTACATCGAGTCCTTTGAGAGCAGCAAAAGATTTTTAAGCATGACATTAAGCATTAAAGAATAGGCCTCTTCCAGTTTGTACATCTCTGATTTCAGCCTGTTTTGTAAGGTAAGCAGAAACAAGGCATCTCTGTGAAAATAAAACCAGAGTGATGGTGTACTGTAAATATTATCCACTCAAACATGGATCTGATGTTTGGTTTATCTCGCTTTAAAGCATTTAGAAAAGACCTGTTTGCACATATTTGCCCACAACTTCATCTGCAAGAGAAATATTACGTAGAGAATTTGGGCCAGGCAACCATTTAACCCTGGAGCCTGGGGGCCCCTATCGACTCCATCAGGCACAGTGCACACAGCACACTTCCTTAGACTTTATAACCCCAGAAGACGACCAGTACTCCAATTCTGGAGGTTGCTGTGTCAGTTTGTGGTAATTTTACTTAACACAGCTTTAGTTAGGAATATGTATCATGTAAGTGTAAAATCAACTGAAATAATAAAGATTTATAAGTCGAGGTTAAAATGCTGGAGCCACGTTATAATTTCAGTTTATAATTAATTTCACTGATGTAGGACTCAAAGGTGCGACTGCTTATGGTAAAAGTCAAACAGAGCGTCAGTTTTCTGCCCTTCTGAATCAGAGTTGACAGCCAACAAGTTGTTGATAATTGCCAACAAGTTAACCATAAACATTAAATTTGTCTTATCTCTAAGGAACCCACCAGGTGGTTGTTCAGAGGGACCCATTTGATGGAGTGTGGGAGCACCTCGCAGTGGGATTACTGGCAGGCATGGCAGCAGGGACAGCCATGCGATCCTTCCTCTGGATGCCCTTCTTTTTCTACTGAGATGATCTCCATTACTGACATGACAACACTGCACACAGCCTGTCTGCCCCCACCGACTGGGAGCCTGACATCAGCATGTGTAGAGAGGCTTTTTCTAGGTCTACCTCCCAAAAAACCCTCATCTTTTGTATCATCTCTTTTCAAATCATGTCTTCTGTAACAAACAGCTGCTCTTCTGGTTCAGTTTTTTTTCTTGTGTGCACTTTTCCATGTAAGACTTACGAAGCTGAAAAGGATGCTCTGTAATTATATGTTCTTCCTGCTTGTATATACAAAACACTGAATCTGCTCATGAGCATTTGCAAATGTCAGGAAGTCAATTTTGTATCTGAATGTTCTTTTATCTGCTGCCTGAATTTGTAGCCTGTACTAGGATATAAATGTATAAATTAAAATAAAATTAGGGACAGTGATCTAAGATCATTATTTGGTTGCATACAACAAACAAACTATGTATATCAATTTTTAACTATATTGTTCTAGTTTGATAAAACAATTCCAAGTCAAGGTTGACTGACTAGCTTTTTCCCGAGCTTTCAGCCATATTAAAAGGTCTTCATCTGCGGATGGCACTTGCTCAGTTGTCATGGAGATGGATCTGTTGACACACAAGCTCTTTAACTGTTTGTGATTTCACCCACAGCGTTTAGGACTTCTTGTCTGTGCTGGCTTAAAAGTTAAGGATCCAAAACAGGCCACATCTGCTAATGAAGACTGCGTGATATGGTTGAAAGGTCAGGAAAAAGGTAATAAGTGGACCTTGAGTTGGGATCATTTGTCAAGGTCAAAAATTAACTTTGATGGATAACTTTTAAGCCAACACAGACAAGAAGTCGCAAAAATACTTTGGATGAAAACAGCTTGAACAGCTTGAACGGATCCATCTCTGACAACTGAGCATGCTCCATCCGCTGATGAAGACCATGAAATGGGGTTTGAAAGCCCCAGAAAAAGCTAGTAAGGGGACCTTGAGTTAAGATTTTTTTGTCAAACTACTTTTTCCAACATCAAGAATGAACTTTCACACTCAATACATTGTTCTAGTTCTCATTGTATGAATGCAGAACCAAACCCCAGAGACTTTTCAAAGTGAAAAAACATTCGGAGTAAGTTGCATTTTTGTATTTATCATCATTGTTTATATCCAAAAAGTATTTCTTCTCCGTTTGTACCAACATTAATACTAGGAGGAAAGGTGTTTCATTCTCATACTAATGATGATGCACTCACCTCAACAGACAGAGAGGAGACATGAACTGTGTAACTGAAAAATTTAATCTTACATTTTTTGCATCCATGTTCATCCAGTGTATAATGTTGTGCTGCTTAAGAAACACTGAAACTACAGTAAGCTGAAGTTAATGTAATGAACTAAAGCATGTAGCAGCTGTCACTGATAATATTCTGTTGCAATGCAAGAGATTTGTTCCGTAATTACGATCTTGTAATCAGTATTAGTGTGCATGAACAACGCTTGCAGAACTTGAATCTTGACTAATTTCTTGAGAGAAAAAGCAGATTTGTAGCCTCATCATACCAAGGTAGTGTCATCAGGGGGATGGCTGCACAAAGGTTGGCATACTGAGATAGGTCATAAGGTTTTAATATAGACTGGTCTAATGTGATTTAAACTGCTCATGAATAGATATTTTAAGCTGAATATGTTAGCCACCCTATCAGAGGAGCTGTGTTTCCAAGGTAACAATTACTGCGGCACAAATGTTTATCCCATAAATCACTTTGTTTTTCTTAATTTGTTGACTACAGCATCACTGCAATTCGTCTTCTTATTTATTTACTTCTGCTATTGCTACAGTGAATGTTTCTGGTAAAATCTGGCCTTGTAACTGTTAAACTGCTAAATTGCACCAGAGAGCATGATCTTAACTGCAGGAGGGAATAGAGCCAGTTATTTTTAACCTGGGTCCCGTACGTAAATCTCTATGCAGTTAGCTACGGGCGGCTAATTTCTGTGTTTACTTTCTGTCAGTTTTACGTTATTTAGGTAATATTGTAGTTTATTTTGAAAGCTTTAAGAGGCTTGCACTGCTTGCCTCAACATGCGTAATTTTGCCGGAGTTGCGTTTCCCGTATCTCTGTAACTAAAGTGCAAACTGAGCATGACCCATTAGTCAATTTTGAGAATTGTTGAAAAATATAATTTTCCTTTTGAAGCAGTTGTTGGCTTGCAACGTTTTTCAGATTCAGTCTGAACTTACAAAGATGAACTTCTTGTTAAATCTAAGATTTAGTCAAAATCGATCCTCTTGACAAAAGTCCCAGGTCTTAATCATAAAGTCAAACTCCCATTCACAGTTAGTGTCAGTCACTGACAGTGTAGCCGCTCCAGTAGTTGCAGCCTTTTCATGCTCCACAACAGCTCATTTGGCAAATACAGGAACTCATATTATGCTCTGATATGTTTTCCAGCTGAGTATGGGTGAGGAACATTGTCTTTAGAAAAATAGTGATCACTTTCAGCAATTAATCATAATTTCCCCTTCTGTTACTCCTCCTTACATGTGACTCCTCTTTGAGTGTGTCCATTCACTTGCCCTTTAGCCTTCACTCTGTCGTCTCCTAACTTTCCCTCTGCTTGAAGTTTCCGGATCAGATCGTGGGGCCCCTTCCCCATCAGAGCCGACGGGTGCCTGTAGGAGCCTCCCAGGCGGTCCCACAGAGTGAAGTATTGGCCGTAATTGTAGTCGAAGAAGAGGTGGTGGTCAGTGTGGTGGGCTGAGCCGTTGATGACGGGCGTCAGAGCGCCAGGGACACGATAGTCACCATCGTGGATGGAGATGGTCCAGATGTTGACGAAAATGTACAGGGCCAAGTAGAGCACCTTGTGGAGGGGGAAGAAGAAGGGGTAGATGTGGTATGGGAGTCCCTGCATGAAGCCGTCTACTGGATGAAAGGCGTGGCTGGCGAAGGGAGAGGGGATCTTCCATAAGTGGTGTGGTTTGTGAAACAGCTGTTGGGGAGAGCAAAGAGGTCAGCGAGAGAAAGTTATTGCTTGCTCTAAAAGTCTTTATGACTGTGATTTTATTTGACACTTTTGTATAATTTCCATTTATTTAAGGTAATTATGCAATATGAATAATGAAGATAAGAAGAGATGCAGTGCTTGTAGTAACGGTAAAGATGCCTTTACTTCTCTGTTTGATCTCCTAATATTACTGACTAAATGACAGAATACTAATTTATACTTACACCTAATGTCTTATTTGGGATCCTGAAGACCCCTGGTCCTCTTTCACAGCTCAAAAAACAGGCTGAACATTGTTTTATTAGCTTTATACTTGATGACGTTTCCTAATTTTATGATAATTAATTTTAAACATGAACTTTTTTTTTAACTGTTTCAGAAGTATTACTTCTGTAAAACATGGTTAAATACAATACATTTTCATCTGCTCTTTATCTGTGATTTGTGTTGACAATACTTTTTACACAACAAATTCCAAATAAGTTTATTTGGATTTCTGTTATTGGAGTTTTAACAGAGAGTTATACCGCTCTGGTGTCTAAGTGACCTCAAACTTAAGTACCGTCACAGTGTAAGCTAACGGGAAGGCTTACCACTTCAATACATATCTACATAGTGGGTTTTCACAGGGTCAGAAGAAAAGACAAAATACTACAAGGGAAAAAAATGGTTAATTTGGCAATTACTAGTGTTATTTTTAAACATACAGCAGTGGGGTCTGTGGGACCCCAAACAATGAGGAGATAATGCCAATGTCATTGAAACATAAAGGTCAAACAGGCGAGAGTAGAGACGATACATTGGCTGGTATTATTGGGTGAATATGTCCTCTGATAAGAAATTGAAATGAAACCTGAACAAATAAAACCAAAATGATCTGCATGACTTGTTACCACGAGAGGTACGTAAGAAAATATGTTTTTAGGAATTTGGGTGAATGAACCCTTTAAACTTTAGAAACATGCTTATTATAGATATGAAGATCTTAAAGAATATTTAAAAAAAAATCTGATTGATACTATCATGGCAGATAGTCAATATTCTGGTATTGTAAAGAAAATTAAACAGTGATTTGGAATCATCATCTGCGTTTCAGTAATTATACTGTGTCAAATGAATGAAGTGTGCATTACATTGCCTTTTAAGCAGCTAGAAATGTGAAGTTCAAACAAAAACCACACTTGTACTGACCTTATAAATAAGCTTATGATGTAGGAACCGATGAATCCAGTAGATACACATGTCAGTGAAAAACAGGAAGGAGATCATACTCAGGAAGAGCCCGGGCCACCCTGAAAGCACACAGATCATGTCACCACCGAGAACTTCAGGGTGCGTTCAGGGTCTCAGCCCGATGACAAATGCATGGAAACAACACAGATTACAGACAAAGTGAAAGCTGGCGAGGTCATTCAGCAACTTACCCAGCGGAGATTCATTGACGTGGTTGTACAGTTTGCTGTATCCTCTAACTTCAGCGAAAAACAAGGCCACTGTGGGAATGCTGATCCAGGGAAGGGAGGTCATCGCATATCTGATCTCCCTCCGAACCTGATTCTAAGTAAACACAAAATAAACATAAAAAGATACAGAGGATATATAGAGGGATTTCTGGTGACAATTAACACCCGTGGTGTCCACACTGAAATATAATGCGATAATCAGAGCTGAATCTGGTGGCTGTGTGGACGTTACACTTGACTGCTGGTGTTATTATTATATTTGATTGGTTTCATTTATCTGTAATAGAGTGTCTTGGTTCCTGTTGTGATGTTCTGGTGTTGGTTCTATAGGTTGCCGTAAACACAAAATCCACAACCCTTTAGCAACAATGGCTGAGAAAGGCTGACTGATATTCTTTATTTTTCTTGCTGTCAGCAAATCCCACGAAAAAGACCAGAACCAACAATAAATTGATCCCAATAACAAGTATTGTCTGTGTACCCACAGCATGATTTAGTTTATTCCTCTGTGCCATAGAGCTCCTTTGTTGTGAAAAACACATCACAGAGCCAATGTTCCTTACTTCCATTACCATGAACACACACACCGTAGTTTATTTTGAGTCAAACCAACATACACCGTCCTGCTGCTGTAAACACTCACCAGCGGACCAAATGTGTGTCAATTCACGGCTGAAAATAGTCCCACTATGTACTCCTGTTTGAGTAACAGTTGCTAAAAACTAAAGTGCCGAGCTATTTTAGGAAATTACTGAGCCTTTTTAAAAAATGAAACAAATTTGTGACCTGTTTTCTTCAGTAGGAGTAAATGGATTTGGGGCTGAGTGCACAGAAAGGACAAGGCCTCAGTATGCTTCAAACAAAGTGCTTTTTAGATTGTCTGACAGCGTCCCCCCTTTCCAACAATTTTTGTAACTTTAACCAGGTGTGTGCCATAGTAAGCTTTCTTTTTTCATTCTTCACACCACTACCTCTGTTACTATTCTTGAGTTCAGCTGAGTGCAACACCATGAATGCATCAAGATTACGAAGACACACAAAAAGACACATGGCATGCAGCCGGGAGGAGGCAATGACGGATGGCTTTTTTTTAGCCCCCTTTTTGAGTGTGGCCATTCAGAACAGGTTTAACCATTTCATCTTTTAACCATGGTCAGACAACACAGCCTAGTTGTTCATTTGAAGCATACTGAGGCCTTTATAACGCTACCTAAAGCCTTCACACCAACACAAAAATAATGTTTGTCAGGCACTAATGACACTATAAGGGGTGAACACAGTAATTTAAACAACTGTAAAATACAACAGAATACAGAGTAAAAATCATAAAATTAATTCTAGCCTCTGAGGCCATAGTATGTAGACTAACCCCTCAACAAAACTGAGCATAATAAGATTCAAGAAGGTGGTATTTATTGTATAACTAGATTGCATTTCATTCTGCAGGCGTTTCCATAAATTTGTCCACCCCTCGTAGATGCAAAGTTCAATTGATTGCGTCGGGTTTAGGAGTGCCAATACTGAGTTTATTACTACTAGACCAATCATAAAACAAGATACAGGCTTTATACCTCTAAGAAGTGTGGGTGTTTCATCAGATTGTGGTCGAAGATGAAGTAGTAGCTGATGGCTCCCAGGCCCAGGTACAGGACTGCAGCCCCGAGGTTCGTCAGCACCAACAGGCTGATGATCTGCCGCAGGGCCCCGTCTTCAGCCCACGATGCAGGGTACACATACGGGGTGAGGACGTAATAGTCAGCAACATTCAGCACAAGATCCATGGCTGAATCTGTAAAGAATGGAAAAGAGATGGAGAGAATAAGAGAATAATAATTTAATGAGGGATCTTTTTTTTTAGCAAATGATATACATGTCAAGTCATGAAGATGAAGATAAGAAATCATTAACACTATGAATAGATTTTTTTTAAGTGAAAGCATAGTTGAACAAAGATCCAAAGAATTATTTTTACATAACTAGGAGTTGTGGCACCTTCCTTTACCAATTGTGGAGTTTTGTCTAACACAAGAAGCCAGCCCATTGCAGTAACAGACAGATGTATGTGTATTATTATGTTTTGTGTAGCCTATTTCTAAGTTATTGTGCTGATGAAGGACCCTGACTGGACTTCTGGATTTAGCCCCCTGATCGCTGAAAGGTGGACAAGTCCTGACTTCATTACTTTACAATGGATTTTATTTCTGCAGTTACTAAAAATGATGCCAAATTAACGACGAGGTGACACAAATGCACATTATGGAAAGTTTTGCAAACCACACGTGTACGTTTAATTCAGTGAAAACAAATGACAAGTGATCGAGATGTCACATTTATATAACTTCCTGACCGAAGGTAAATACTTTGCTGCATTAACAAACACCAGAGGTTGCATCATGTGGTAATATTAGAGAATAAGTGAGCTGCACTGTCATATTGTTAATATATATCTACAATTTTAAATAGTACCGTACCTTGTGTAGGTTGCTCGTATTCAGGTACAACTGTGGAGGGATGTCTACTAAACTAAAGGCGAGCGAACAACCAATCAGTACTGACTTACCTATTGCGTCATAAAAAAGGGCATCCAATGAGCGCGTAGTTTCTCATCACGCAGGTTTGTTATGATTTCCGATTGGCCTAGTGGAGGATCTGATCATGGTGCTACAGAAACAGAGCTGTCCTGCCGCAGCTGGAGCAAGGGCTGCAACTCCCCCAGATTTATCTACAAACACATTTGATGCTCCATATTACATTGGATTGGATTGGATATTACTCTACGGCTATAGCCAGGCCCAGATGCGCTCCATTCTCACTTGTATAGAGACCATAATACCAAACTTCCTTTACATACGTACGAATTTAAAATCGTTCCCCTTTTACCCAAACGTATAGACCTCGAGGTAAAAACCTTCATAGGTTACCCTAAGCTTTGGGAGTCACTCTTCAATTCGGCATCTTCCAATACACTCAACAGTGTTTTTATTTTTTACCTTTTATAATGGTTCTGGTATTATTTACACTCTCCATTTTTCTTTATATAACTTGTATGGCTGTAAGCAGGTACGGAGTGTTTGAAATCAAGTTCTTCTCATTCAAACACAGAAATGCCAAACTTTCCAGAACAGACTACTTAATCGAACAAAGCGTTAAAATAAGTTCCGTTAGTTGTGTAATGAGCAAGGCAAAATATTCTTGCAAGATTTCTGAATTAAGTTTGGCGTACAGGTCCAATAGACTTTGACACATTTAAACTATTAGATTGGCGTGATTCTGTCATGATCAGTGTTGTTCTCCTGCCAGTCTTGTACTGCCAGTAATCTCGGGTGAACATTTTACCTTCAAATTTTGCTCTCAAAATAAATAAAATAAAATAATTCTATGAAACTGACAGCCATCCAGCCACAAGGTGTCGCCAATGCTCTACGGTACCAGAGGGAGCAGCCTCAGCCTTTGATACACTGTACTGTATTATTGACTACATACATACACAGTGTTATACATGAATATTATAGTGATACCTATGGAGATTAGTGATTTTTTTAATACATCTACATGTCGATAAGCCACCAACAGAAGCTTTTAAGATATATGGCCCTTTGGTAGGAATGTGATTTTGTTATTGTTTGAAGAATGGCTCTTGTTTTTCTGCTCTTGTTCTTTTCTTTCGTTATTCAATTGTTTTTTTCCCTCTCTTTTCATTCTTTACTCTTAAATAGAAGCCATTGCCAATTTTCTTTCTGATCAATTTTCATTATGATGTTTATATTACCACCAGGGACTGCCAAACATTTTAAATGAAACTTATTCTCCATTCGCAGCCCTTAAATTGCCTCAAGAGGCAGTCAATGAACTTTAAGCTATGTAAATAAAAAGGTTTTGATCTTCTGTTCACTTTCAGAATTGTAATTTATTCCCATTTTCTTCAGACACTTGGGACATATGTTTTTTTGTTTTTTTTGGATGGAGAGGTCATTCACATGTAAACTAAACTAATGCTGCAAAAGTCAGTGACTGTAATTTTATTATAAAGTCCATTCTTTATGCAGTGGCTCTGAACATCACTTTATCGTCTTTGTTCCTTCTTTTTTCAACTGTTTTTGGTAATTGTAAACAGCAGATTAACGTATACAGTTAGATATATAACTTATACTTATAACTCTATAATTAAGAAATATAATGTCACCCTCTTTACCTTTACTATTGTTGATGCTGTGTCAATCTTGAATCTTACCTCAAAGAAAAGACTCAAAAGAAAACATATTTCAAATTACACACAGAATTCAGCACTATTTGAGCTATTATTCTGCTGAGATTCAACTTCAGACTCATTTCACCTGTTCTTACACTGTGTTATTTATTTAATGAATGCTGCACTCTAATATTTAAAGAGGCAATTCACCAAAATCACCTTTAGATATCCACCTTTGAAAATTGTGCTGCCACCTCAATGATATGAAACTGAACGAAAATTAGTTAGTGCTGCTCCAAGCATTACAATGACATTATCTAGCTACACTCTGTGGAGTTTGGAGAGTTCACATGATGCACACAACAAAAAAGAAATGTAACAACGTGGTTATGGTGGCTGCTATTTTAGTTCGCTAACATTTGTCTTAGAATGTATCCGGTGTTTTCACTGATTCATATTTCCTGAAGCCACTGTCTCCAAAGTTTCTCCACAGATTGCTACTTTACTTGGCTGAAAACACAATATACAGTACACAGTAAGGTCTTTATCACAAAAAGTAAAGTAGCAACCAAAAACTGGAGATTTAGCACATATTCGACAACATTTCAGATCTGCAGAACATGCATGAATGCAATAATAAATTAAAATGTTTTTAATATGGCTTTGTGGCCAGAATAGTCACATGCAGGCATTGGCGTCAAAGTGAACTACCTCTACACACACTTTGAGACAAATTAGCTTGCTGTAGTCACTGGCAGTGATCAGGTTTCTGAAATTTCCTTCATTTAGCTTGACATGTAGCACGACTGCTGCCCTTTTAGCATCAAGCTATTCTCCACTGCTCTGCTTGTGGTGCTGGAAGGACAGCAGATGGCCACACTTTGTGTTTAATGATACAAAGCTGTAGGCTGTCTTCTATCATAAATACGACTTCCTCTGTTCATGCATATGCCCAACATTTGGTATCCTTATGTGACATATTTTGAAGTGATTTAAGGATCATAAATGTAAAGATTAAACGGCTGCACTAAACTACAACGCTTTTTTAAGTGTTTCACAGTATGCTTCTCACTCACCCATTCACAGCAGCAAGCTATCATTCAAGGTGCTGGCCTGACCATCGGGAGCAATTTGGGGTTTAGTGTCTTGCCCAAGCAGTCTTTGACCTGCAGACAGGAGGAGCTAGGGGGATTAAACTGCCGACCCTGTGATTAATAGACAAGCCACTCTACCTCCATGGCCAGAGCCACCCTGTACTATGATTTTTTTTCTGTGCAAATAAAATTATAAAACAAGAAAAGTATAACCTCAAGCGTAAAAAGAAACGGTTCCATTATGCTTCCAAACCCAGGGCAATCCAGCTTAATAAACAGGAATAATGTATTTTAGAGGAAATGTGTAGCCTAAAGCAAAATAGTCAGCGTTTAAAACACGTTTTAAGATTAATTTGTTTTACAGTCACCTGCTTTGGCTGATATTTAGAATAATAATTTATTCACACACTTAATGCAACAGTTGTATACAGTAATTATCCTGCATGTATGAGTAAAGAAACCCTGTTCGTTTAACAGAGCATTTGTTGGTGGAAACCTTGACTGGAGCCGTCTCTGCTTTAGAAGAAAGTTGGTGTTTTGAGTAGAGCTGGAGCTGTCTAACAGGCTGTGAAGGCATCTCCCTCTGTGTGCAGACACACATCAGCCAATCAGGATATCTACAGAGAGGCAACCCTCATGCTGAGCCCCCAGATAACCTGCTGCTCATCATCTCCTCAGTAGGCAACACCAGTGGAGGTGTCACTTTGGGAAATGTAATCAAAAATTGTAGAAACTCTTGTCACAACTGGAGACACAAGCAACTGCTCAACTTTTTAAACTATCATATATTTGATTATCTTGTCACTGGGTTGATGTGATGAGTTTGACCTTTCTGATTCCTGTTACAGCTCATATATGCTATATATATAATTGCGCAGCCATGCTAAAAAGAAATCTGATAAAGGAAAGAAAGATGAGTGGTCAGACAATCAAGCAGATTGTAAACATTTTTTTTCCACCTTAGCCAGACTTATTGAGGGATTATTGTGACATTTCTGGTGCTCTCACTTATGGTTTTACCTCCAAATAAAGTGATTTAGATAATCTGGCTGAACTGCTGGTTTACTTACAACCTCTCTGATTGGCTAACAGCCCAGTGATGACGCCATGTTCCCAGATCTCATGTCAGTACAGCACAGTAACCGGTAGAAATGAAGGCCAAATTACGAAAATAAGACCAAAGCTCTAATAAACAGCAAATATTCTTTAAATTTACCCAGACAGATTAATTAAGCACAGATTTTCAGCAGCTCCCAGGGTCATATTGATAGTGTTGCACGTGCACACCTGGGTGCTGCCGAGCGCAAACTAATTGACATCCACATATTTCATATTGACGCATTAGAGGCACACTTTCTCAGCAGCAGCACTGAGTATGAGATTCAGGCCAACACATACATCACACCGTTCACAGTTGTTTGACAAAAAATAGGAAGAGCTGCCCAAAGACTAAACAAGATGATACATAATCCTGTGTTCGTTGACAAAATTGAGCAGGATTCTTGGTCAGATGTGTCGGATCAGAGTACCCTGCATATAAAGCCAACCAGCCAGCCATGAGAACCACTTCACCTCCTCCTTGGATTTGGATGGTGCAGGCCACAGCTGCTGCTGTTTAGTCAGTTCAGGGCTGGGGCTGCATCTGCTCATAAATAACGCAGTCTCATAAAATTTCATGGCATGAGAATTAACTCTGAAATGCAGTTTGTGTTGTATGAATACTGCAAACATAACTTTCCTCTACCATGAATGGATTTATGTGACAAAAGCACAAATTGGAGGCCCATTTTCTGTTGTCACATGAGATGTTCAGATAACAGTTTATAATAGTATTACATCTTCTGTTTAAAGCTGAATTAACAGCAATTTTTGACAACTAGAGAGCAAAGAGTCTTTATATATTATAACCCACTTCTCTAGTCATGGCTAACCAACCCTGTTTCCTAGAAATTACGTCTCTATATTACTAAATTGTTTTCCCAAGTACATTGAGATGGCAAACGTAATCGCTGCTTGGATTAGACTTTTTTTGGATGAATAAAGTGCTACATTTGGTGGCTAGGGTGGACAGCGTTCAAAGTGCAGAACACCAGAGACCAGGATTTAAATCCTCAGTCCCACACCTGGTTCAGTTTAGGCAACAAAAACACTCTGGTTAAGCTTAGCTCCGATTCGTCCAAAAAGCCATCAATCATTTTCATCAATACCATTTTGAGAGCGTGCAGACGAGCACTCTGTTTGCAAGGCAGTCCACGCTCGACACTCAGTTCCCGCGCCCTACTCCACTGTGTAAGTTCAGTTTTTTCTGTGACCTCTCAGCTTTCTGTCAACATGCTAATCTGCTCTCTCAACATTTTTCAGCGTGCTCTCACCTCTCTGTACCTGCGCTCATCATCACCCCCTTACGTTTCGATTTTGTCAAGCCCGTGCTCAGCATTAGGGAACTCAGAAAACGCCATATATCAGGCTCTTTGGCTGGCTAGATGTTTGACTGCTCATTCTCACATTTAAAGCTGCATGTTCAGTGTTTCTGCACATGTTCGCAACTCAGGATTTTGTGCTCATTTCACAAAATGTTGGAAGGACCTTGTACACCACTTTACACTTGAGGTGGCTCTGAACCAGAGGTGTGGACTTGAATCACATGACTTGGACTCCAGTGAGAATCAAGTCATAAAACTAATGACTTTAGACTTGTAACTTCACTTGGACTTCAGTTTGCTTCTTCAGTGACATGAAGTTTATTTGAAAGTAATGAATACAGATTTTAAAAAACATTCATTATTGACTGAAATGTACAATAATATCAAAGTTACTGTGTTTAAAAATTTTAAATAGCTTTACATTTGGTGGAGGGCGCATAATGACCTGTTCGGGACCGACGACACAAAGGTTTTAGGACTTGATTCAGGACCTCATAGCCAAGACCTGAGCCATACTTGTGACTTTGAAAACAGTAAGTTTGTCCTACCTCTGGTCTGAACTATAACCTTGTTCACTTTGATTTACATTTACTTTTACTACTGATGAAAAAAGAAAAAGGGAAAAAGAAAATGGCAACAGAGTAACAGCAGTAAACAGCAGAGGTGGGACCAAGTCCTCGTTTTGCAAGTCACAAGTAAGTCTCAAGACTCTGCACTCAAGTCCCGAGTCAAGTCCCAAGTCAAGACAGGCAAGTTCCCGAGTCAAGTCCCAAGCCCTAAACTTTGAGCTTCGAGTCCTAAACAAGTCATAATGTGCTCTTCACCAAATGTAATGCCATTTTAACAACAAGAGTAATGATATATTAAATTTAAACAAATCATGAATGCTTTTTAAAATGTGTATTTATTTGTTAAAACAAGTGCAGCTGACATTGCACTTTCATAGCATACAGCACTATTAACCAAATCAGAATGAATTTTGTATGTTTCTGTTCTGTCTTGTTGTATTTAAATTACAGGCTTTTTAATCTTTGGGCTCGGGGGGGAAGGTATCAAGTATTTTCAAGTCAAAGGCTCCAAGTCCAAATTAAGTCACGAGTCATTGGTGTTAAAGTCCAAGTCTTCTTTGATTTTGTCAAGTCAAGTCTGAAGTCATCAAATTTGTGACTCGCATCTGACTCGAGTCCAAGTAATATGACTCGAGTCCACACCTCTGGTAAACAGCAACAGTATTATAAGAGTAACAGTATTATACAGAACTGGCAGTTCAGGACTTTTTGTATACTACAAAAAAGGACAAAGTTTAACTCTGAGTGTTTATTAATTAAGAAGAAGTCAAGAGCACAATATAAGAGGTTTACACTGTAAGATCGCTGTTACTAGGTTACTGACAATCAAGATGGATTGGTTGCCTTGTTCTCTTTTCAAAAATGGTGACTGGTTCGAGGTTTCCTGCATTTCAATGTCATGCTAGGAAATAAGAAAGGTTTAACAACAAAAGAAGAAGAAGAAAATGTCATTTCCATGGGCTCCCACATTAAAAAAACCACAAAAAAAAACATATTAACTTGTCAGATCAGATCATATATGATGGCATGAATACCACATCAGTAGGTAATTCAAACGGACTAAACACAACCCCACTTGAAGGCACCATAAGTGTCTTTGAATATTTTGTAGACTATTAACAGTTAGCTCAGTGAGCCAGTATTTGCCGTGATGAGATTTGGCTCCGCAAAACATCCACACACTGTTAATTCAAACAACTTAAAACATATTAAAATGCAAATTGCCTTCTGGACACAACATGCTCCACCCATTCCACTTTGATGATTAAAGTTCACTCATCAAACAGGTGGCACATCCCTCTCTTTGAAGCTGCCTATTTGTAGATCCTGCACATCCTGAGAGGTACAGTCTGATGTAATTCTTCCTCAAAGAGGGGTAAAAGAAATTTTTTGGAAGAGGTTCTCTCGAGCTTTTTAGCTGCTTTGTTCACTTTGCTTTGTACTTCCCCAATGTTGAAGGCGAGTCTGCGGCCAAAACATGTTGGCTTCTATTTTCACTCCAATTTGAGCTAGCAAGGTAATAAAAACCTCTCCTTTTCCTTTTGTCAGGAAAGGTTCCTCGGACTTCAGTCTTGTTATTGCTTTTTAGATATGTTGCCAACAAAACATCAATTGAAAGTAAAAGTACCTGAATGAAAAATGTTACCATACGGTGCTTTATGCTTGCAAAATAAAACCCTCTACTTATGGTCTCAATTGATACAACCTCAGCATTGTATGTTTTTTTAAATTTTTTTTTTTTACCACAGCTTAGTATCAAAGATCCTCATAAGTAATTGTCACACTTTTGTTTATAATGTGCTTTTATTTTGAAAACTCAGGCTCCTGTAGCGAGAGATAAAGTTATAATCCTTTACATTTTCACGTCAAACCCCATTGCTAACATTAGCATTTAGCTAAGAATGATTCCCATGTATACTATCTGTGCATTGACAATATAACACTATCCCCGGTAAATGTGTGACCTCGAACAACGGACTTTGGCTGTCGTGAGGCGTTCCTATTTGCTTGATTTTCAGGCACTTCTGTAATATGAAGCGCCATGTTGGACATATCAGAGATTTTAGAAAAGTCAACTCTGATATGAACACGGCGTAAGAACAGTCTCACAAAGTATATATATAGTTTCAGAGTATGTAGTGTGTTCTGGAAAAGTGACAAAATAAAATCAAAACAGACAAAAGACAAAACAGTCAGTAATATGCATACTAAAAAAAAGATGATTTTTGAATGTGCTGTTGATGTATGGTATTCTCCCACAATGCAATGCACAAAGTAAATGAAGGAGCTGCTCACATCTTGACAACATTAAAACTAATTGTGGATGGTGGTGAATCAGCTCCAGAACACCTCAGAAAACAAAAATAACTATAACATTCTTGGAAAAACATTTTAGTGTTTTTTTGCCAAGTTTATTGACTCTCTAAAGTCGCAGTCTGACTGACATCCAACGACACACTTATTGTATAATTTCCTGCTAGTATAAAACTGTTCAGTGTATTAATATCTTGTATACTACCTGCAAAAACAGTATACTATAAAGATTAGTATGCAGTACATAGTATACATAGTTAATATCTAATATGGAACTGGGACACAGAGGTAGTTTTGTTGATATTGTTTTTCAGTGTTTTTCAGCAATAGCCATTTCATTTAATTGCCTCTCACTTTAGTCATTGTCATTGTTGTGGAGTCTGCTTTTGAAAAAAGCTAAATGGCCAACATTTATATAGTTCTTTTACTCAAAGAGTGTGTGTGGAGCTACCACGCAAGGCACTGGCCTAACCGTCGTGAATAATGGCGGCTCTAGCTCAAGAACACTCGGACATGCAGACAAGAGGAGCTGAAGATCGAACCACCAACCCTGCCATTAATGGACTCTAGCTCTTGAACCTCAGCTGCCTTAGAGGGAAACAATACATGTACATGTGGGATGTGATGCAGATGAATAAAGACGGTATAATAGTGGATTTAACGTAATGAGCAACACTCGATCCTGAGTGTCTTCATTGGTCTTTTTTATTAAATCAACATGATCTGATGAATCTGCTCTTGTTCAGGCCTTTTTGCCACATAATAATAATAAATAAAAGTATTATTAAAATGCACTTATTATCACCAGTAACCACAGGTGTTGCCAAATCTACCAGGATTGAAATCTTAGTGTACAATTACACTTTTCAGTTAAGTTTTTTTAGGATGTATTTTCAGTTGAGTTAAGAGTCTCTGTGTTTTCTACGCACCATTTAACATTTTAATTTCCTTTTTAAAATAAAAAAAGCAACGAATAAGAATCCATTAAGCCTTACAGCAATGTCTCATCTCCTGATTTTGTTTTATTTAAGTAAATGCTGCTTGTTGCCTGATGCACTGCCCCGTTTTCACAAAGACTTTCACTTAAGAGGAACAAGAGTCACACAAAGAAAGAAAAAAAAGGCAAACAAAGACAATCCACATTAAACACCTACTCTCTTTGTGAACGGGTCAGCTTACAACAAAGGTCTTAAGATGAAATAGACTAATTTTGCTGTCATTGTGGCCTTTTCCCACTTTTACAGAGTGAAAGTTAGAGCCTTCTTTTGGTTAGATCTGTAATCACTATCCAATCCCCCTGGAGGAGAAAAAGAAATTTAATTTGACAAGGAGGTAATGAACCCGTGCAGCCATTATCTTAGATAACCCATTTGAGAGACTGGTTGAGCACTGATGAAAATTCTATTAAACATAGCTGGCTGATTTCTCTATTTTGTTCAGTGGCAGAAAAGCCTTTTTTACCCTTGCCAATTTACTTTGAACTCTCAAAGTTGCCAAGGATCATTATATCAAGGAGCTTCAAACACTCACCCTTTACTTAATGATTCAAAGGCAACAACCCCAGACTGTGGGCTAATAACCTCTGTGATGCATACACAAGACACCTAGGCAAGTGCAGGAAATACTTTCTCTCTGGAGTTCGAGTTAGAGCAGGATTCTGGTCTTATATGCAACTTTTCTGGTGTCTTAGAACTTTCTTGTTTTCAAATCCACTTTGGTTCAGACTCATCCTGGCCTCAATTAAATGCTGACTCTGCTTTTCTTCACTTTCCAGTAAACCTAAAGGATACGTTTTCTCCCAGTGGTCTATATTCTGCAGTATTTTCTCCATACTGCAGACAATTCAGTCATTAAGTGCAACACACACAGAGCACTTAATGTCACTGCATACACTCCATACTTTGAGAGCCTTTGCAGACTTTTGTCAAACGTACCGTGACATGTTCACTGTCATCAAATCAAGTCTGTGAGGCTGCTGGGTGCTAAAATGCGCTATGAGATGGGACTTGAGTCCTCAAGTGTTCCCATTGAGATGAATTGAAATTCCTGACCCAGTAATTCATTTCTGGGTCATAACTACATATATATGCTCAGTATGTACAGTAAAGTGTTCTCTTTACATGTGCTATGCAAACACAATATTATATTCATAGAATACCAACCGTTGCCCATCTTGCTTTGCAGAATATAACAAATTCAAGTTATTCAGCTTTTGCTTATTCTGTATGTTCGTTATCAAAACGTATTACATCAATAAACGTATACAACAAAAATGAAAAAAGCAAATGTCTTCAAAAATAAATATGGTGCATATTATATTATTATTACTACATATCGCTATGGATTATGGGTAATTATTAATAATCTGAGCTAAGTCTGGTGAAATCTGCACTCCAAGCAGACTCTCTAGAAGTCCACAGAAAGTCCACTTGAGGCCCCTTGTGGACTTGATGAATTGGAATTTGGACAGCTGTCATCCTCAGCACTAACAGACAGTATGTAATGTTACTTGTGTAATTACCTTTGATAAGACTAATTTGATACAAGTTCTCGGTAAATGAAGACTAATTTCAAACTATAACACATTGGTGGCATCTCATTTGTCTTTCTTTCCCCTTACTTGTGTCTTAAGTGGGAGGATGCGAAAGCGAGATGCAAGGGGGAAAAAAAAGAGATGTGTGGGAGGAGGATTTAAAGAAACACGTTCAATGAATGAGACATCATCATCCGAATCAGTGTCAGAGGCACAGCTGGATCATCTGCCAGTAGGCTCCGAACTGCTCTGTAGCGCATGTGTGTTTGCGCAGAGTGTGTGTGAACAGATAACATGACGTCCAAACAGTGAAAGCATGCAGTTACCACTGTTGCCGTGATTAGCTTTTATTCACATCCTCCTGCATGATGAAGCAGAATGTGAAACATTAGCCTCCACATGTTGTCCCTTAAAACAAGCTATGCGCAACAAACCATCCATGTCATCCATGAGGTTTTTCAATAAGCTTTCAAAAATGACTTTTCCTTTTTCCTCTAGTGACATTTTCTAGTGAAATGTCCTGAAATGTGGCACATTTCACATGTGGTACATTCATGTTCCCCTCAGGATGAACTGTATTCACTTTGGTGGTCCCTTAACTTTTCATCTAGTGTCATCATCAAGCCAGAATTTCAATTTGTCCAATAGCTTGGTTCATGAATACTGACAAGCTGTAGGCTACTTTGTGTTTAGTGCTAATTAGCAAATGTTAGCATGCTAATACACCGAAGTAAGACAGTGAACATGGTAAACATTACACCTGCTTTCATCAGCATGTTAGCTTTGTCGTTGTGAGCATGTTAGCATGCTGACGTTAGCGTTTAGCTCAAAGCACCGCTGTGCCTATTGTAACTACAGCCTCACAGAGCTGCTAGCATGGCTGTGGACTCGTTACCACTTGTTTTTGGGTTAGCGGAGCTCACAATAACTATCAACTATTCTACACTGGAATGGCGAAAAGCCATAAATCTGAATTAATCTGAACAAATCTAAAGTTGGAGCACATAAAGCAAATACAATGTATTTATATAAGAAAATACAGTTACACTTATAATAAGGTTACACAACACATGCTTAAGTAATGCATGGCTCACTGTGATTAACATGAATTGCTGTTGCTCACCATTAAGAAATAATCAAGTCAATATGAGTTTATGTGATTAGTTAATACTAACACTAAACTAACATAAATCATCACACTCATAGTTACTTCATACATTATTTCTAAGCAGTCAAATTAGCTGGAATCTAGGTACATAGAAAAGAGTCTCTTAGACCTTAGCCTCTCGGAGAGCAGATATATTTATAGAGATATGATTGTTTTTATCAAACTGGTAGTCAGATGTAAACATCTACATGTTGCTGCATGAGCCGGTCGTCAAAAGAAACAATTTCCAGTTATTATTAAAAAAAGAATGTAAGGTGATTTTCTTCTTTTTTGTTTGAATAATAATAATAATAAAGAAACAGAATTAAAGCATTACAATTTCTGGATGAAATATCACATATAGGAACAAGAGAGGTTGCCTTTTAGTTCTGTGGTACTGTATGAACTGCCTGAATCAACTGCACAACACTGCAAACTTCTAATGATTATACCAGAATCAGAATTCCAGTATTCATGGCACTAAAGCACAAATATGATGTTTGTGAAGAACTTTTCGTCTCCTCACATGGCTGCTCAACCTGTTTAAAGCCATGATTAGACCTTGGCTAAGGGGCCTCACAGCATGAATGTTCAAATTATGAAATGGTAAAATCTGAAGCCATGTGTGCTCCATTTAATATTTATCAGCTTCTGGATGCATGTCAGTATTTGTTTGTTCCTTGCCTCCTTGTATATTCATGACATGAATAATGTTGTGTATGTTAATCAGATGGCAGACCAAGAGCAGAGTCTCAAAGCATCCTTCTGGAAAATCAATCATCTGCACAGCCTCCTTAGCATCAACCAACTCTGCTGCTCCCCAGACAAGATCACAGCTGAGGAGTGTACCATCTCCTTTTTATATATTGCTGGACTAACCACAGGCACTGATTAGCAGCATCCCTCCCCCCTGATAGATGCTTTGTGCCTGATTTTAATGAACTGCTTTGCATTAGTGAGCCCTTCTCTCCTCCCTGTACACTTGCCTCTACTTGCTCTCTTGCAGTCTGGCAAACCAGGGCAGAGCTCCTGTGGAAAAAAAAAAGAAAAAAGAATTCAGTCAACACATCTATCAGTAAGCAGCCGACCAGGCGCACTCTGAGCCAAGACAGAAATATTGACAAAATGTCTGCTAGCCATCTTATTATCTTGCCCAGGGTTGCAGTTGGCAAAATAGCACATGCTGGAGGCAGCGGCGGTGGTGGAGGGGTGTGTGTTTCCGTGTGTGTGTTCTGCGGGTAGAAAGAAGCCAATGTTTGTGGAGCTTGCAACCCCCGACACCCTGTTGTTGTACTGCTGAGCTTTGAGTGCTGCGCCATCATCTGTGGTATTAGTGTTTCTGGCTGCAATAGTGAGCTTGAAGCAGATACCAAATGAGAACACATCTGATAATGAATGATTCACTCACTACATTTCTGCTCTTGGTATGAATTGATGGTATATTGCTGTGGCAACATGGGCCAGACACCAGTTGCTCACACCAGTTGCTCAGCTGAGAATATGTCCAAGAAATTTAATGAAATCGTTAAAGGATGGAGTACAGGCGACGGGGCCAGAAACAGGAATTTGTTTGACACTGAGGATAGTGCAGTGCAGTGGAAAGTAAAGGCCGTTTCATCTCATCTGAAAGGACACTTTGTTTATTACAACTTGAGTTTTACTTTGGGAGCGGTGGTCATCGTTTTGATAATGATAACACTGTACTCGCTTAAGTAATTGGTGAGATCTAGCAACACTGCAGCATTACTACAACAAAATCAGAGGGTCCCCCCCCCCCTTATTTACTGCAAATAAATAATTATAAATAAATAAATATATAAATACATTTCTAGTTAGAAGTTGTAATTTTTGCTACATGTATTTCTTGGTGCAAGGTGTTATCACTTTCAATGGAAGCATCAAAGCATCCTCTATGACCACAATGGTGTATTCATAAAATGTGAGTACTATGACTTTGTGTGTCCTTCTCACAAAGACCCGGGGTTAGCAGGAAGTACAGCAGGGATGCCCTTCATACTAAAAGAACTTCCTCAAGCCACATTAGAAAGGGCAGCCTTCTTATTCACAGCTGCCTACATAAAATGTCCTGCCATGACATCTTGCACATTACTTTCAGCAAAATGAAACAGAAAGAAGCTGGAGCAGGGAGGGGTCAAATCAATAATCAAAAAAATAAGAGGGTGAGGTGTGCAAGGGTCCAAAGGTAGCAGTAAGAGGACAAAATGGCCGACACTATAGAAAAACGACTGAAAAGTGTCTTTGTTCAGCAGTTAGAATGAATGTTTTGCTGATAAATCCTTCAGCAGTGCACCCCACAGATGAATTGGCTTAATTAGTAAAAAAGGTGGCAGCTAAGTTCAAGGAGCTGTTTACTGGCTGAATGGATATAAATGTGGGTAGAAGAATGAAATGCAAATGAAATGCACAGTGTTTGCAAGTATTAACTTTCAAAATAAATATAAATTAATTCTTTTTAAAAAGGACAGCAATATTGATTAAAAAAAAAGCAAAGAAACGGATAGTCAAAGAGATGTTGTAAGTATCCAGAAAGATAACATGGAGAATTACAAAGCAAGGGATTTTTAGCTGTTTTGTGTACATTAAAATACTTTGGACAGTACATCACATACATGCCTAGATTTGGTAAAAAACACATGATTCTAAATCTCAAGTTTCCTTTACCTTTAATGTATTCTGTTGAATTTATAATTAATGCCATTCAATTAACAGCATTATCACATTTGACCGTGTCCTTTCAATAGTCTCACTCTGCTATGCTTATGATTTAATACAGTTGTACTTTGATCTTGGAATGAGTCACAGGGATTTCTGCCATTAACCAAACATTGAATTATCTTTAATGTATCTTAGCGGAGACGTTTCTTGTCCTTCACATAAGAGACAAGAGGGCAGTTAAATCATGTAAAGCGGTTAATTAAGCAATACAAGGGTATGAATTTCTGAACTGAGGGAACAAAGTAAGACTATAAAGGGCACAAATGACTAATTTGAGGGAACAGTTAAAGCATCATTTCCTGCCTACAGCGTATTGTTCAACAAAATGTGTAATTTTGTGAAACCATGCATCTAGTGGCCATTAGAGGAACTGCGGTCCTCCCCGGCCTGCTGTGGTAGTTGCTGCTTGGTGTAAAATATCACTTAAACCAAAGCTTTTGCATCAGTGCACTTGTCTGTCACAATCAGCAAATGTTGCTTCAGTGGTGCCAAATCTAACTTCCGGTCATGCAGATGGAGCTTCAAGATCCAATGTTCAGGTTGATTCTTGTTTTGTTCAACCGACACACCCACAGTACACACAAATATTTTCTACAAGGCTCTTTAAGTCTGTTTACTGCTGAATTAATATTTTTCACATCCCTGCCTTCCTTAATTACTGCATATTTCTTACAGAGATCAATGAATCGGTGAATGTCAGTGGGTTACTAACCTCTCACAGACCTGCTGTGTGCCGCCCCAGCAGAGGTGCACATTTTCAAACTGTCAACTCCTCCGCGTAACTCCTCGCCTTTTGATCCACGATAGGGCTCCAGTGACTTTGAAGGCAGTGACAGGTAAAACAGAGAGAAGAAATGAAAGCACCACAGAAAGAAAGATGGAAACTACAGTTGATTTTAAAACAGCAGAGGGAGGCAGCAATAATTAGGGAGATGTGACCTGAGCGCTTCTCAGAACTCCCTTCTATTTCCTCCGGACGCCACTCACTTCAGATGTCTTATGCCTTTTGGGAAGCTGCCAAACGCTGTGGGGATAAATGAAAAATTTAGGGCCTGATTGAGTCTCTGAACAACTTACAAATACCATCCACACACTGCGTGGTCCTGCTGAGAGTCGAGCAGTCAGTCAGTACGTCCAACAAATGCAGTAAGATGAAAAGTTATTGATTCCTAATGTGAGGAAATATTTTGTTGCACCAAATACAGTAATATGAGACAGCAGGGAAGGAAGGGATATAAACGCTGCCTAGAAAAAAAGTTGAGAGTCATATAAACTACAGCTGAAACACGCTACAGAAATGATGTTAACTTGCTAAACTAAGATGACATCTGTGGAAGGTTAATCATTACCTGCTAAACATCAACACAGTCATTGCACGTGGGAGACGTTTGCCTTCAGGGCTTTCTGCCAGAAGCCTTTCAAACGTGGTTAACTTTTTAAAACGGTCACAGTTTGGTTAGGTTTAGGCGCCAAAAGTACATGCTGTAGTTCAGCACTGACTTATTATTTTAACCCAAACTATGATCTTTTCCTAAACCTAGTTAGTTTTGGTGCCTAAACCTAACCAAACTGCGACCGTAGTACAGCCCGACAGCCTTTCTAACACGTGGTTAACGTTGTGAAACAACTTGGCTAGGTTTAGGAAAAGATCAAGGTTTGGGTTAAAATAATAAGTCAACTTTGACTTTTGGTTTCACACGGGACACACATGAACAACGGTCTCCTGGCAGAAAGCCCTGAAGGCAACCTTCTCCCATGTGCCTGAGGATATTAGCATGCTGACATTAGCATTTAGCTAAAAGCATAGCCGTGCGTGCCTAAGTACAGCCTCGCAGAGCTGCTAGCATGGCTGTAGATTTTTTGTTTTGTTTGTTACATCATGTATAAGGATTCATCTCCATATTACGTCACAGACTCCATACATACAGTACATATACATGTCAATAACCTACGAGTCTCCAGCGTCCTTACTGTACATGACCTTAAACGTGTTGCAGACTGGGAGGATACCAAAACAAACACAGGGAGGATGTGAAGACTGTACACACAGAGGCAACAGTGCTAACAGCGAGCTGTAGCTGCTGCTGATGAACAATTACCAACCGAAACAGACATGCTGCTTTCATAGCAGTGAAGCAATGGGTATGGTTGTATCCTGAAGGCTGGAAAAATGAGCGTGAACCTGGAAAGTTGCCACTTGTAATCCCCAGACTGCCGGAGAGGGTCTGGGAGGAGAAAGTGAATGACTAGTTCTTTTTTGTGTTTGTATAGCAGACAATACAAATAAAGCTTAGGATGAATTGGACCTACTGTGAAATTTGATTGGGATGAATGGACCTTGATGTTCTTTCTCTCTGTCCCCAATCTCTTTTAATTTACTGGTGTTGTGGAGGATATGGTTCTCATCATTAATCAGCAAGACAAATGAATCCCCAGCTGCCTCAGTGTGAGAGAGCACAAGAAACAGAGAGAGAGAGAGAGAGAGAGGAAGAGAGGTGGAAGGAGAAGGGAAGGGGCGGGGTATATAAATCAAGTCTGCTTTGATTAATTCACCTTGGTCTAGAGGACATGGCTAATAAGATCCAGGTTGGTATTCAGGATTCTCATGTATTGTGCTAAATATCAATAAAAAGCGAGCTATCATTCAAAATGGTTAATTACACTGGGGCTACTGAAAATCTTTACATTTAGTGACACCAATTAGTGATGTTCAACCCAAATTACAATCATTTGCAGAGCGGGTAATTATCTGCTTTTTGAGTGGTGTTGGTAAAAGCCATCAATCACATAATGAATTAACAAAAGAAACATCCAGTACTGAATCTGGCATTTAAACATGTGACAATCAGTACATTACTTTCTGGTTGGAGGTTTCATTTAAGTCAGGGTTGGCATGCATTCTAAAGGGGAGACTGAAGACACAGTCATACAGTATTATACTCCTTCGATTTGTCACTCACACCATATAATTCAATATTTTTGTCACCATGCCCCTTTAAATACTGTATTTTCTGTGTGAAGGAGCTGCCACTGATAAGCCATTATTGAGCACTTCCTAATCTGTCCACAAGAAGGCACTCTAGCACCTGTTTCAGAGCTTACCTGCAGCCTGTCGCAGAGGGAGAGGCACTTTTGATGGAGGTCTAACAGGCAGAAGTAGTGCTGCAACATTTGAACAAAATTTTCATTTCTCAAAGATAAGACAGCTGTACAAAACAAAAAGTCCAATTCTATACGCAATTTCTAAAATCTATAACCCTTTTTCTTTTTCTTTTTTGCTTCATCAGATAAAGTACAGTGAAGAAAGGCAGAATGATATACACAGGCACATTGTGTTGAAACACTAACACAATATTTGTTGAGTGCAGTTCACCCGATGATACTTGAAATCTCCAGTTCCACCAAGAAAAAGGTCAATATGAGCTCAGCAAGAACCAGTTTTATACTGATGTGGACTAATAGAAACAGCTATGATTTCCAGGGAAAATCAAATCTGAATTTCCCCTTATGTTAGAGCACACGTACAATTTGATCTGCAGCAGAAATCAAGACAACAATGATCCAGAGTGTGCATACAAAAAAACTGTCAAACAAGAGCCACTCTTAATAATGACATGCATTATTTTAAATCCCTTATAGGAAGATAAACATCTCAACAGTTAATTAAAACAATGTACGGTATATATTTCATCATTACAGCCTATTATTTTCTTGGAATATTTATTTATTTAGTTGTTTAGGTGGTTGGCACAATGCCGATATTTCTGCAGGGCAAAAAAAGCAAAACAAAATAAAACTTATAGTTGGTTAAAATAAAGAAAATGAGCTTTACTCAGGAACAACAGCTATAAAGGGACAAAGGGAAACTCCAAATAAATTGGAAAGAAGTATTAAAGCACAAAACCAAATTATATAAAATAAAATCATACATTCATGGGAACTTTGACCTTAAGTACTTGCTGTAGTTGTGTGCACACAATTTTCCTGTGTAATAGGGATTATTGCCGACAATTTGGGTGTGTTCATATTTGGTCTTACCGCCAAATAAAGTGGTTTAGATAATCTGGCTAACCTGGTGGCTTGCTTAGAACCCTCCAGATCATCTGACATGCTTGTGCTTCTTGCTCTGTGGGATTTCATTGTAGAAATGTGACCCTGTTCCCAGATCTCAACAATTACTTTCACTTGCTACAGCTTAAGTGATTTCAAAGCTCTTGCTAAATCTTGGTGCTTTAATCATGTCTCAAGCACTCACTGCCCAAAGAGCAATGGACCGCCTGAGAGAGTCAGTCAAGACAGCTCAGGCAGTGTTGGAAAATGACCTTAGCTGAAGAAAGAACCCTTACCTGAACACATGTGTTGATGGACTAGAGAGCCCAACTCAGCTTCTCATGAGGCCAAGATCCATCCTAACAATCACAAACAGAAAACAAACATCTGTCAACACTAAAATCAGAGGTAGCTGTCCACTTCCACATCTTCATTAGGCTCCTTAAACCTGCTGCAATCACCCAAGCAACAAAGTGCACACGACCTTACCTGACCAAGACAGAGGAGGACAAACACTCCACTGCACCTCGTGGAGACAATGAACCTGCAGTGAACCACAACAGCCAACAGGAGGAGCAAGACACTGCAAACAAAGAGGAAGTGACATCACACAAGACCAAATCACCTGATCATGGTAGGGGGGTGGGGGGTCAAGCCCGGGAAAGTCCATGACATTTAATTGTACAGGCGGAATCTGGTCTGATGGACATCACATTTTAGTGCAAATGACCTGTTTAAGAGGTCGGTTGATCGGTCCAACAACTGTTGGATGGATTGCCATGAAATTTTGTACAGACATTCATGGTCCCCAGAGGATGAATCCTAATGACTTTGGTGACCCCATGACTTTTCATCTAGTGCAACTAGTGAACTAGTGAAATATATCAATTGTCACAAAATTTTGTGCAGACGCTCATGGTTTCTGGACGGTGAAAAAGACTTTGGTAACCCCCAGATCTCATGTTGGATTTAATCTGTGTCCCCTGTTTTTGTTTTCTTTCTTTTCTGTTTTGTGAATATTTGTAAAAGTGTGTTATGTTAGGTTTGTTTATGACAGAATAAAACCAAACCATGCCACCCTTGACTCACATTATAAACTAGGTTACTAAAATAGCTACATCCAATATGATAAGTCAAGTGAAGGTCAAGCCAGCCATAACTTCCCTTCATTCGTAATCAGACTGACTCGGCCCCTGCTCAGAGTTTTTGTTGCAAAGTATAATCATATAAAATAAACATAAAAAAAAACCCCAACAAAATGACACACTGAGCACAAATTGCAATTGAAAACAAAACAATCATAACAAATGCTGAATGGCAGAGAGCAATTTTCTGCTGGAGTCAAACAAACAAATGTCTAGGCACTGTTTTAACCAGTAAGTGGCTATGATTTCACAAATAACAATGACAACAACTCAAAGAGGAGGGAGTTGTGGCTGAATGGAAGCTATGTTTTAACAAAAAACAAGCACCTTTGTGACAGAAAGGTATTGCATTAAAACAATGTCTGATATCAAAAGTGAGGGTTTTTTTTCAGTAATTGTGGCAAAAGTGGAACATTTTCAGGCCAATGGATGTAAGATAAAAGAACAAGAACCAGCAAGAGCAACAGATCAGAAACATGGTTTAGGAAAGTAGTTAGTGTTTCATTTATATGATTACAAATTTGTAAAGTTCAGGAAACAAATGTCTCTTATCATTTTTCTCTGAAAGGAATAGTTTTACATTTTGGGAAATACGCTTATTCACTTTTTTATGCAACAAGTTAGATTAGAGGGTCGACAACACACTCATGACTGTGCATTTACTATGGAGCCAGACCAGACTGTAAACCATTACAGTCTGATATGAACAGGTAGACAGCGCATTTTCTGCTAAACTTGTAATAGATGAGAACACTTGTAACCATGGTAACTGTACAAATCAAAGATGGCGATGAGCCTCAGAATGGTTAGAAGACAAAAAAGTTATGAACCACGGAAACGAGACAAAAATCTACTGAGGAAAGCTAGACCAAAATGTCTTCGTTTTTGTTAAGCTGTTTAGTTTTTATTGACTAAAACTTGACCAAAACTAGTGCAACAACAATGAAATGACTAAAAGTGACTAAAGACTACGACCAAAATCATCACTGCTTGATACCCTGACCCCAATTGTGCACTTGATAGTTAAACTAGAGGAAAGACGAAGGGGAAAGTAAAACCAATCTTATTAATAGTTGCTGCGATATCATGTCATGGACAAAATGTGTTTTGTTTTGTTTTATTTCTCCTGACAAATTTTGATCAGGTTTATTGAGACGTTGAAAATGCTAATTTAACCACTGAATTATACACACATGTACACATTACCTGCTTGGTCGATGGCGTTATATTTGCATACGACCAACTTTGCAGATGTGACTTAAAGGGAAACTCTGGTATTTTTAAACCTGGGCCCTATTTTCACAACTAGTGAAAATCTACTGGTCCAGTAGATCGCCCCCGCCGGCATCCGCAAACGGGCTGCAATGGCCGAAATGTAATCCTTTGGGGCAATTGAGCCTGTGAAAAGTCCGTCCACTAAAAGTACTTGTTTTTGCCACTGACAGGCTCAGACTGTTATTCTAAGTGTCTGACAACATTATGGGAAGGATCCCTACAGAGACAGACCGTTTGTTAAAGAGTAAGATCCTTTCATCTTCCTGCAACAACTCAACCTCTTGCGAGATTTCAGAGACTTTTCCTTGAGCGAGACTTTCTGTTTCTGGTTAAACAAAAAGGATCTTACTCTTTAACATAACTGTCTATCTCTGTACGCTTCGAATAAGAATCTCAGCCAGTCAGCGCCAAAAACAAACACTTTTAGTGGACAGACTTTTCTCAGGTGCAATTGCCCGCAAGGATTACTTGCAGCCATTGCATCCCGTTCACGGATGCTGGTGGAGGCGATCTACTGGACCAGTTCCAAAACTTTTGGTAAGTATTAGTCATTTAGACTCCAAAATTTGTAAAAATAGGTCACAGGTTTAAAAATACCAGAGTTTCCCTTTAACATGATCTATCCTTTCACTGTAGGATTGAGCATGTAGAAATGCTATTCTGCTGGGGTTTGCATCCCGAGCCCGCACAGAATGAACTTTCCCTATCCTTAACCAGAGTGGCGGACTCAGGATGCAAACCCCGGCCTCCTATATCGAAGTCCTGCCAAGTTACAGTTCCTCACAAAACATAACTGGCAAAACTAATTAGTAGAGTATGAGTGTGATTTATAGGAGACAGAGTTGAATGCCGATACATTGCCGATTGTATTTAATGATTGTATGAAAAAAAAATATATAGAGAGTATTACTCTCTGCATAATGGGGACCTGGTCTGATTGTAGAGCAAGGACAAGTAGCTTAATTGTTGCGAGCCGTTACAGGTGGCCTAATTTCCTGAGTGCCCTTAAGGGTCGCCATTACCACAAGAGTTTATGGGTCTGCTCTTTCCTGCCCCCTTACAATCTCACAATCAATAAATCATTCATAATCACTTCTGCTTCACCTGTCGACATCAGGCTGTGAAGGTTTACTTTGCAGAGCCTCTTCATGGCCTCTGAATAGGTGCAAAATAGCCAAGCCATGAATATTATGTTAGCGGTAACAAGGACACTTTTTAACAGAGTTCATTAGATCAATATCAACACTGGCTGCTGAGTCAAATAATAATGTTGCTGTGCACATATAATGGATAAATAATACGTAATTCATGTCAGGATATTGCAGATTTAACCTTTTGAGCTTGCAAGGTTAACACATGAAGACAAGACTGCATCATTGACCTTTTAAATTACTGTAGACAAAGCACCATCACCAAGGACACATGCAGCAAAATGACTGTACTCTGGCTTTATTACTGTAAGTGCAGCCATTTGCTTGTTATAGAGTCAGTTAAAGTGTAATGAATAGGATTCTTTTCAATTTAGGTTATTCAAGGATATTGAGTAATGAGTCTATAAGAGACCAACTGGCACACACATTAAACATGAACTCAGAAGTACATTTTCTATGACTGATGGCTTGCCTCTGGTGTTCGCGTTCTAATCAATAGCAGTATCACCTTTACTTATTTAAGATGTTGGCTCATTATGTACAGCACTTGAAGCATAATGAGAGCCTGAGGTGAAAATGTAATTAAAAAGATAATATCTTCCTCTACTCAAGTCATCTACTGAATACTGAATATTATAGGTGTGTTAATGTCTAAAGTAAAGCCTGACTCATGAACATTAGATATGAATGGAGAAATACATTTTTCTATGACAGATAGCTTGCCTCATGTCAATTCCACCTACTACGTCGTAATCAATAACACTATCTCCATTTATTTATCTGAGTGATAGATGTTAGTTAAAAAGGTTCACTTCACCCATCAAGCAGGGAAGCAGAGATTGATTTTCAGAGTATAAATCTTGTCGAATTTATTCAAGCTTTCACAGAGCTCCTCAAGGTATTACCCTATATTTGTGTTAATTAGCAGCGCTTGTTTTATACTGCATGTTCACACTGGTTTATGCATGTGATAAAGATTTCATGACATCTGTGCCTGCCAAGGTTCACTTCAGACTGAAAAGAGCTTTCAATATCACCAAAGAATAAGCGGAAGTGGATATATACACACACACACACACACACACACACACACACACACACACACACACACACACACTTTCCTTTGTCTCCTTGTCTATCTAAATACACTGAGGATATTCAGGAATGCAAAATTCATTGAAGCTGAACCTGTGCAGACGATGGTGTATTTGTGAGGTATTTCAAAACAAGACTAAAGTGTAAAGTCCCTTTACTACTACGATAAGGGAATATTCATTATATTCATTCATTATACAAAAAAAAAAAATCATGAAAAGTTTTCTTCACTGCACCCTATATCCACACTGCTCACCTGAAGGCTACGCTGCAACAGGTGCAGTCATTCGCTGTCCATAAAACCTTTCATAAGCACAACCTGAGTCTATATTCCCCAAAGAGGGGAAGTTATTATCGTCACTCCCCAATCCCTGCTGTGTGGAGCTTGGTGTTTCCTTGTGAAGAGTGATTGAAGACAGTAATTAAGTAGTTAAGCTTAATTTTGAGGCCGAGATCTACGCAAGCTCAGAATCCCTAATTAAAACAATCACAAATGTTATTTAAAATATCACCATGTTAAAGCCTCAGAGAAACTTGTATCTCTTACGTCGCACTTTATTCTTCTCCACAGACTATCCTGTCCAGAAAAATGTGCTTCTTAAAATAACTGATTATTTGACTGATTAACTGACACTATCCAGGTACCATTTTGTGTCAAAGCAGGAAGCAGTGTGATGTATTCTGTAAAGCAGTGAAAAGTTGCAGAGAGGATGTTGGAGTGGATGGATGTTGACTTCTGAAATTGCAGTCTGCCATTCTTATCTTTTAAAATTCTGTCTGTCACTATCTGATATTTTGACTATATATTCTGCAAATATTTCATAAAAATATCTCTGAACCTAAATGCAGTCAGGTTTCATCATCTGCAGACGGTTACTGAAGCTGAAAAATAAATAATACAATATGTGTTGCTGTGTGTCCATATTAGTCCACATTTTCCCCATTTACCTGTGGAGCATCACCTTAATATATTAACATTTAGAAAAAAGAATAATACCAACACTGATTATTTTGGACATTAATATCTTTTCTTTTTTATTAAGACAAGAACTCTTCATTGTTTTGTAAAAATGTCTATTTATGAACCAATACAAAATGTGTATGGGAATGTGGAACTCCTTTTTCTCCATTAATACACATTAACATTTCCCAAGAACAGCAGAGAGACAAAAAGAATCAATCTAAAAACAATGACTGGTGAAACAATCAAAACTTTTTCAAGAATCAAACAAGCTTCCAAAGGCGGTGGTGCGTTGAAAGTGACAGTAGTATAGCCACAACACGTTTCTGATCCTGCTTCATTCCAATAAACAGCGTACTCTTTATGACCTATGTCAATACAAAGCAATACTTAACACATCTTTTACAGTGCACCAAATATTAAGGAAAATATAGAAAACATGTACAACATATATGCAAAATATCACCAATTTTGCCTCTTGGATCTAAAATGATGTGTTGCACTTGATTCGATGAGGATGCATTGTACTTGCTTTTATGTCGTTGACAGGTGGGGCCTAAACTTTGCATTCTACCTGAGATGCAGTCACATCGGTCAGCAACGCATGAACCAGAGACAGGTCATTATCAAAAGAATTTAATATGGAGAAAACTACATCAGTTACACTGTAAGTCCAATTATTACTCTACATGGGCATTTAATAGAAAATATAATGATACATACAATAACCTAAAATATCATCCTGCTATTTACTTCCAATTAAATCTTCACCATTTCTGAATATTTAAACCTACTCGCATGATATTTTTATGTTGTTTTGTTTATCTTACTCCTTATATTGGAACTTTGGGAGAGCAAAATAAAACTCTTCTTGTAAGTACAACATTTAGAGAAACACTCCTGCCGTTCCAACCCACAAAAGGTTTAATATTCACAAATAAAATATGAATGCATCAGCCTTAAGGGAGAAGACAATATTCAGTTCTAGTCCTTTATTGGCAAGTACATATTTAGAAGTCTAATTTAAGTCGAAGCTGCCACATGTCACTGAAGCAAAATAGTGTTCACTGTAAAATACAAATCACACAATCTCCATCTTATATGAAGTGACATCTGCTCTGTGATTCATAAAGCAGTGATAACAAGTCAGTTAATAGTTTTATCAGACACCAGACCGTAAAACATCGAACCTAATCAGAACCCTTCCTCACCCCCACCCATCCACGTAACAAACACAAAACAGTGTCATCAGCATACAGTGTGTTAACTTAGTGGTAATTCCTTTGTGAGTACAGAACTTTTAAATTAAATCAAGTTTTCACAGAAGAATAAACAGTTGGAGAGAGTTGGACACAGCATCTTTGATCTTTGTCTGCAACATCACTCCTGTAGCTCCCCCCCCTCCCATCTACAACTGCCACATCCAATGGAAAAGCTAAAAATATGTCCACAGCTCCCACCCCGCCCGCCTGCTGTTTTCTAAAACTGCAGAAAAAATATTTAACGACTTTAAAAATGCACAGATGCGTTATGCTCAGGAGGGTGAAATTTGCGTAATGCACTTCACAAGAACCTTCTCAACTGCCTCCGGACGACCCCAAAAAAACACAATCTCAATATGCAAAGACTGAATGCTGTCTTCATGCATGAGTATGATATATTAAAGCTATCACAATGTTAATGTGTTGCAATCTGAGCTGCACAGAGACAAATTCCAATCAAATGGTTTAACGTGACAATAAAGTATTGAATCTTGGATAAGACTGTCCACACAGCAAGCAACACCATTAAGTCTAAAAAGAATCCATTCATTTCCCAGACCTATAGTGACATTTTCATTAATCATTTGATATGATTGATATTCATATATATATATCATATGTTGGTATTTCTGATTTAACAATTAAAGCGTCACGGAAAACCAAAAGACTCCAGTGAAATCTGAGATTACTGTTAGAGCAAAAGGTACAGTGCTGAAGAGAGCTCACTGAAAACACAAGCAAATAAAGAAAAGATCTTTACCACTCTGACAACTCATTTAGAGAAAAAGCACATCAAACGACTGAAACACGAGCTAATTAAGAAGCACATTCACCAATATGACAACACATACAAGGCATAAAGGCACACGCTGGAAATACAGAAAACACAATCAAATACAGAAATTCAGAGCAACGGAACAAACAAAACAATAGACGTTTCTGGGGGACGTCTCAAATGGATGAACATGCTAGCACAAACATACATCAGTAGGCTTACACTAGTGGGTGTATAGCAATATTTCCAATAATATCGGCACCACACATTCAGAATGTTAAAACTAAAATAAACTCATTTTCAAACATCATTGACAAGTTAGTCAGTTTTTAGTGTCCCCTAGAAATTTCTGTTGTTTTCTGTACAACCTGCACAATTTCTTTATTTGCTTGTGTTTTCTGTATTTGCAGCGTGCGTCCTTATGCCATGTACCAGTGTATAAGTTGTGAAATTGGCTAATGTATTTCTTCATTTGCTTGTGTGTTGTTTTTTTTAAAAGTTGCAGCAGTTACTCAGTCACCATAAAAAAAAATATCTCTAACCTGTTGAACTTAACACCGAAGTTACAATAAAATTATAAAAATAATCATGATGACACTCACAGTCATTCTTATGACTTAGCTAAAACATGGTACTTACACCTATTTGCTCATTTATATGCAATGCAAACACTATCAATACACTAAATGACCCCTATCTACTTTTGATATGGAATGTTTCATATTCGTAAAACTCACTGTTATTGTTGTAAAATTAGTTTTGTGAATCTTAATCTAAAAAAATGGTTTGTTACATCATGATTTATTTTATTAAAAAGAAGCAAGCATTGCGAGTTTTGATTTTGTGCTGCAATAAAATGTGTAAAATCAAATTAGTACTGATTCTACTGATTTGATCTGGTTTATGTTTGTCCAATTGATTCTAGCTTCTCAACTTCACAACAACTTTAATTTGAAAAACCGCAGGACTAAGCGCCTTAAAGAAAATCATACTTGCGGAATGGTTGCAGCCACTGTTGGGAGTTGATGAAAAGTTTATCCCTTGCGTTGATAAAACGTTCGAAATGATGTGATAACATGACACACAAAGCCATGAAATAATCACGCTTTGCCTGTTCAAAACTTGTACACTTGTACTTGGTGTACACTGCAACCTAGCCCTCCACCTCAATCCACCCACAGCTGTCACATAGAGTACGGACTCATTAGGCGAGCTGCTTGCTGTGTGAACACATAATAATGACAAACAATGCCATGAATAGACCCTCATTGCCATGTTAAGAAGCTGGGGCATTAATGCAACCCTTTGGGATTACAATCACTGAGCACAACATGTGTATTAAGTTCAGTTACAAACAATTAATTACTTTTGGCATTCCTCAGTGCTCCCCAGCTGGCACAGCAAAACAGATCCTCATTCAGTTTTGGCAGGTGATACATAAAGCAAGATAGAGAAGCAGAAAGAAATGAGTTTAAGCAGGTACATACATGCAAAAAACGATCAAATGTTTAAGCACTCAAGCTGCTGCATCAAAGCAAAATATATATGGAAGTGGAAAGTCTGACCTGTCTCTCAGAGTGTTTCAGTTTGAAGACTTTTACTTTCCCCAACATTTGCTTGTTTTACATTTTGACGAAACTCACAATGAACGTGATACAATAAAATCCACAAAGGTACTCCATTGTAATTCTAGTAAGTTGTAAAAAATATTTCTTAGTAAGGATTAGTGTACAATACAGCTGTGATTCCATTGGCTTGATTAACATTGGATTGTGTGTATATGAGATAACATGAACCCACTGATGGGAGGACCTGGACTGCCATGACCTTTTTTTTATTTTTTTTTTAATGTTTTGCGCAGCTTACGTATTTCTAAAATAAATTTGAATGTGTTTCAGTTTGGAGTTTGGTTAAGGCTGTTTCTCTTTTCGGTAAAGTTATGTACAGTACACCAGCATCTTATGGCTGCTGGTTGGCCAATATTAATACCAAATGTTTTTTCAACAGCCTTTTATCACTGAGGCATCTTGACTGAGAGTCTGCCAAAAAACGGTTTTAAAACAATTTATATTTTCTTATTTTCCCCATTTGTAAGAAGAAATATTGTAGAGTGAGAGCAGATGGAAATCAATTGCATCTCATAATTACAACTCAATGAAAGCCGGCGGGAAAACTAGGCTTCAGTTCAGCCAAATAGAAGAAAAACAGTACTGAACAGAAGAAGAAATCAAAATAATGAAATGGCAGCGCAGTGAAAAATAATATACTACTTCTCTTTACTAAGAAAGATAATTGTTTGAGAGGCAGTAGTATATCTGCTCTGAAGAACAAACTGAGTTTGCAAAACATGAATTAACTGAATTGGTCCAATAAAATAATTTCATATTATCCTTTGCTGCCTTCTTTTTGATTACGTTTTGAATGTGGTTGTGTTCAGGAGGGGGCAGGGAGGGCATATACAGTACATCAAACCTGTTTCTCATTTATGTCCTTTGTACAATGATATGTAAAGCATTCCATGCATTTTTGGAGCTGTCAAAACTTCAGGGGAAAAAGAGAGGGAAGTAATGGCTTGAGACAAATCACAGTATACTGGAAAGAGTTTTTGTTATGCAGGAGAGGATGCGTGTGCGCAGACACATTTAGGGGAACGAATAAAGTGGCTGTGTAATTTTACCCTCATACAAAAGCCAACAGCACATTGATAATTACAAGTGGGGAAGATGAAACAGGAAAAGGGGAGCGACAAGGTTATGCAAATGAGGATCAACACAAATCCAAAGTATGGATAGAACAAGGCACAGAATTTTCTGCAAATGGTTGAACTAAATAAAATTCGTACCAGCAGTTAGGGAGGTGTCGAATGGTGAAGCTCTCTACAGTGATTTCTGGCAACGTCTGGCGCACCTTCCCACCCCCAACCCCCACCCCCATCTCAGTTTACCGAAAACCTGTAACAACCCCATTTTTTGTCCTTTTTTGATTTTTTTTTTTTTTTTTTTACACACAAAACATTCCATCTACATCTGCAGACTAGACTAAACAACGGCTTAAAACCAGGCCTTTCTTTAAAACCCCCTCTCTCTTCTACTCTCACTAAAAGTGATGCTGAACCATCTAAAATCCCTCCATCAAACCCCGTGCCCCCGGCCCCAAAAACAGCTCCGTGTCCCAAAGAGGACACTAGAGTGAGGGGTCCTGTTTTGATTAGATGTAGTACTCTTTCTTTTCGTCCGAGTTGGTGTGGCCACCCTCTGCGTTGATGATGGCTGTATCTGCGTCCGCTGCATCGTCCGCTCCTTTGGCTTCGTGTGTGAAGTAGGTACCTGAGGAGGAGGCGATGAAGGACAGTGTCACGGACTAGATAATAGTCTGCTGCTTATGTGATACAAAAGATTAGAATGTGCCTCTACATCTCACAGCACCTAATTATGCAAATCCCTCTCTGTGTGGCCATTTACACAAACCGAACACTAGCAAGCTGTAATATTCAGATTATACATCATTTTCTCTCTTTTTCGTTCAAGATTTGCACATGAAAATCAGGACTTTGAAATGATCTCGAGTGCGGGGAAGAGCATGGCCCACACCTTCAAATTAACCTTGTCAAGCTCAGCGGGGGAAAAAAAATTAACTAGCGAACCACTTCAGACTTAATTTAGACGATTTATTCACATCGTATCACGGCAGAGGTTGAACAAAGGCAATATTCCAGATCGAATGAGGAAGGGCACTGTCAAATGTGGAAAAAATAAAAGAACAAATACGGCTTGACTAGATAGAAACAAGGTGTTGAGTGGTGCTGTACCACAAGGATGGTAACATGGGATATGTTACGTAGGTTGCATGTAAGAAAAAGCCAAATCCTATTTTTTCCTTTAAATGTTTTTTCTTCTTGTTTTCCTTATAGAACATCAGATTTTTATGACAGTTTTAAGAAAAAAAATACTGAATCTGACATTTTTACTGCCACTTGGGCAGCCATCATCCCATATGTGATACTTAATTTATCTGACTTTTGGCAATGCAACCTCAGTTTGAACAGTCAGATCAGAATTATGCTGTAATCCACCCTCGTTGCCATTTAAAACAACCCTGCTCCCATGTTTGTTCTCAGGGTTATGGACTGCTTCAGGTAAGGTTTTTTTTTGAGTAATTATTATGTAAAGTTTCTGACAGAGTTAGTTAAAAGCTGCCCTCAACGTCCTGAAATTCTAGATGAATTCTTTTTCTGGGTGACCTCCCATCACTCCAGTCTCACACCTCAACATTTCTCTGCAAGCCACCAAAAGAAGGCAAAAGAAAAAAAGAAATCTCTTTCGTCTCTTCGCTATCATTATAGCTCTTTCATGAATATTCATATCTGGCATCCACTGCACTTTAAACCGCTTACAACTCGCACCAAGCACAATTCAATTAGTCAAAGTGGCCTCCATTTGATTTGTTTATGTGCATCTCACTATTACTCTGCTATTTCATATTAAAAACAATAACACGAACAGCGAACAAACAGAAAAAATGTCACCGTGACAACGAATCAGAAGTGAGCATTAAAGGATAATTCCAGTTTATTACAGAATTGGGTCTTATTTTTGTAGTTGTAGTATTTGTAGTATTTTTGTAGTCTTGGCCATCATTTCTATCAGTTATCATAACATTATACTATATATATATACACCAAATGTCATGATCCCAAGGACTTGTGTACACTGTGTGTTTTGCTCTGTTTCCTGTTTTATTTTGAAGGTCTGTTCTTTGTTCACGGTTTTGATTTACTTCCTGTCTTTGTTCTGTTTCCCACCAGTTTGATTAGGTTCACCTGTGTCTTGTCTCCTCGTTGTCTCCCTTATATATACCAGTCCCCTGTCTTTGTTCTTTGTCGGTTCATTGTCTGGATTGTTGGTCCTGAGTTCCTGCGTTCTTCGTGTTTTCCCTGTGTGTGGTTCCCGGCTTTTTGTAGGATTTTCTTTAATAAATTAACTTGGTGCACTCAGCCTGCCACTGTCTGTGTTTGGGTCCTTTCCCTGCTGCCTAATGGCAAACCATGACACCAAAGTAATTGCTGAGATCTGGGAACATGGCAACATCGCGGCAACATCGCTACAACAAAGTCAGATGGGGCAAGAAACAAGAGCCTGGAAACTGTGACGGATGTTTAGAGCGGACAGTTTGGGTAATAATTCTACTGCTCACCTTTGTTTTCTCTTTGGCTAACACCTGCTTATGTGTCTTGACCTGTCAGACTTCTTATTAGCAATGTCGCTGCGTTCCCAGATCTCAGCATTTAGTACAGTACAATGTTACTATTACTGATAACAATGATGGCTACAAAAAATGAGATCCAAGTTGTAATAAACCAGAATTTTCCTTAAAAATCTGCCTAGCTGTCCACGGCAACATTGCAATGTGGGAATAGGTAACGCCAGGGACAGGCTATACGGGGGCTTAAGCCCAGACAGTTTTCAGCACAGCCCCCAATCTTTACTGTTCATCATGCAATAACTAAACCCCAATTGTAGCTCCAGAGGAACCAATGTGTTTTAAATGGAACAGTCTATTTGCACTGATATTGGGAGCACCAGCCGGAAGAGTGGCAGATCTGTTGTATTGGATTGCATTAAACTGTACAGGTGTACCAAAAAAGTGGGCAGGGAGTTTATGTTAAAGGAGGCAACAGCTGTTTTTTGATAGTTAAGTGTGTTTTGAAATAAGAATAATAATCCTTTATTCATATAGCGCTTGTTTATATTGCAATATTTATCAATCGACATGTGACCTAGACTCATTCAAAGATTTCAGGGCTAAGCCCACTGACCCTAGAGCCGAATGAATGAATGTGGGTGCACCAGATGGCAGTGTGTTAGGCCTTCGGTGTTAATAAATCATGTAAGAGTCAGTCAGCTGCACACAGGATGGTTTTGCTTACTAGCCTGGTAGGTTGAGATGCCAAAGACATAAAGACAAAAGATCTAGGCCAGTAGTTTGACGGCAGGAGAGCTAAACTTTATCGGCAGATCCAAGCAGTTGTTGACAGACCGTAGCGATACAAGTCGAACCAGAGTTAACTGAATGAGAAGGTGAGGTTGATTACAAATAATGAACTGCGTGGTTTGACTGTGCACCAGTCATATAAACTACTGGAAGTATCACAAACCATATTGCAGTTTAATGCAGTGCTTTTTCAAATGTGTTGAGATGATCAGCAGTCAACAAATTATTTTACCTAAAGACAGAAATCTGAGGAAAAACACTGAGTTCAGTATCAGCATAAAATAAGAAAACATCTCTTCTGCACCTTTTTTAAATTGCGTCATTTACACTATTTCTTTTCTAAAGTGGTTAATGTATCAATTCCATTTCCTCCTGCAAAAGAAATATGAAAGTGTGAAATTTGTTGTAGACTATAATTATTTCTGTGTTATGAGGGCAGCAGACGGGATGTAATGCTATTCAGCAGGACTGCATGAAAAATGTAATTTTACTTGCCATCAGTAACCTGCAGCCTTAATAGTCGTTTTTCCAGTGTTTGGAAAGGATGTAAAAAGAGGTTTTTACAGACTCAAAATAAAGAGGCTACACCTGATAACCTTTACAGCCTGCTGGATCAGTTTGTGTTGTAGAGAAGTATGCTGCCGAGATATGTCAACAGGTATTGCATTAAAAACATAAATGCTAAAAAATATATATTTTAAAAATTGTAAAAAAAAAATCCAGATAACTATTTTGACTTGGTTTTTAGGGAACTGTCCTATAATATTCCTATAAATATATAAAGTGTGTACATAGGGAAGGTTTTAAAGTAGTGATGTATCCTCCTGGCTTTTACTGCATACTGTAAATTTATTTTCCCAACTCAGTTTGTATATCCTGTCTCAAGGGGAAGAGATCTATTTGCCAGGTGGCCGTTGGTCAAACCTGAACAGTGCCGACGGTATCTTCATAACGCACCCACCTCAGCTTTTCCACAAATACAGTAACATGGTGGTAATGTATGGCGGTAGAGTGGTGTGTTATTGGCTGACTGCACCAGTTTACTGCTGTCAGTCAATGTTGGCGAGTCCAGTGTTTGCTCACTGCTGTTTTTACTTTGTCACTTCCTGTGGATGGTGAATATTTTCTCCATAGTTGCATTTAGGCTGAATCAGCTGTGCAGCATCTGAGTGGCGACTGGACCAATGTTTTGAGAACTGGTCTAATTAGATGGCTTCTCTTAATGTATGTGATCATCTTGCCCAGTGCAGCTTTAGTTTGTAAAAAAACGTGTTAGTGTATGTTGTGTTAGTGTTAGTACTGGTATGAAAGCTGTATTGTCAGGTCCACTACCTTTGTGTCTTGCAAAGTATCGCCCCAAGACGATGAGTAGACAGAGCATGGCGAAGACGACCACGGCCACCACTCCTCCGATCACTGCGTGGTCCACCGTTCTGGGTGTTCCTTCTCCAGCTCGTGAATCTGAAAGCAAAGGGAAAAACAAACTCAGTGTGAATAGATAACAGGACTCAGTGTTACATTGTGGGAATAGCAGTCAGCTACCATCCCTACTGGTGCCTGATAATTAAAAGTGATAGAGATGTCTGATACTTTATGTAAACCTTTTAAATGCAGGAACTTTGGAGCTGCAGTGCCTACGAACCCCAACCATCTCTTAAACGAAACGTAATCATTTTATACTTTGTACCTAAACTTAACCATCTTAAGGCATATAACTAAACACTGGACAGGTTGTTTTTGTTAAAGGGTTGACTTCTTGATCTTGTCCATTATTTTGTGTTGCATGCATTGCTTCAGATTTAAAATAATACAGGTTTGCAATATGTGTTTTAGTATTGTTTCCAACTAACAAGAGGTAACAAGAAGTTATTCTCCTGAGAACAGTTTGGCTCCTTTTTTATCTGGTTGACATTTTAATAACCACACTACAAAATTGCCACAACAATAACGGTTTAGATTGCAATCAGGAAATGATTAAACCGAGCAGGAAAATAATTACCATATTCCTGCTGGACTGTGAGAAATCACTCAGGGCCACATTTACTAAGACGGCGTTGCGTTTTCACTGAGTTTGCGGCAGCAATCTGTGTGTATTCAGTGCCTCATTTACTAAGACAGCAGCTCATAATTCAGTCAGTCTGGTACTGAACCTCCAGGAGAACTCACAAGCACAGTTCAGAGGTGGGAACTCTATGAAATCACTAAGCTCTGAAAGGAAATGATAACGTAGCGATCTTGATTACAACTGCATAGGTTACTGCTACTCTTATTATTCAGTTATATTGTAATCTTTAGCATATATCTAACTAGTAATACATTAGGAGGCAATGAGCATGTTCATGGTGAACAAAAAGGAGATGAGAAAAACGCAAGATTAAAATCTGTTTGTGAATGTGATTGGCCCTTCACAGCAAAGTAGAAGCACATGTTTTAAATCAATAGCCCACACTGTATGCTATAGGAAAGTGAGTGGGAGGGGTGGAGAGAAGATGACTCGTGGCTAAATGTTGCATTGAGATGTGAATGTAATGTATACATTACTAATGCAGTTTTGTGCTTTTAACTTATTAAGATACCATTACGCCATACTCTTTTAACCTTCACTTCCAAGCTAATGTCTTTTTTTTTTTTTAAAAGACTTATTTTACAGAAAATAGTGAAAGCCAGAAAAAGTGAAGTCAGAACCCTGAACAAACAGTTCTTAGCAGTCAGCTCACGTGGAGCAGCCCCCACCATCCATTAGCAGTAGTAACTCACTAAAACCCCTCCACACGCTTCTCCAGCCTAGTTCTACACTAAAGGGATTTGCTGAGTGAGCTCCAGGAAACAGAAAGAGCAGACCACAATTTATTAACGAATAACAGAAACCGAGATCATGGATAACATCAGCTACCACCCACCCCTACACTCCTGCATTACCAACCTGCAGGAATAAAAGAGGGAGGAGTGAGGGGGCAGAGCAGTGCTACCTGTCAAACTCAACAAAACATTACGTGATGGATCTAATAGGTTATTTTGACTTCTGATTTTCTTTTTTAGTGCTGGGCAGATTCAATTAAACTGAGCAGGAATCCTTCTGACATCCAATTCGCTCTTGTCAGGCTGCTAAAGCTGTGCTTTAACACACTTTCCTATTACAATGTTAATGTGGACTTTGGCTTTGGGGGTGGGGTGGGGGGTGTTTGGTGTGTGGTGTGGTCAGGGTGATGGGGGTGGCTTGGACTGTTGCAGAGAATCATTCTTGGTTGTCTGTATCAAACTTTCCTGGTTTAAATTAATTTAAGAAGGAAGGGGGAAGAGAACATCAAAGTCTTTATATCATATGTTGCTTCATTCCATAATAAGCCCTGCCTTGTGGATTAACCTACGTAAACAAGACTGGCCCTTTAAAGCCTTACCAGTACTGAAGTCTGGCCTGTTGGTGGTGCTAGAGGGACCAAAAACTCCTACTTATACTGAGGACCATGAATATCCACAGCAAACCGCTTTAAGGTTAACAGCCCTTTTTTTTTTTTCTTCGACCATTCCATTAAAAAGAAATAGTCGGCATGTCTTATGCATCATTTTATACCAATTTCACCTAAATTCAGCCTGACATATTTGGTATATTTGGAAACTTTTAAGTAAAGTTCTGTGGGTTTGAAGAGGTTACGGCAAGGTGCCATGTTCTTCAAGAAAGGGTTTGACATGAGGGTGGAGAGAGACAAAAATCAACAAAAAAGGTCAACAAAATTCACAGGAATCATCCTCTGGGGACCATGAATATCAACCACTTCATGGCTACCTGATGGCCATTAAGGACTGTCAGACCAAATGATTGATCACACAGTGGGTGCAGAAACAGCCTATGGAAATAAGTAATAATCAGCAATAACAAAATTGTACTCTCTAAGTTTGATGCTGAGATCTGGGAATTACTTTGATGGTTATCATTACTGATGAAAATTATCTCCAAAACTAAGAAAATAAGACCCAAATTGTAATAAACCAAAAATATCCTTAAGCTTCACTGTCAGGTACTATCTCTAAATATTTATTTCATCCAGTTAAGTTTTTCCTGTATTAACTGGTATGCTCTTTGTTAATTTGCTGGGTGTAATTTCAATATAGTTCCAGAAATAAAAGCTAAGTCTGTACTGTGGGTGTTAATGAATCCAGCAGTTCCCATCTTCTCTTTATAAGAGCTGACAGTTTGTTGATATGTATGCTCATTTTACAGCACTCAGTTTGCACCCAGCTAAGAGATAATGTAATAATCTACATGGCAGGAACCTGTGGTATGACATGTTAAAAACACAAATACCTCTGTTCTCCAAACATGACAGAAAATAGAGAAAATAACAAAGAGAATCTCTTCCCTTACAGCACCTAAGGTGCTCTACCTGTAAACAAAAGGAATTCATATTCATTGTTGTAACAGGAGGATTTTGTAGTGTGATTTTCATGTAGTGTGTTGGCTGTTACCTAAAGTAGATTTAGCTCTGGCAGTGTATGTTTTCATTACTCATTGTGCATCCTGACATCCTCTTTTCTCTTCCTAGTTTGATTACAACAAATTCTTCTTAAAGGTGGATTTGATTTAAAATGAGATCAGTCATTACACACACTCTCTTTCCCAAAATCAAAGTGATCACAGTTACGTCAGTTACGTTGCAGCAACATTAGGAGTTCTTGCTGGAATGACGAAGCCAACAATTTCTGTCATAATCAAACCAAAAAATAAAAAAGGGTTGTCTGGGTTCCATATTTAAAGAACTTTGTTTGTAAGCCCTAGAAACTGTCTGGATGACAGCTGCAGAGCATGTGCTGTCACTTTCTGAAAGCACTCAGTCCCAATTATACCATATAAAGCAATTTGCATGTCGTATCAGTGAGTATCACTTATGAGCAATAACTGTCACCTAGTGAAATACAGTACATTTGTGTTATTATCTCACATAGGGAGTCAAACTTCAAATTGCATGGGTCATTGTTTTAGCAATCCAAGAAGTGCACATTCAAGGCATTTTTACTTATTGTCTTTCCTTAAAAGTCACTTTTGTCGCGGATAAAAAGCTCCCACATCAAACTGGAAAACCGTAACGATCTGCAACTCTTGGTATTAATTACAAAACAAGAGGGAAAAACAAAGATAAGTGAGTGCTTTCAGGCATGTGTGGAGCCTAAATTCACAATCAATGGTGAAGAACGTAGAGCAGCTAGCAGCTGGAGGGCAAGATATGTTTCTTTCTCAGAGTTTGTGAAGCCAAAAGGAGAGTGAATATTAGAATTACATTCATCAGGTGGCCAGAAACACCAATGGGATGATAATGTTGCTCTGTGTCTGATGGACATGTACATTGGTTGCAAACATGCTAGCATATAAGGTAATAATATATCATGGCTGTGTGTCAGTGAGCTTGTTTTGGAGATCTTCTGCCCCCTAGTGGCCAAAGACCATTTAATGCAGCTTTAAAGCATAAACAGCTGGTTTTGTGGAAGTTGGTCTGTTGGAGGCTGTTTATGATGAAGCTACAGACAATAAATCAGGGGTGCAGGTATGTAAAAGTTCTGCCATGTATAAATCTAGTATTAGGTGTTTTTTTAACATTATCATTCACATACAAGAAGGGTCAGGGAGTCAAAAATGTCTTCTGGGGACCAGTAATGTTTACAGCAAATGTCATAGGAGTGTGGTCTTGTTATTTGGTTGTACAAATTATAAACAAGTACAAGTCTATTAGACACCAAAAGAACAAGGTCTTGAAATGTAATCCCTACAAGGCGAGAGATTCTGAATGAGCTGATGAACTTGAAATGATGTTTACTATGCACCAGAGTCACCAGAGCTCAACAATGTTGGACAGTCAGGACAGATCCTAGAATATAATGCAAGACTCTTGTAGAATCTTTGCTAAGGCACTGTGAATCTGTCTAGTGATGAGGCTAAATGGTTTATTAAAGCGCTGAATGTAGCTTTGCTTTTGCAAATATTTTGTTGCTGTGTTGCTGCAGCCCAAAATATTCATCTCAGAGTGGAACTGCTAACAGAACTGGCAATGTGTGTGTGTGTGTGTGTGTGTGTGTGTGGACATCATGAGAAAGAAGCAAAAGAAAAGAGCAAAAGATGATAAACTCAACGGTGGTGGTTATTATCACAAGCAACAGCACTACTTTATGTTCTGAATCCATATAATCCTTTCCAAATAAAACTGAAAGATGCAAGCTGTCAGTTTAAAAGCAAGGTAAAGCATAAACACAATGTAGGGAAACCTGCATACGTTTTCTTAAGCTTCCATCATATCCACATGCCTACATGTTATATACATGTGATTTTAAAACCCAAGAAGATGCAAAACACAACCAAACAGTTGCAGAATTAAGCTCTGTTTTTGTATTACGCCCAGTTATCTTAACACTGACACACAGCTCAGTCTCCCTTTGTAATGTGCCTGAAATATAAATGATTAATCACAAATGGACTTCAAACAAGGTGTCCACAGGGCTAAACAAAGCATGCAACAGTCAATCAAGAGTGGTCATTTTGGCAGAGGGAGAAATGCCCACCTTAAGTGGGAATGTTGAGTATCTCATTTTCATAGGACATGTTGACAGAGGCTTGATTTGAGACAGAGGAGATCTCCTAATTGGATCTTCTAATCTGCTAATTAAGCATTAGTGATTTCACTGGTGTGCCCATGCTGCCTGCAGATAGAGGGGCAATCAGGAATACAGCAGCGCTATGTGGGTGGGGTGTCATAAGAGCACATTGGCTTGTCAAGATCCACTTCCATTGCCCACAACACTCTCGGTTAAAGAGTGAATGTAATTAAAGTCCCAATGAACCTATTCATTGAACCTATTTAAAAATGTCAGTTAAATCTTTTGCCTCTCGGGTAGCACACCACACTGCGTACATGCAGAGTAACTTGGCCAAAGACTCTTTTTCAAAACGTCAAAAAAGTGTCTCACTTTAAGAAGACAGCAGCGTCATTAAAAACACCAGGCTGAAAAAAAAAGAAAGTAGCTAACGGGTCAAGTAAGGTTGACAATGAAATGATTAAAATCAATGTCATAAAAATTTGACTTTAGCAGTTATTTAAGAGACACTTCTGGCTTTACCAGCCTGATCACTGGTTCTGAAATGTGTTGTCTTTGATTTAAAGACCTCATTACTTTTGATATCTGTTACAGATATCAAAACTAAAACAACCAGATACCGTGTGATGTTAAAAGAGTATAAAGAGGATAAAAATGGAGGGCTCTCAAGGGACAGGTACATAGAAAAAATGGTCAAAATCGATGCAGCATAGGCCGAGATATCCTGACTTTTAGTCCCTACTGTGGGTCAAGCTCCAAAAACAATAGAACCTACATTTCCCATAATGCAACCAACAGCATCTCTTCATCATAGTGCACTCCAAGATTAAAAGCCTGGTGATCATCAGGGTCATTTTATGTAACTTTATGTGTAAAATTAGTGGTGGGTCCCATTAAGATCATGGCAGAAGATAAAGTTGTGATTTAGTGTGACGGGAGTGATTATATATCTTGACACAAGGTCAGATGTAAGACAACATCATAACAGAGCAAACTTGACCTTTTCATTAAAGATGTAAAATAATGTGAATAAACAAAATATAAATGAATTTAATAAGACTCATTTATCGTCCTGAAGGAAAAAAAAACCCCAATGATTTACTAATTTCTTTAAATCAGTAGTGGAAAGATTTGAGGCAGGCTCTAACATCATTTGGCTGTAATTCAATCAGCAAAGCAAAGAGGACAGTGAAACCTAATTTCATTATAAATTCACAACTTTTTTCATTCTTAATTTATTTTTTGCAGCAGAAAGACAGGTATTATTAGCAGTTATACTGAGGTATTGTCTACTGGAAATAACACATCACTAATATTCAATTTTAGCTCAATTTCTGGCACAAAATATTGTCTAATTTACACCTGGTAGATGGGAACGTAGGAGAATGATGCCAAAAGAAGCTGGTAACCCTTTCCTTATTCCTCATCTAATATAAACCTTTGTACATTTAATGAATTCTGTTTTTGGTGCCAAAGTGTCAGTCATGAGAAGGAAAGCAAATGTTCCAACTCCTTGCAAAAACAAGCCAATAGTGCATTATCTCCTAAGGAACCTTGCATCCTGTTTTTTTTTTTTTTGTCTGATGGAGCTATTCATCATTTATCTAATCATGGCCGGTCTTCATCCAAAATGTAATATAATTATGGCCTATAACTGTTCTCAGGATATTACGCTGTATCTAGGCCACGGCTAGCTCGATAAACACCTTCTAATAATGGCTTTTAGTGGTCTCAGGAGTGACTTATCTAACACATTGAGGACTCTTTATGGCTCCCAAGGCCAAATGAGTTTGCAGCTTGTTGCAGAGATGCACATCAGTCCTGTTAATGGGGACACTGTTTTGAAAAGGAAAAAAAAAAAAAGAAGCCCAGTGGAGCTTCTCTCCATCCACCAAACTGCCCTTTCTGCTCTCATGCGTGATTATCAACCCCCCCCACCAACACTCTCAATGAGCTGCCTCCAGCCTCGGTCATTTCAACAACGGCTGAAACCCCCCCCCCCCAGGATTTATGCTTGTGGTTGTGAAAGGTGGCCAGAAGCCTGGTATGCGTGAGATCATGTCAAATGATTATTTTCCAGAGATCTGAGGATTCCCTTGTGTTAGAAAATGTAATCTCTTGACTTTAACAGAGATAAGGCTAAAACAACTAACTGACAATTAGCGATATGATCATAATAAAGAAAATGCCATGACATTACTTATCATCAAAAAGAAGAAAGTAAATAATGTAAATCTGTGTTTAAGTGATCCAAAGAGAAGCATCTTGTCAAGGTCAAAGTCACTGAAATGTAAGGCGTTAATTAAATTGACTCCCTCAAGTCAAGTCCTGCGTCTCCCCAGCTCTTGGCATATTGGTAACAACAACAGAGGAGACTGTGTGTATCCTGATGTTGTGAGACAGAATAGTATCAGTGAAATGACATCGGGGGCTTTGTGTAGATCTGTGTACACAGCAGAGACAGCCCTGGGTGAAGGAACTGTGCCAAGGAAATGAGGGGCTAATCCTGGAAAAGAAGCCTGAGACAATGGCCACATTTACATACATGCAGTAAACAGACTGTAGTACATTCTCTGGTCAAGGTCGAACACAGAGACGATCTGTTTACACAAACCTTTCATAGCTTACCTCACTGACTCTATCCATTTCCATAAATCAACAAATGAAAGAATTGTTGTGACTATTTGCAGCTTCAGTCTTTTTTTCTTAGTTTTTCACTGTAGATTGTATATGTTTTTCTAGTTTGCAGCATGCAGGGAACACTATGACTGAGTCCTCGTTTGTACACAACAAAATAGGTTGTAAGTGCCTTTCAAAACAACCCCATGAGATTCATATGAGCATTTTCTAATCTATCACCACTATGGTTGAGGTCTGGTTAAGTTTATCAACTAAAACTACTTGGTTAATGCCTTAAATCCCAGTTTTCCTCCTTCATTTCCCCTTGATTTGCTTTAAGGTTGGAACAAGACTAAATCTACAGCAGCTCTGCGAGACCTAGGTACCTAGGCGCAGCGGTGCTTTGGGCTTATTACTAACAATGTTAACATGTTGATGTTTATTAGATATAATGTTTACCATGATCACCATCTTAGAACAGCTGAGGTTGATGGGAATGTCATTAGTTTTGCAACTTGAAATTTTGACCTGATGATGGCGCTAGAGGAAAAGTTAAGGGATCATCGAAGCTATTACAATTCATCCTGAGGGGGACATGAATGTCTGTACCAAATTTAATGGCACTCCATCCAACCGTTTTTCAAGACAATGCCTTCCGAAGAAGCTAATATTCTGTTTACACTGAGTGAAATATTCAAACCCAAGACTCCTAAGCTACATTCTACATTCAGATAGAATCAGGCGCTGCAGCAAAAACACTGGTTTTCCAATTAATTTGAAAGGGGGTACTGTGTTCAGGCTGCGGCAGTGCGGGCCGCAGAGTGTTCTGAAAAAAATGCAGCGGCCTATGGCGAAAAGTTAAAACAGAATCAACTTTTGGAGAAACGCAACCCGACTTCACGCAGCGGCGGCCAATCACGCCAGCGATCAGACCGGCAGACGCCCAGGTGAAGAAGAACTTTGTTTACCATGTAGCATTGTAGCATTTGCTGTTTACCGTAATTGTCCTCTGTTTACCGAGCAACTATGAAGATGGCAGAGAGACTGATCGATCGGCTCCATGATGACTGTACACCAGCTGCTCAACTCTGCCACGAGGGAGTACAAAGACGTTAATCGCCGTGTAGTCGCTTGGCTTGTATCGGCCTTCATGCTGGGATTGCTGGTTAGTATGTGACACTGCTGCACAACCCTGCAGTTAATCGCTGCATCGCCTGATTCTGTCTGAAAGCAGCCTAAGTCATAGTAAAGTTGCGTAAGGTCCAACTTTGGTGAACTTTAATATTCACATTTGCATGTTAAACAATTGCAAATTGTCTTGATGAGGCTGACCATTGAGCAAATGTAGAGTCCAAAATGGAAAAATCTACTATACCATAACCAGCCATAACCAATGATTGCTAGTGCATGACCCGCAAATAGGCACTACGTCTCTGAGGTTCCAACACTTCTTTTACAAGAACGTGCAGATGAATTCTGCTGTGCCGAGGACTTTATAAAGTTAGTGCTAGACTGTAGACAACACTTCTGCATGCTCTCACACATACTGTACATAAGGACAGGCTGCCACCAGAGAAAACAAGGATGCAAACAATGTCAGGAAGTCTCAATGGGACTATTATAATTGAAATTCCATATAGTTGTTTAATCACAGCTACTTAAATAAGAGTAACTGCAATGTGTGTTAAAGGAGGTAGTGCCACATGATTTCAAATCACTGTGGACATGATCTTTAATTTCTACTGAACCAGCACACAGCGGTTATTCAAAAGTACATCAAAGGACTCAAGATGTTTGACCTTTGTTGCACAGACCTGTGGCTGACAATAAATGCAGAGCTGCAGAGTCGAGAGAAAAATAGAATTCAGCCATTATGTAAAAATGGAGGCCTAGCAGAACATTTTCTTCGTTATCATGGTCTCTGTATGCTTGTTTTGTCATGCTATTTTGGCCGTCTTTGAGGAGCAGTGTTGTGGCACAATCTGTCTGGTGTAGCAACACTGACAAAAACCTGCAGTGATAATAAAATCCTTTAGCAGGGCTGAGTACATGGTGTCGGCCTCTAATCCAAGCCTCACCTCAAAGGAAATTCAGACCAGCTTACATGCATGGATGGTGTCGGGGAAAAAAAAAGAGAAAGAAAATCTGCTGTGTTCCTCATACAGCTCACATTATAGTCAGAAGTTGTGTCAGTGCTGCTGAAAGCGAGTGAAGTTAGTGACAATGGATGATCTCCTGGACTGGGTTTGTCTTATTTACACAAAATACTGAGGGTATTGGTTTTCAAAACAAATATCCTTGCAATGACAAATCCCTGGTTGTAGCTTCATGGAATCAAATTGGGAAAATGTTTGTCTGCCAACACCCAATGACCAAAGCCTTGGCTGAGGAGGCTGGAGCTGCAAGTTCAAATTAGAGAGGGAAAGATGGAAGAAGGGCTGGCTATATAATATTCAATTTCAATTTCCTCTCAGACTTGATTTTTGAAGACTGTTCATATTTACTTTAGGATGTAACCCATCTCCCGTACTACTGAATAAAGGTGTTTCAGAATTGAGTTTTCTTTTCTCTTCCCTGTTGTCCACCATGCCAACACTGGCCCAGCCGAGCTAACAAAAAAAACAGTACAACTGTCTCAGATGAAAGTTGCAAGTCTTACTTGCTGTCATGGCAACACTGAGCCTAAATGGAAATTATAATAAGACCATTCAAAAACAAGGAATATGCAGGTCACATGCCTTGGGATCCTATTTTGTTCCACATTTCACTGTGGTCCAAATTACTAACTAAAACATGTGAGAAATAATGCCAGCTTCAAGTGCACCACCTGTTTTTTCTGCCTGCTTGGAGCTTAGAGTATCAACCAAATTATGAAAATTATTATCTGAAAAATAAATATAATATAAATTTATATGAACAAAAGACACGCTATCTGAGAAATCCAAGAAAATCAACCCAAGAAAACAAAGTGTGTGCTAATGTGAAGTCCCTTTGTCTTTAATAAACAAAAGCAGAACACTGCTCCACAGTCTAGTGGCATGTAAAGGGACATTTCACCACTAAATTCACTAAAAGGTTGTACATTTTCTGCCACCACGTTGCAATAAACAAATTCATGATGTACCTGTCACTAAGACTCCATTTACACCTGGTAATAACATGCAATCTGTATGTGGATTCATTATCTGGAGAATGACATCTGACCACGGGCCTTTGGTAATATAAAGCATTCTTCTTATCTCAATTCTGCCCCCATTTTCATTGCCATGAAATTTTGTACAGACAATCATGGTCCCCAGATGATGTATCCTAATGACTTTGGTGATCCACTGACCTTTCTTCTAGCGCCACCATGAGGTTGACATTTGTGGTTTTGAGTGAAATGCCTCAACAACTATTGGATGGATTGCCATGAAATTTGGTACAGACATTCAAGATCCCCACAGGATGAAATGTAATCACTTTGGTGATCCCTTAACTTTTCCTCTAGTGCACCATCAGGTCAAAATTTTAGTTTGTCCAATACTTTGGTTTATGGCCAATAGCCTGCAAAAGTAATGGCATTCCCATCAGTCTCAGCTGTGCTAATTAGCAAATGTTATCATGCTGAAACACTAAACTAAGATGGTGAACATGATAAACATCATACCTGCTAAACATCAGCATGTTAGCATTGCCATTGTGATCATGTTAGCATGCTGACGTTAGCATTTAGCTCAAAGCACCACTGTGCCTAATACAGCCTCAAAGAGCCGATAGCATGGATGTAGACTCTTTGTCTTGTTTGTTAAGAATGCGGTCGCACTGTACAGACCAGATTTAAACCTGGCTGAGATCCAATCACAATGAGACCCACCTCAAGATGTGGGTCTAGCTGATCTGATCGCAGTGCATTTTGTGTGCATTTATAACTGCATGTTGTGCCTTTTTACCTTATCCAGATAAGAAATCCAGATGTAGATTATATGTTAATAACAGGTAATGATGGGATCTTAGATCCACACATGGACACATGCTGCTCTGAGTAGATCACTTACAAATACTAATAAGTTCCAAGGTAACCCAGTAACTGGCTAAAATGAAAGTTAAAACAGTTGTATCTTGATTTTTGTAAGTGCATCTCGTCCAACTGGGGGGATTTTGTTTTTAAATTTTTGTTACTTTATACATTATTACTGTAGGTAATACACTAAATTGCTAGCAAAAGGTTTAAAAAGGGCTTGTGCAAAATAATGTGACAGCAGTTGGTGAGAGACTTCTCTGATGGAGCAGGTGTTATCATTGCAGCAGGTAGCAGAGCTGGGCGCCAGATGGGGATGATTGACAGTTTGGATTAATGTGAAATTGTCTCACTGGTTTGTGTGCATCTGGTGGTCTAACACAAACAGTTTTGATAAAAGCAAGGACATTAAAAAAATTATAAGGAAATACACAGATCTGTTAGCAAGTTTCCAAATGAGTTTCTGATAAATAAAAAAATAAAAAAACTTTTAACGTCCTCTAACAAAAAAGTGTAATAATTCATGTATATTTGAAACAGTAATGCACATGAACATAATACAATATGCTATTTTCATATTTTGATTTGTCAGTTTCTGAAATGCAGTGAAAATAAGGACTTGGGGTTCAAAACCCAGGCTGTTGAGCCTGACATTTATATCTGCTCTTTATATGACTATATCAATTGTATGAGGGTTCTGCTGAACAACTTTGGCCTCCAAAAGTATGACTCTACTACAAAACAATGTACATAAAATGTGTGCCACCTGCTAACAAATTTTAACTCCAGACAGCTTTTACTGTTCAGACTGATTAAAAACATCAGATCTATGTCACAGGTGAGGAGAAAAATCCCCCTGCTGATTACACTTCCCTGTATATTTCATCACTTCCCTGTCTATTTCATCATGTGAAAGCCAGACGGCACCTTAGAGGTTCACTTAACTTTCAGCAGGAGGTGAGGTATGAGAGGTAGAAAGAGGTTTTGGAGGGGGGACCCCTGTTTGTCACCTGTCAAACTCAGTTGTGAGTCTGAAACTAATTAATGCAGCATATGTGCCTCATTTGAAGTGAGCCCCAAAGGCAGGTTCAAGCCAGCGAGTGCCAGCCTAAAAATACAAACACATCTATCTCTCTGTTTTGAGCTCCAAACCTTCTTTTCTTTTCTAAAGGGGTGAAACTGGTTTCCACTCACTTAAAATCATGATGCAGTGAATGTGGAAAACATGTTGGAACCTCCATTTTGTAATATTTCTGCAGTGACCCAGTAGTACCACCCCATTGACATCCCTGCCCTCAGAATTCATCACATTATGTGTCTTTCCCTTTCAGAAACCTTCAGATATTCCACATATTTGTTGACCAGCGGGGACCCAGGAAATACAGCTTCTGTGCAAATGCTGCAAAATGTATTGAACAAAAACCCTTTAACCCTTTCAACCTTTGTCTGTATTTACTCTGTTTTCACTCTCTTTGTTCACAGGAATATGGCATAGTCACTACGATGTCTCAGCATAGCAAGTCATGTATTGTTGTTTTCAGAGTAAGTTACTGGATAATGCCATCAAATGTTATGTTTACTGGCACCGTTGTATCTGCAGGTTTTCAACACACAACAAATATCTTAATATAAATGGATAGAGGAGAGTGTCAGTAGCAGTAGCAGTTCCTGTTTGCACTGTAACCAACTACTTTTGATACTGAAAAAAATTTCCAAATTTAATGACTACATGGCAAAATGTTTTCCATGTGGTGGCTTAAAGTTTTAAGGAGCATCTTTTTTACATGATTTCTAAGCAGATTTATCCTCGATTGACATCAGAGCAGCTGCTTCTTTGTTACTGGAGGGAGCAGGTTCCTTTGATCCCACCAGTATGTTCTCTGTTTGTTCCAATTTGACTGGTAACTTTTATTTTAATGCTATCGGGTTCACTGGGTTGAGGTATACCGAGGTTCAACCAAAGCCAAAACCTTCTCATCATCATCAAACCAACTAATTCTTCTGTGTGCACACAATCATCAAACTACCCCTGTGGCTGTCAAAAACCTGCCACTGTGTCCCTTTAACCTACCAATATGTCACGTTGTCAGTGGTGTTGGCAATGCCATCTGTCCCTTTGATATTCAGTCGACCCAAGATCATCTGGCACTCCTTTCTCTGAGGTCTGCAAGGACTTTGTTTTCAAGTCAAAAGAATAGCATTTGGAATTTGGTCAAATGTTCAAACATGTCTTCCCCAATCATTTCCATACTCAGCAGAGGAACCATAGGAACATAAACTTCTCCTCTAAAGGAAAATGCTTTCCTAAGTTGGCTGCCCCATACAGCAGTAATCAAGACTCTGAAGAAAAATCACTACATTTGTTGCACATCAATACCTGATGGTGATTTGGCACATTGTGGCCTTGTCATTTAGTGAATGCCTTGTTTCTTTAATGCCATCCAAATATGACAGCTTAGTCCTTGGATTAAAGGGAAAAGTCCTGTGCTTCACCTGCCACAATCCTGCTGTGAGCAAAGTGGCCATTATACTGCTGTATTCCTCTCCACTATTAGATCTCTGAGCGCGGCTCAATTATCTCAGTACTTCCACACGCTTGCTGACAGCCGTGTTGGCAGGTGTGTCCTTTCCAGACGCGCTCACCTCTCCGGATGGGAAATTAGTCAGTGCAGCTAGCCATCAGCTAAAGCAACTGACATCTTCCACCAACATGCCCTTTCATTAAGAGTGAGGAGATGGAAGTGAGATGAGAAGAGCAAACACTGCTTGAACATCCAACACCAAAGTGCTGGCTCTGAACTGTGGACCACTTTTGTGCATTTTTAGAAACTACTTGCAAGGAGTCGATTTACCTCATGCAGGTAACATGGCGACAAAAGAAAATCCTCCACAAAGCAAAGCCCGGGTTATTGAGTGTGGTGTTGATGGGTACTATTGTCCCACTATGCAGCTGGACAAAACTGACAAAAATAGTGGGCCGTTGTGCACTACCTCCAGCTCAGAAACACAAAAGAAGTAATACATCCTTGTGGAGCCATTTTACATTTTACTCCTCTGGAGGTTTTATCTTTGCAAAGTTACAGTGACTCATATCTGTTGGTGCAAGCATGGTATACTGTACTATGCACTAGGCCACTGTCACAATAGTGCATTATTAACAAAAATAAACTTTACAGTATATAGTATTTTATGATTGAAGTTTATGATTGAACACAGGGCCAGAATATTAGAAACACTCAGGTTCAGTAGTCAAAAATCTCTCAATGCGCAATCCCATCCTCCAAAGAATTTCTCCTCCTAAGCCACCAAAAGAAGTCTAAACTAAAAAGCAGGCAGCTGTTTTCAGTAGAAAAAGCTATGATAAACCAACTGTATAGTAACTGTGTGTAACTGTGGAATCCTCCTCAGGTCCTTGACACCCCTGAATAACGCTCAAGTGTTTTGTTTCAGGAGCTAGTTTTGCTATTTTGATAAAGACTGTTTTGGTCAAAGTAAGTCAGAAAGGCTTTTTAATCAACGTGTTTGTCCCCTCTTTTATTTTATGAGTTGGTATAGCTTTAGTCAACTCTGCTATTCTACCGTTTGAGCATTTATGCAACTCTTTTTCTATTGTTTTTGTTTCGAATGAGCGCCTTTAACTCTGTGGGTCTCACAAGTGAAAATGACTTTGTACCACAAGAGCTTCTGAGAGCCAGAGGTGCAGTGGTGTTTATCCACATGCATAATAAAATCAGTCATTATGTCTGAGTTTTTCCCTGTTTCTGGGCCTCTCTCATTTCAGCATCAGAGCTAAAGCTTAATTTATAAGAACAGAACGTTTCACCGCCCACCTCTCCAGTCCACTGGTAGCTCATCTCAGAGCCTCTTCTTTTCTCTGCCGCATGTTTAATTTGTTCCCTCCTGCCCTCCATGCCTCTTCCCCGGTACCTGGCCTATTTTAGCGGGAAATGGACAATCTCGGGAAGAGCCTTCGAGCTCAATGTGTCTCAACTTCCTCTCTCTTTTAGACACGACAAGCAGGGCATCACCATGGCAACAACATTTGAAAGGATATGGGGAGCCAGGCGGTCAGTGCTGATGCTGTTCTAACAGGCTCTGACTTGGTGTCACACACTGGGCATGGAAATATAGACATGAATTAACATTATTCAAATACATCTGGATTTTTGGAGATTTCCCTGTTGACACCCGAATTATTAATCATAATTTTAGATGACACTTGAAGGAGGCACTAAATTAAATGCACTTAGCTCTCTGAATTGATTTAGCTCAAAATAAAGTTTATTTTTTAAAATCAGTTATACAGTTAGCGATGATGTTGACAAAGAGGAAACTTAGGCAGAGGGTGCTCACAGGGTCCAACCAAGCTCCTGGTTGTTCAAACTGAAAACAGCAACATGTTAAAGAAAACGCAAGGGTTGGGTTGGTGGGGGCATGTTGTGTCAGCTACAGGTGAGACAATTCAGGCTGGTTTGAATAATTGATAGACAGTTTGAAGGTTTATCAGATGCCGCACACAGTGGTTTATAATAGCATGAGAAAGGATTTTTACAACCCTGGAAAGCAATTACGAACAATAATTTTATCCTTCTACTGTTAAACAGATGAATTACATTGTTTACGTTTCAAAATAAACTACCGTGCTTGCACGTACTTGATTAGCCAACACAGGACATGCCCAGATAATGTTGAATTGTGTTGCAGAAAAAAGTTGTGCCAGGTTCAGCTGCCAGGTTTTTGTTGGAGCGAAAGTTGGTCTGACCTCAGGTCGCAGGACTGCTGTATCAGATTGCATTAGTTTTAGCTAGGTGTACCTAATAATTTGACAACTGAGGATATGTCCCCACAGTCTTGAACTGTTTAACTCCAAAATGCACTGAATGCATAGAGCTCACAGAACATGTCTTGCTTTGCAGACGCTCTCAAGAGTTCTGTAGCTGGTTTGTTTCTTCTGCTACTGTATGTGCAGATCTCTGATACACGGAGGAAAACCAAAAATAAAGTAGACCTACCATTGCTCACAAGTAATGGTAATGAAGGAATATGTCAGTCAGTGTGACAGCGTGGCTCATTGTTTAGCTCTTGATAGGCAAATTAAACAGCTATGAAAGTATTGCACAGTTTGTTCAGTTAATTCTTTATTTTCATAACATTCTCTGGACTACTTACTGTACCTCTCTACCTCTGGGGACGTATGTTACTGATGTTATTATGATTACATTGCCAGTCACTAGCTGCGCTTACATGGACCCTACTATTCCACTAATTATCGGAATAATAGTCCAATCAGAATAAAAATGCCTCATGTAACCACCTCAGTCGCAAGAGACTGGCCCGATCTGAATACTCATCACTGCCAATATTCATTGAATTATAGGGCCTGAAATCCAAGTCATTACAAAATGATTCACTATTTACTGAACTACCATCTGTATTATATTCAGGCTGGACACCCACATGCTGTAGGTGAATGGCTGATCAGACGTCTCCTCAGGACTGCGTGGGTGTACAAACTGTGCTTGAATAATATCTGTGACCTTACTGTTTCTTTTAAACCTTTTTAAACCTGCAATAAGTTTTCTTTTTTTGGCCACTTGGGGCATCACCTTTTAAGTAGATATGGCAAACTTGTTAGCAATCAGTTGCTTATTTACACATCCAGCAGTTTCGGAGTAACATTATCATTCATTTGCAGTCGTGTTTCTGTCCACCTGACGAATGTAAGTCCAATATTCTCTCTCTTTTAGCTCTGTGTTTGGTCTCTACCAACTCCTGAAGGAAATATAGGTGCTAAATGCTCCACTATGTTCACCAGCTAGTCTTTAACTGTGTCTGTTTGGTGCTGAGCAGGTAGTGCACAGTAGGTTTTTTTTTAGAGCTTTTTCACTGAATACAGCTGCCTACTGCAGAAAATGATGCTATGATAGTTGTGGCCTGGCAGCTAAACAATGAGCTTAAACTCACTATAAAGCTCTGTAAAGCTGAGGGGAGCTGCTGATTCAGGTGATAATGATACCAGCGACTCTCATCTGAAACATTGCTTTTATGAAAATATCAATTATAGCCGCTTTAAAGTGAAGCATTTAAACCTTGACGTATTGTACAAGCAACACAGGAATTTTTAAAAAGAAAGTTGTTAAAATAATTTAGAAATTGGTCAAAATTTTAAAAAATTAAGCTTGTGTTTTTCAACAGTCGCATGAACACAGCATGCTAGCTTTAGGCTATAGAGAGAGAGCCAGCGAGCAGACAATTTCATGTGTGATATAGTGTAGTTCATTTTGCAAAGAGAGATTGTTTCAAAATGGGTTTGTACCTCGGGGGTGTTAAAATGAACAAGACTAATATTAAGGGGACTAACACTTCACTTGTATTTGAATTTAATTTATGTTAAAATGCTGACCTTGATTACATTTAAAGTAAATGGCATCTTGTCAGCATCCTATTCTCATTCTTACAGTAAGATCATTGTTGGTGACCTCTACAAAGCAGCTGGATTCATGGTTTTATCTTCTTGAGGGAAAAAGGCACGGTGCTATTTTCAGAACAAAGCAGTTTTAACCTTCAAGGAAAAACGAGCAAGATTAGTTTGATGTAGAAAATTTGATGTTGTGAGCTTGTATTTAAGGTTATATCTGCATTAAGAAATGTTTGAAGGCTCTGTTGTGTGTGTTTGTTGTGTGGCTATAGTTGTTGCATTAAGGAAAAAAAAAACATTTCACGCGTCAAAATATAATTTGTCAACTGGTACAAAAAACAAACTGCCTAATATTTCCACTGAAAACCCGATTTCACATCAGCATAAGCCTTATGGATACAAATGAATGTTAATTATATTTAAATCTTCACACCTGAGCACTCCACTAATGTTCCTTCATCAAATAGTGTATGCATATGAAATCCCATCTCCATCAATTCACCGTGAAAATCCATTCATCTGGTTTAATCCCATGTTCTTTTGCCCTTTACAAATATTTTATGAGAGTGAAATACAGTGACTGAATATCAATCTTTTGATTATTCCACTTTCTTTTTCAAACAAGTCAAAATAATACATGAGAATGCAGTTATTAGTGTCACTTGGCATTTAGACAGGCAGTGGGCCCCTTAAACACTCAGTGAGGAGACAGGATACATCCCATTCACTGTAAATTAAGTCAAACAAGCGACAGGTTGCAAAAACCTCTTTAGCATTCTCTTATTAATTTATTTAAACCTGCAATAGCTGATGTTGTGAACACAATACTCAATGTTTAAGTTGAGATGGCGAACAGCTGATTATTTACACATCCAGCAGTTACAGAGCAACATTATCGTTCATATGAGTCGATATGATCTTCTAGCTCTGCTTTTGGTCTCTACCAACTTCTGAGGGAAACATCTGCACATGGGAGAAGTTTGCCTTGAAGGCTTTCTGCCAGAAAGGCTTTAGGAAGTCAGGTGACGTATTATAAAGAGTGACAAAGTCCATATAGTGAGGAGGTCAGGGTGGATGAGAAACACCGTACTTTGACCCAGGAGACTGCTGTTAGTGTCCCATGTGAAACTTAATTTATTATTTTAACCCAAACTATGATCTTTTTGCAAACCTAACCAAGTAGCTATGGTGCCTAAACCTGACCAAACTGAGACTGTTTCACAACTTTAACCACGTTAGAAAGGCTTTCTGCCAGAAACATCTGGCTCTTTAGCTGCTAAATGCTCCACTATGTTCACCAGCTAGTTGCTAACTGTGCCAGTTTGCCGTTTGGTGCCGAGAAGGTAGTGTACAGTGGGCTTTTATACATAGTTCACAATAAAACATCAATCAATATAATACAGAGGTGTACAGATCTTTATTTCTATCAAAGTATAATTAAATTTGTTTGGGGATGCATAATGATAAAAACATCACCAGAGAGATTGGATTCTGACTGTAAAATTAAATGGATCATCAGTCATGCACTCAAGCTTAAATTTCAAATTTAATTGTAAAATCTTCTGTATTAAATTATAAAAACCTTCCCATCTCAAATGTCTCTACCACTTTTACAATCAAACTGATCCCCTTGGTAAGTGTGCATCATCATAATTTATCATTTCAAAAGATAAGATGGCTGCTCCTGATGTCACACCCCTCAACGAGCCCAGAGCCCGTCTGGCCCCATCTTTTATTCTGATAAAATCTGACCATCCAGTGAAAAGAAACAAAACAATAAAATCATGTAAATGTAACTATTTATGGAAAGCAAGGCTGGATTACCATCCGGGCAAAGTAGACATTTGCCCTGTGGTTCCAGACCCTCAGGGGCCCCAAAGGTGCCTGAATCATTGTGTGTCTCTTGCTTTCTGGTAATTCCATTAGTGTGTTTGTCTTGTCTACCTGTGTAAAACTTTATGTGCTAAATATTCTTTAATAAAATTGTGTTTAACTAAATTAGCACATAGGGGCCCATGGATTATTTGCTACACAGGCCCCTAATTTGACCACTATAGCAAGTGAGTGAAGTCAGTTTAAAATTTCCTGAAGGAGCATAACTGAGCACATGCTTAATAGAAAGTTTGTGACCATACGTTAATGAATTTGTTCACACAAATTATGAAACTTGCAGCCACAAAATAATGAAAAAAGGGATGCAATTTAGGCAAAATGAGAAAATGATGTATATCATCTTCATTCAAATTAATGAGAACGAGTAAATGAGGTCTATTTTTGCCTCCACACAAAATCATCTCATGCTGTTGATATAATCAGTCCTGGCCTCAGAGTAGGATTTATTCCTCTGTGGCACCTTCAGGGAAACGCTGTAATTGGTTAGTTGGTGCAACCGATTTCACAAGTGCAGTTCTAGCGAGGAGAATGAGAAGCTTTTTAAAGAAAAAAGAAGGGGTTTTATGCTGTGCCTGGAGTGACAGTAAATGATATAAACATCTTTGTGGCAATTAATGCAAAAACAATAAAATGTAGCCTGACTGTTACTTGGCTTGAGCTCTGTGGCCTCAAAAGACGGGTCACTACGATCAATAAATGATTGACAGCAGGCACACAGCTGACATTTCCAGGCTGGGCAGCCATGGCACAATAATGTCTACTGTGCAACAGTAAAAGTAGGCATGCTGCAGTGACAGGATACAAGTTTCAAAAAAGAGACATAAAGAGGAAAGTAGAGATACCAACCATGAGCTGCAGGTTCAGTGCTGGGCGCAGTGTCTGAGCACACAAGGAGAGGACATGGCAGTTGAGGAGGGAGGTGTGGAACAGGAGGAACAGCATGCAAATAAAGGAGAAATGGGGGAGGAGGCAGGGAGGGAGCGGGGCAGGGGGAGAAAACAAATGACACCCATAAGCAAGCATTCAGAAGACCAGAACATGACAAAAGACATAAGGCTTAAGGGAAATCAAAAGGAACCAAAGGCAGTGCAGAGATAAACATAAGCTTACACACACACAAATACACTTTCCACTGCACACACTGGACGTTCCACTCAGAGGGGAGTGTGGCTACTGCTTGAGGAGATATGGAAGAGACTATTATCATGTGCTGTAGGCAGCTCTGGTGTGGAGAAAAGACAGACTATCAAGAGGAAATAATTGTGCAGCTGTCCTAATGTAACAGTGTATGACTTGGAAAACACTTACCGTCTATTTACAAAGGGAATGCATTGTATGGCAATGACTCAAGAAAAGTTTTAACAAAGTAACAGTGTTCAGTGTTGTGATGGCTTGGTATGGATGAGATATTATTGGTTTGATGACGTTTACCTTTACTTAACCGTATGACTCTTTAAACACTTAGTTTTCATTTTAAATGTAGTTTACTGTTGTGGCATTTCCTAAAGGTGGTGACTTTACATTTCAGTACTAGTATCCCCTAATGTCCTCAGTTGCAGCTGCCGGAGAAGATCCAGTGCAATTGCAGCCAGTGTGCTGATGTCCACCAGATGCAAGTGTTTTAGAAAAGTAGACATAATTTCCGGATTGCATGTTTCAGAAAGTTACAAAAATTGTTGGACACCGCCCCCCTTGATTCCACCGTCTGAAAGGAGGTTTCAGATGCTGTTGGATGAGATCTGACAAGCACTTGGTTTGAAACACACTTCCACTCTGTCTAAAACCTTCATGTCCCCAAAGATGTTACATCTGTGCTTCTGCACTGCATCTTCAAACTGCTTCACTGGTTCTGTCAGCAACACAGCTGGTCAAGAGAAAAGTAAAGACAACGACAATTTATATGTTTTTTTTAAGTGTATGGTGAATATTGAGGCTGTTATTTACATCTCAAATTTTGAATGTTACCCAATGTAAAAACAAAAAAAGTATGTAGAGATTTCATACAAACATATTGGTGTTTTTTTGCTTAATAGAAGTTGCACAGATTATTGATTATAGATATTAATGGTTATTTAAAGATAGTTATGCATAGCTTGTGGTAAATTCAGACATTTTATATGGTTTATTAGGTACAAAGCATAGCTGCAGATTCATAATCGTGCAATGACTGAAGCCATTTGCTAAAATTGCATCCCATTGCAACTCTGTCTGTGTTTGAGACCCATCAACTTGCTGCAAATGCAACCAGTGATACTGGCTGCATTGATTAAGCTGTGCAATGATGTACTATAACACTTACAAATAAGCCTGCAGACTATTGCACTCCAGTATATTATAGCTAAGGGAAACAGAAGCAAGGATCGCACCTTGCTGAGAACGAAATGCTGTGCTGGAGGAAATATATGCCTTTTAAAAACACTTCTGAGGGAGATGCTTGCCCACTGACAAATGGGGCTTGTCCGAAAATATGGCTTTTTAAGTGTTTATCAAAGCGCGTCTGCAACATTTTAACACCGTAAAAGTGCTGAAATTAATTTAAAATGATAAAAGCAACATTTGGTTAACTATGGAATATGGGTAGGAAAAACAAACAAAAACAGATCATGTTTGACTAGGACAGTTTCAACAGCTGCTATGTCATTTCAAGAGGCTAAATGTACATTAGTGTGCCCAGTTTTCCTTGGCCTTCTGTCTCAGCGGAGACATGAGAAAGTGCCTGTAAGCTCTCAAGACCCAGACAAATGTTTGTGTAAGAGAGAGAATGGTGCTCAGTACTAACGTGAAATTGTTCTGGGAGCAGTAGGCCAATACCACACCTCAGCTCTGCTGCCAGGGGCTCAGGGTACAGGGAACGAGACTGTATCAAGTCCATCTCAGAATTACTGAGGCCTCTGAGGACCCATTTCTCTACAAGGTCCTTGACTAGTTGAGACATGTCAGTGCTAAATAATGCCGCAGGCCAGTCAGATGCTCACCTCAGTAAAAACAGTTAGTGCCTCAGCATGATCTACAGAATAGATTTTTCCATTACTGTGGCATGGTTTTATTGTAGTTTGCACCTGTACTTGCGAGATCAGCGAGTTAGCCAGTTAAGTTTGGCCTTAACCCAGGCTTTATGGTATCACACAGCTAGCTCATTTTAAAATAGGGTAGATGACCTTAGCAACCTTTGCCACAAGGCTAATCTGCTCTGGAGCAAGTTCAGTTCAGAGGATCAATAAAAAAATGTGTAACAGCCCTCCCACCCAATCAACAAGACAAAAGCGCTGTGTTTAAGTCACAAGTAACAAAGACCACACTGTGACAGGTTTATAGACTTTGCTTTCCATAGTAATTAAGAGACGTAAGAAATATTTGTAGCATACCAATTTACCTGCTCTGGCTTTACCAAACAAACCGGATGCTAGTTGACCTGTTATCAATAATGTGTGATATTTACAGTTGCGTATTAATTGCACTGACATTCCTGTTTCAGACACAACAGGCAAGTAGTTCGACATCACTGCAGCCCTGAGGAGCAAGGGGCTATTTTCTATTTATAAAGATTCTACAGTTGTGTTGAACGTGTCCTCACTGAAATATCTGCAATAAAACCAATGAAATATCACACTACACTGCCTCAATTTGTTTTCATTAAGTGTGGCAAGATCTGTACATATAAGGAGAAAGTACACTGAGGCTGTTGTACAACGTTACCTTCCTTAACGTTACGTTCAGCCAAACCAATCTGGCCAGCAACAAATATTAGATCTTGACTCTTCAAAAAGAATTATAGTTTATGATTAAAACGCTATGAGACATCACTGCCACTGGTGAATTACCAAAGGGCTTGCTTAGAGAAGACTGCTCTCCCCAATGATGGCCATGGTAGCTAACTTGCCAGTCTAGCTCACCTTTCTGAAATTGACCAAGCAAATTTTCAAGAAGGCATTATTTTGATTAATCGACCATGTGTTCAAAATCTTAAAGCTTAAATGCCAAAGCTTTCTCAATCAAATGGATGGAGATAAAACACTTCCAAGCATTTGGAGTGTACTTGGCTAACACAAGTCCACAAGAACACATGTACAGACAAGAATGCAGATTGAGAGAGGCCTCATATATTAAATAAAAATGGGGATATGACTGGCTGGAGGAGGTTTTTTTTTTAATGGGATTTAACATTATTTAATAGAACAGTCCAGCAACCATATCTACAATCTTGCTATGAAGCAAAACAGTGCCAACTCAGAAGAAAATTATTGCCTCTTTTTGGCTCTGCCACCACTTGAAGACGGCAATGCACTAGTGTTCATTGGCATCAAAACGTAAAATGAAGCCTCTGTCCCTGCAAGCCTCAGTCAACTGAAAGGCAGCATGGCCTGGTAACCCTCATTACACTGTGGGTGGCAGCCATGTGGGACCATTCAATATGTCTGCTGCTGAGTGATTGCCTGTCCATTTTTGAGCAGCCTCCTCCTCGTCCACCATCTCTAGCTTCACAGGTCAACTGAGACATCGGCCCTGTCCTCGCTGACATTCACAGACATGATGTGGACACATCAGCTCCATGACTAGTTACCACGCTTCCCATGAGTCCTTTGGTGACTCACTGTGACATGACATCCAGCTCAACATGCAGAGATAACTGCATGCCAATCATAATTATATTGGCAGAAATGCATTAGGTGTAACCCTGTGGTACTGAAAATGCAGGCTGCTGGGTGTCCCCGCTGGCAGCTAGATTACTTTTTTGTTGGATCCACTTTCTCTGACCTGCCTTCTCTGCCTCGGCTTTAGTTTGTGACTTCCTACATTTGCCAGAATTTTGCCACCCCCCACAGAGCTCAGTTGATAGAGAAACTGGTATCTCTTTCTCTACATCAATAGATTTCTCCTTGTACCAACTGTTGAATGTTGGTGGAAAACAGTAAATCTACGAAGAAACTCTATCTCTGAGTCTCGAGGAACTAACAGCATATACTGACTTATCATTTAGGTTGTAAACTGTGGATCACTTGTTTTTTGCCACTTTAACATGGGACTGAGACAAACGCCACGACCAAACAACTAAATGGGCTCTTAAATGCAAGATATACCACATTACCTGGTTTGTTAATTGTTTCTTAGGGATGGCAATGTCATTCGCTTAGTCAGTTCACACTTTGGTCCAAATTGAAATCTTTCAACAAAATACTAGATGGATTGCCATGAAACTTTGTACAGATGTTCATGGTCCCTAGAGGATGAACCCTACTGACATTGGTGATCCCCTGGCTTTTCCTCTAGTGCCACCATGAGGGTGACATTTTTGTTTTTTAGTCACATGTCTCAATAACTTTTGGATGGATTGCCATAACATCTGGTACAGACATTCATGTCCACCTCACAATGAAATGTGATAACGCTGGTGGTCCTCTGACTTCAACTAGATCCATCATCAGGTCGAATATTGTATTTGTCCAGTACTTTGTTTTTTGACCAAATACCTGCAAAACTAATGACATTCCCATCAGCCTCAGTTGTACTTTGTGTTCAGTGCTAATCAGCAAATGTTAGTATGCTAACATGCTAAACTAAGATGGTGAACATGGTAAACATCATATCTGTTCAAACATCAGCATGTTAGCATAGTCATTGTGAGCATGTTAGCATAGCATGCTGAAGTTAGTATTTACCTCAAAGCAGTGTTTCTTTCAGCGATTCTTAGTCTTGACTAAATCCTATAAACTGCTTTGAAGATAGTGAAAACAATTCCACACTGTGAGACGATATCAGATATAGAGTGTTCTGTATCTCCTGTATCTTGTATCTTCTTTTTGGGGGGGAGTTTTCCTTAAAAATGTGCACTTATGACTGCAAAGTGTTATTACAATAATAGAAAGTGTCAAATATAGCATTTATACGCACAATTTAGCTGTTAATTGAAAACATTTTAACACACTCCATGCAGTCTATGAGTTGTAATGTAGTCTACATATGAGTGTAAATACTGAGGAGAATGGTTGAAAATAATGTCTTTACTGGTGGTACTTTTCAGATATTGTGTAGCTAGATGATTACCTCCTGGCCCTTCTTTATGAGTTTCATCTCCTTTTGGTCATTGTGAAGCGCAGTAATACCTCTAGAAGAAAATATACCTCCACAATAAGAAGATGTGTCGGGCCCCAGACTAGTGTTTTCCATGATGCAGAGTGCTATAATGTCATTAATGCTCTCCTAGGGCTGTATGTCACATGACGGCAGTTATTGTGTTGCTATCGACCATAATCAAATTAGTTATAGCTGGCTGCTCCAATTTTAAAATGGACAAGGAATCAAACCAAGTAAAGTGGGAACAATATCACACATTATCTGACACACTGTGTGCATGTGTTAGTCTGGAGAATGTGAGGTGGAGGCACATCTAAATTCATAATATTCTTAAGTCACTTCACCAGATGGTATTTATGTAATTGAAGATCCCCGACAAATGTAATGGATATTTGTTTCTCTTCCCTTCCCTTGCCTGTTTTGTTGTCCTGTCTATAGTGCGGGTTAAATTAATTGGTTGTCAGCACCTTTTATGGTCTTTCATCAATTAAAAGTAATGCTAGCCTGCCGCCTGACTGTTTTATTTGCACAAGGTACACATTTATTATCTATTTTCTTCATTTAGGGATTAAGTGGCGTTATTCATTCGGCGGTGTGTTGAATTAGGGAATGATTAGTCATGTTGTGTTGATGGGGGGGGGGGTGATGAGAGAGGTAGAATATGTGGGAGGATGAATGTTGAATCCCTTAAAAGGCATTAGCACATCTTTTACTTTTGGGGTCGGCTTGTGTTTCACAAAAGACCTCCAGTTGGCCCTGACTACCACTAAAAAGATAACAGACTGCCCCTGAGGAGAGTGTGCAGCACAAAATGTTGCTTTTCAATGAAAATCTTTCATCCACACTAACATAGAAATGACAGGAAAAAAAAAGATTATGGACAGCCAAGCACACAGGAAAAGAAAACAGAGGATAGAAAAAAAGGAGAAGCAGAAAATTCAGTTCCTGAAAGGTGTTTGGAGAAATATTTTTAGAAAATGACATAATAAAATGGCTAATTGTAGGAGTTGGTCTGCAAGATATCTCCATTTAGAAATGTATTTAGTAGTGAAAATAGCAATTTAGTCATTTCCCCATGTCACTTTCTAAACCCTGCCAAGCACTTAAGAGCCATGTGTTGGGATCTCTAATTGATTTTTTAAAGTGGTCTATTCTATCCCTCGAATGGGTAACTGATAAAAAAAAAAACCTCAATCCCACTCTGATAGATTCATTTGGCAGTGGGTCTCTGATCTGTGCGGCACACTGTGGGTAAATGAAATCAACTGGCAGAGCGTATTATGGCCATATGAGTCTGCTGCCTTCAATCTATATACACAGTAATAATGGAATGCCCCTGATAGTTGAAAGCAAAGAGAGGACATCTGGCAGAAACTGTAAGTTGGTTGTTTTAACCTGAAAATATTGGCACTGCAGACGTGAGGTTTGCTTTATCAGGTGGAGCCCACACATCTCAAGTCCTGTTTACAGGGGACTCAAATTACTTGCCAGCATACTGAACAGTGAATTTTTAGTAACCGCAAAGATTGTCAATGATTATAATTCTCCTTTACTTTAGCGGATGTGATTTTCTCTGTATTTTGTCTTGTATGAAATAATTTTATTCTTACCCTGTCATGAAGTATGGAGGTGATTGTAGAGTAAAAGGCACAGTCAGAGCTAGCATTATATATATGTGACCATAAACGACTGGTTTTTACATGAAGTTCCACACTTGCTAATGAAGCTGACTATATGTGGTCGATAGCTCCAAAAAGCTCGTACATAGACTTGGACTTGAAATTATTTTGTCACACATACTGTTCCCGTGGTAAAGAATGACAGATCAGACAAATGGCCAGATATCTAAACCAATTATTTGGGGCGTAAAACTGAAAGTAACTGCACCTGAAATGTCGGTAATAATCCCTCATTGCACAAGACAACTGATGTTGATGTTGCCACGTGTCCAGTACCAAGCAATTTTGTCAGAACAATGCTATTGCTACAGATGGAAATAATGGCTTAAACTACAAAAATTAGACCCAAGATTTATGGAATCAGAAATTCCCTGAAATTCTCTGTTTGAGTTCCAGTTCCTTTCTTTGCCATGAAATATGGAGGCAGTGATAGAATATTAAGTTTAATGAGCGGAGATTTGCATGTATTTTTGCACAAACTTCACATAGTTTTGCTCAATGACTCAATCACTGCCAAATGCTAAGAAATAACATTTTGCGAGACAGTTAAAGTGAGACAATGAAACTTTTTCTGAACAGCGGCCACTGTGGACACAAATGGGAATTACAGGATAACGGTACATTGAATTTGCCTTGATTTCCAGGATTCTCTTGAGTCAGGTGCTTTAAAGACATCGAGTGGAATATTCATTTTTTTTAATTAGCCAAAATTTTAAACAACAGCACAAAAGCGTGCCATTAACATTATACAGGGAATTGTCCCAGCTGGACCATCATTATTTTATATTGGATTACATTATAAGCTACTGCTCATACCAGATCAAATAAGGCTGTAGCAGCAAAACCCATGACTGAGTAAAATGGTGCAAAAGTGCATTTTATTGCTCATGAATTCAACTTTTCTTTTGTGTTACTTCTTCAAGTTAAAAGTTACATAGCCCAGTTTTTATTCATTGACTAATTCACGAATTTTGTGTGAGCAATCTTTAAAACATATGTCTTATTATTATTAAGTAGTATTATTATTTACCTATAAAGTAACTCTATTATTCTCAGCAGGCACATTAGAAATAATCAGCAGAGATCCAAGTGTGAATCAGTCAGGATAGCTATAATCAGAACAGGCCTGTGCAGACTCCAGACTCCTTGATCTGAGGCAAAGGAGCTATCAATCAGCCTGCATAGATAGGTATTCTCTTTAATCCAATCAGATGGCATAATCAAGCACAATGCCTGTGATTCCTGCCAGCCTCGTGAGATTTGTTCCAATTGAGCGGTCTGTCAGAGAGGCTTTGATTGCATTTGGAGCTCAGGCTGATTTCGTCGAGGCATAAAGTGATGTTTTCTATCTGCACCCTTTGGAGATTTACACTCACAATAGCCCACAGTTCTGTTTCTGAAAGAGCGAGATAAAATTTGCTTATTTCAAAAGGGCCTAATTTTCAAGTGCTCATGTTCAGTTATTGTTCATCCCCACCGCTACCCTCCTCCCACAACCCACCTAGAGTATGATCTATAATTGACTTTATGAATGAAAGATGTGTTTCATATAAAAGGCAATTCTTGTGTCTGCAGCGAGTAAATGTTATAGAACAATTATCAAACTCACACAATCATCATAGTGAATCCAGTATCCATGTTTCATCATTTACAGCCTTCTTAGCAATTTGTTTGCTTTAGCTTTTCCCATCATGCCAGTTCAGGTGATATCACAGAAGCAGTTTGGTGGGGAAAAGCAAATCTTATAACATGTGTTTGTGCACCAGGCCTGTTTTGAAATCCTGCTGTGAAAGGATTTGGGGAACAAAGCAGTGAATGAACAGTATTGACAGACACCAGGTTGCTCTGAGAGGTTGCACTGCAGCACACACAAACTAGGCATTGGCCTACTCTTTGTCCTCTCAATCCCAACCCCCATACACACCCACACACACACATTTGAAAAGTAGAAAAACTTGTGCAGTGGAACGCTGTAAATACTCAGAATTAGTGACTGTGATAGACAAAGTATATATTTAACTGTCATGTTTCCATGTTAACCAAATTTTAAAGAACATTTGTGCATTTTATTTGTGAATCCTAATGCTGAAGTTTGCAAGCTTACAATGGCTGTGCCGAACACAAATGTTAAAAGTCAGAGAATGATTGAAAATGGGCAGTTATTTGTTACTGAACCTCACATGCACACATCCACATCATTAGATGCACTTTTAAAATGATACCAGAAAAATAATATGCCACAGAAGCCAAACTGTAATCATAATTTTGCAAAAATGGTTATTAATATAAGGATATATAAGGAGTAGTTCAAATTTTGGGAAACATGTTTATATGGTTTCTTTCCCAGAGTGAGATGAGAACATTGATCTCAGTCTCATGTCTGGGCGCTATGAACAGAGCTGGAGATGTGGTTAGCTTAGCGTAGCATACGGTAAAGACTGGAAACGGGGGAAACATCTAGCCTGGCTCTGTCAAAAGCGCAAACATGAGAATTGTATTGATCTTCTCATCTCACTATTGTTATAAAAAAGCATTCTTCCCAAAATGTTGAACTATTCTTGAGCATGAAAGTTCAGTCTTTTTCTTTTAAGCTTTCTGCATCTCAGTCGTCATCAGTGAATAGAAGCTAAGCATAAGCTGACCAAACTTCGGTTCAGGTATTATTTGAAACTTGACCATGAGTATTTTAATACTGGCTTTTACTGAATTTGAGAATTTACAGTGTGTGAATACCATAGACTGTATATAAAGATGGACGACGCATCTCCACTTCCTCCCACTGTACAAAAATGAAGCCAAAATACCCCGGATACAGGAGCTGCCATGTTGCACTGGTGACGTCATTTGGAGCCAGAGTCTGCGTAGCAGTGATCCACGGTGGAGCCGTGCTATCGAGTTCCCGCCTATACAGCCGCCCAAACCAATCGCGAGCACACTCACAGTTCTCAATCATGCCCCAGCCATTAATATTTACCTGTTATATGACGGATGGCAGGTGGAATTAACATGCCATCTGCCATCCGCTGGTAAATGATGACAGAAACTGGGTGACCCTAACCCATCCGTAAAGGAACATGCATGTGAATATGACTGCCACTGTGGCATGACGATGAAGATATATGGAGTGATTCAAGGCTGTGTGGGGGTTAAGGGAGCACACACACACACACACACACACACACACACACACACAGAGATAAACAGGTTGTTTGAGGGTGATACTGTACCTTGATTGGCTTCAGGGTAGGAGATGGTAGTGGTGATGGTGGTGGTGGTGGTGGTGGCTGTGGTGGGTATAGGGGTAGTGGTGGGAGCATCTGGATGAGAGGACAAATACATGACAAACACAGGGGGGAAACAAATGAGTACAAAAGCCATGAAGATAAAGTAAAGTTGCTGTGAAGCGATGGTATCGTTGTTTGATATATCACCAACAGCTCATTGTGTGTCACCATGTGTGTGTGAGTTAAAGGTCTGCTGCAGACTTTTTGATGAATTGGCAATTGCAGTGCGTTAAATACTGTACACACAATGATGACACTGCAACACATCAACTGGCCTCACACCGACTGAGCTGATCAAAGATCTTGTTGGGAGCTCTTCTCTTTTATGTCTATTCACAGGCTACACACTATGACATGAAATACTGACAATGCCAGCGAGCACATGGCTGTTAAAAGTGATTAACTGTCTAATGAGTAACACATGCTGGTGTTGTACTTATGCCATCATTGTGAACTGTGAACAGTGAACTATCTTGACAAACAAACGTGCCTGTGCATTCTTAATAACTCCAAGGAGAAGAGTACAAAGTTGGTGAGGATTACTGGCAACGAAAAAAGTTGTATAAACTCATCAATTTGATGTATAAACTCAAACAAATGGCAGCGCACAAAAACAGAAGGAGGGAACACACATAGAAAATAAAATAAAATAAATGAACAGCATCATGCAGGGTTGTCGAGTACACAGACTTTGACCAGAGACCATTTTTCCTCCCACAGCTTTTCCCTTTTTACTTCATTAGCCGGGTTAGACTCCCCACCCTGACAATGACCAGGGGGAGATATCAAAAGTGACATTTTCCTTGTTGAAGTGGCAGGGCTGCACTGATATGAAGCCACTGGCAGTGCTGCTTGGTTAGAGACCTCCCATGCTGCTCTGATTGCATGGGAATGGACTGAAAAACCTGTTTGGGTTATTAAACTGTGCTGAAAAAATAAGTCATTTGTGGCTGTTGATAAGGAGGAAGGCTAGTTAATGAAATAAGGTGTTATAAGAAGGTGAGGAAAGGAAATGTGTATGGAGAGAGATGGGGGAGAAGAGTGAAGCTGAGGAGACAGAAGACAGAAGCTGTTTTCAGCTGTTACAAGGACTGTGCAGTGTCATATTATGCCTTTTATGTGATGGTGCATGGTATGACATTGCATCAGCAATGTTGCAGTGTTACTTGATGCACACAAAGGCGGTTAGACAACAGAACAAGCTGCAGCTGTAACGCTTATTTCTTGCAGGTGGCACAGGTGACAAAATGTAGCCGCTATTACTTCCTTTGCCCTTAGACAGTGTACATCGCCATGTCAAACTTTGCAGTTCTAAACTGCTGCTGCTGTTTTCTTGCCTCAGTTTTGACTGACTGGATAAAGACCTGTAGGAAAACGCACACCTATTCTAATGAGGTGCTGGATCACAGGTATACATCACAGTAAAGAGAGGAAAGTCGCACACTCACTCTCAGATTCAATCTTTTTATTTTTTTCAGTTTAATGAATCAACGTTTCACCTTCTTCAGGATGAAGAAGATGTGCCAATGTTGACTTTTCTTTTTAGCATTCTGGATCTGCCATTGGGTGACATTGGCTGGGTCTGGTTTCAGGTACTTAGCATGAATGACACTATGTTTTCTATGGGATGACACTGCCACAATGGAAGAAAACAGTATGTCACATAAAATTAAATGCATTTGTTTTTGCATAATGAATTTCTAACCAGCTACAAAATTCCAATCACAATTACTAGCTGAACCAAACCATAGCAGACAGGAATCTAGTAGTTCTTTGGCGCTATTGAAAAAAACTATTAACTATGTGGCTGGTGATGTTCTATGTCTTTGTAATTGTAGCGTATCAAATTTGCGGCTGAAAAAAAGTCTCAAACAAATGCACAAACACTATTTACTCCTGTTTGTTTCCTAAAAACTGCAGTGACCAGCTGTTTTAGGAAATTAATTTAAAATGTAAACTATATATTTGTGTCCTGTTTTAAAGTACTGACAGACAAACCAATACATTATTGGTTTTGGTCTTTTCATGGGATTTGCTGATATTCTTTATTGCCAGTAGACATAGTGTAGATAACGTGAAGGAAACAAACTCTATAATTATTATATATATATATAATCTTATTCTTGATTGTAAGTTAGTTTTTTATGGGTTTTATGTACTTTATATTGTTCTGCGTTCCATGATTAACAGTTATTGAACAAGCAGCACATAGTGGGCACCCACCTTTTCTCAAAAAGCTGTATTAGAGTACCGTAGCACCATAATTAATGGTCATAAGTCACATTTTGTTGTCATTGTGTTACTGAATGTACACCAGTAATCCTTAATGTGTCATGTGAAGGTATTGCCACTTTAAAATCAATGCAAATTGAAAATGAGTACATCCCAAAGTTACATTAAAGAGATAAAAGTTATCCTGCTGCTTGTAATGTCTTCCCTAAGGGTACAGGGGTTGTTTATCATATAAAAGTAGTCTTCCCTGAGGGTAGAAGTTGTTCATAGTTACTGCACAAATCTGTTCATAGTTGTTGGTTTAGAAAATCATCTATTTTCTGGACTTGGAAAAATGTATCAAGTAATTCAAATACAAGGCAGAGAGAGAGGACCGTGTGGCCCCTCAGAACTCCGCCTGAGGCAAATTTAAAAATGCAAATGAAGGCCTTCAAGTGATCTGGATCAGTATTCAAACTCTGCTGATATACGATATGTTTTTAATCTATCAACAATTCCATTCTTTTAAAGACAACCTTGACAATACAAAAGGCTGTACAGACCAACGTGGAGACAAAGGCGGAGAGAAATGATCCATTGGGAAGTCGGCTGGCAGATGAAGCTTGAGTTGATGAGTTTCACACATGCTTGAGAGCCACAGAACTCCAGCTCGGGTGGTGGTGCTGTCTAATTGGTTTTATCCCATCATGAACTGTGAGGGTCCAGCAGATGTTTGGGATCATCAGTGTCAACAACTCATTAAAAACGTATTGGTAGAAATAAAGATTAAAAGAAAGACTTGTGCGATTTTGTGCGATGTTCCTTTTTTTTGTGGCTAGCTGGTGCAATGTATCAAAGAACACTGGAGCTCATTGACTTTCAAATGTGACAGGCAGAATGTGTTTTTCCTCCCGCTGAGTCACCGGGCCTTGTTTACTGATGAGGCTTATGAATCAGTGTTTCTGGTCTGAATGAATGGAGCAGGACCGCAGGAAGCTGCGAGACACAGCCTGACAGGAATCATTCCTGCTAAAGCCGGTGAGTTAAAGAACTCCACGTGAGCACCGGATGAGAGAAACACCCTACATTTGCACAGTGCCAGTAATCACACCAAACAATATGAAACCTGAAAAAAAACTAGCTCCAGCACAGAGTAATTGATGATACATGGGAAAAACGTATAACTTATAGTAAATAACATTTTTAAAGCATACAATATGTTACGCTAAGATGCGCCACATAATGACTTAATTATCATTAAGTGAAATCAATGGTTTAGCTGTGGACAAAGAATACTCAAACATTATAGTTTAACGTAGTATAGTAATCCATCCAATATCTGTTCTTGGTCTACGTGTATTACAGGCCTCAAGTTTCCACATCACACTTGTGTAAATTGATCTAAGATGAACACAGACACATTTCCCCCCTTCAGCAGATGAATGTGAAAACGAACTCTGCACATGCATCATTCTGGACAGTGAAGTGAACAACATCCAAAAGAGGTAACAATAAGAAAACACATTTTTGACTGGAGAGGGACTTTGACAAACAGGTGGATTCAGTCAAGATAAGATGTCAAAATGAAAATTGACAAAGTAAGTTACTTTACACCTTTTCATGATGAATGTGTCAGAACCACCGGCAGCATCAGTAGAGAGAGAGAGAGAGAGAGAGAGCATATACAGTATGGACAGAAAGAGAGTGGTGTAAACTGAAGTTAATTTAAATATCATACTGTATACTGTAGTGTAGCATAGCATAGCATAGCATAGCATAGTATAGTATAGTGCTGTGTAGTATTGTAAGGTATAGTACAGTATAGTATAATATAGTAAAGCATATTACACTAGTCTAATCTACGTATAGTATAGTATGTTATGGTATAGTATAGTACAATATAGTATAGTATAGTACAGTATAGTATAGTACGTATGGTATAGTATAGTATAGTGCTGTGTAGTATAGTACGTATGGTATAGTATAGTACAATATAGTATAGTATAGTACAGTATAGTATAGTATAGTGCTGTATAGTATAGTACGTATGGTATAGTACAGTATAGTATAGTATAGTGCTGTATAGTATAGTACGTATGGTATAGTATAGTACAATATAGTATAGTATAGTACAGTATAGTATAGTACGTATGGTATAGTATAGTATAGTGCTGTGCAGTATAGTATGGTATGGTATAGTACAATATAGTATAGTATAGTACAGTATAGTATAGTACGTATGGTATAGTATAGTATAGTGCTGTGTAGTATAGTATGTATGGTATAGTACAATATAGTATAGTGCTGTATAGTATAGTACGTATGGTATAGTATAGTACAGTATAGTACAGTATAGTGCTGTATAGTATAGTACGTATGGTATAGTACGGTATAGTACAGTATAGTATGGTGCTGTATAGTGCTGTATAGTATAGTACGTACGGTATAGTACAGTATAGTATAGTGCTGTATAGTATAGTACGTACGGTATAGTACAGTATAGTATAGTGCTGTATAGTGCTGTATAGTATAGTACAGTATAGTGCTGTATAGTATAGTACGTATGGTATAGTATAGTACAGTATAGTATAGTGCTGTGTAGTATAGTACGTATGGTATAGTATAGTACAGTATAGTATAGTCACACACACACACACTATGTGCACAGTACACATAGTCTAATCTCCTCCTGCTTTACCCAGTCCTTGCTATGACATTGACATGCTATGTCAAAAGTAGCTAAAATGTGAAATGCTGAAATGCCTACATGTATTTAATCTGTGGTAGGAACGCTTGAAGTAATAACACCTTTGACCTCTGGAAAGTTTAAATAGTAATGTGGCTTCAGGTTTTCTCTTCTACGAACTTTAAGAGAGGAAGAACACACACTGTTAATGCGGATAGTGTCCATCAAATTTTGACCATACAGTAAGGTCAGAAAGATGACAGCTCTCAGGTTTAAGGGGAGAATCTATCAGAGACATTGTAAACTGTTTTTCAAAATAGACACGTCTCAAATAGACAGGCAAATAACATATACCGGGTGGACACTACCCAACAAGTCCTCCAAACCAAACAACAAAGTACGTTGTTGTCAATGCCCTCCAAAATGATGCATACAGTATGAGTGTTTGCTGATTTGACATTAACATGAGTGTGCTGCTTAGATTCAGGCACAAAAACAACTTGGTTCAGGTTAGGCAAATGGTCGTTAGTTTAACCTCGTCAATGAAATATTGAAGGGTAAGGGTACACTTTTCCTCCTTTACCTATAATAAACATATTGTACATTTGATGACGTCAAAATTAGGATTGAGGTCTTGAAGCGTGGGAGGCGGAGCAGCTCTAGACATGACAGTTTGCGTCATGGTACAAAAGTACCATAGGGGGCTTTAAACTGGCAGAAACTGACATCTTATACAATTTATTAACATTACACTGCCTTGTGTAATGCTGTGACCTCATCAGAAAGTTTTTTTCTCCCCATGTTTCCCGGCCTCATACTGTTTTCTGACCTGCTATTATTGATTTGCCGTTTTGTTATAATATGCATTTAGTGCCTTACAGCCCTGCAAGGCTTACCTATATTTTATTCTTCCCAAGCTTTCTTCCAGTTTTCCTGTGTTTTTTGGTGTAATCTTTTCGTTGGCCTTTTCAGGAGGTGTCCTTGTTCCTTGTATAATCCGAACCATTGAAGCCCTGACACTTTTGCCGTGATTAAGGGCTTTACATATAAACTTGACATTGACTCGAAGTGACATTTGTGCATGCCAATATTGTGAAAGAGCATAAAATATTGGCCTTTTGTGTGCCTTTGATTTCATCTTTCCAGAGAGAAGTTACAAAATACCTAAAAAAGTGATAACTATAAACAAAACAATAACAAAAGAACACATCCTTCAAATACTTCAATTCTTAATTGGCTACCTGGTTTAAATTAATTTTGATGTATTGGTTTCTTTCAAAGTAAATTGAGGTTGGGCCTCATGTACATCTCAGAACCTGTAATGCCCTACGAGGCCTGACTGAAGAAGGCTCCCTTACAGAGATTAAACGTGACCAGGCTTTCAGCTTTGGAGAAATCTACAGTAATGGACAAAAGACTGAAAGGTAGTTTTCTCCAGGCATGGTTATTGTATGGTTATCTCTACATGGTGTAAACAGATGTATTGTATATAACAAATATGGTTTATGTAATTTCATATGGATTATTTTGACATAAATGTATTGCTATTTTGAGTAGAAACATTGGATGTCTACCTGCCAGTGCTGTCCATGTGACATTTTGAGTGTAACAAATTTAAGATCACAGTCACTGTGACATAATTCTTCCATATGGTGGTTGGGAGATGAATGTTGGGGTCTTAAGTTATAGCACAGGCCCAAAATTACCACCGTAATGTCATTAATTGATGCACAGTGGAGGAATATTTAAAATATCAGCTGAATACAATCTTCATAAGAGATAGACAGGATTCAAAATAACCTCCTTGCAAATTTGTTTTGCAAGTGATGGAATTACCTTTCGTCCTCATAGCATTTTACACCAGCAATTTCACTTCCACTCAAGTGCAATTTCAGCAAACTAAGAGCGCTTGCAGCTCCAATAGGATGTTTTGGTACACTTTGCACCTCTGGAAGACACGTCGGATGCCACTTAAAGAGCTAACAGTGACTTGCAGAGAAACTCCCATGTGCTTCAATGGAGAAGGAGTGTAAAGTAAGTAAGAAGATGACTGAGAGCAACAGGGTCACTAAACATGCTGCTGGTGTGCAATAAAGGCCAGTGCTGCTAAAAGAGCAGCGAGGAAGAGAACTCAGTTATTGGGTGAGCGGCAGCCTGTAAACAACATGAAACCCCTCGGTGCCGGGTCTCACTCGACTGCGGGAGGAAAACCCTGATGGTTATGTTTTCTTACCCTGTGAAGTAAGAGCAGCAGTGAGAGTTAGAGCAGTACAGACTGCATTCTTTTCGCTGTTAACATTGTTAGTGTCAGCCAGTCTCACAGTGCTCTCCATCACTTAGGGTCACAATACTTGGGAATCAGATATTAGAGGAGATGCTGGCCATGGCTGCATTTGTTCTGGCTGTCAAGCAGGGGGTTGTGTTGGAGGTGGAGGCGCCATGCAGACTTTATCATTGAATTACACAGCTCTAATGCACAGTTTGGGATCTTGTGTTGATATTGTGGCTGGTTTTAAACTTTTAATAGAAAAATGACATAACATGAGAGGCATGGAAAACCCATCTGTTTATTTAATGGAAGCTTTTGGGGTATTGTGGTGCATTAAATTTAAAACATTAACATTAACACTTTATGTCAGACTGTTGGAGAGTCTGTCCCTCCTTACTTGCTGCATTTTAACTAAATGTATCTGAAATAGCCTGGAGGCATGGTGGTTCATTTTTTAGGACTAAAATCAGCATGCCTTTATTTTGTTTTTAAACAAACAGACAAACAGACGAAAACGGGACACAAAAGACGCATCTTGTATCGTTACTGTGTGGCAGAGAAGGTTTCAGTCATTTCCCTCACCTTTTCTTGGGGTATTGCTTAAATACACAGAGCAGGACACAAGCTGTGCATGTATGGTAGTGGTGGTAGTGTAGGAGCAGGAGGGTGTGTGTGTGAGTGTGTGTGTGTGTGTGTGTGTGTGTTTGTGTGTGGTGGTGGAAGGGGGTCTGGAACATAATGTGAAAATCAGCTTCTGACAGCTCAGCCACAACATCCTGTCTTCCCATTAGCAAGGCGAAGGTTCGCCATGATTTGCCGTTGAATTACAGTAGACATTAGTAGTGTGGGGGCCACAGACACATCAAAGTCATCAAAAGACTAGCTCTAAAAGGATGGAGGCCTTCTGTGGTTTTAATGGTGGCTGTTTTTTTTTTTGTTATTTTGGTGCAAGGCTTTTAGTTGCCCACGTGTTGCATTACCGTGTTTATCTTTGTCTTTCTCTCATCGTTTGGGGGGTGTGGGGGGTGGGGGGTATGTGTGGGTGGATGAGAGCGGGGCGACTTGCAGCCCTCACCATGGGGTTTTGTTGTTTAGGCCCTGGGAGAGAGACGTACAAAAAGCCTGCTAAAATTACCAGAAAATTCTTACTTCATGTAAAGTTGTGCTTAATGGAAAACCTAAGCAACAACATGGCTGAAAGTAAAATGGCTGCTCTCATTGATGTTTCACCATGTGTGCTGTAGTTGATCCAATGACACATTTGCGTGCGTGCACACACACACACACACACACACACACACACACACACACACCTATCTTAAAAATCCTAAACTATCATGAAATTGAAACCCTCAAAAAAAGTTGATTAAGTTGTTCATCTTTTACCTTAGCTTAGAGTGTCGCACAGATTCTTACAACGATAGAAGCAGAAGAATAAACACACAGAGATGCACTTGTTGGTATAGATTAACAGCTGTAATATAGCAGGTGGCAGTAAGCTGTTTCCTGATCTTCAGTGGTACCTCTGTTGTTTTATTGCACTCATCATTAGCACAGCAGCTCACTTTGCTGTAAATAACATCCATTCAGCTGGTGTCCGTCAGGCATTGAGAGTCCCCTTTTCCCTCCCTACATAAAAAAGAAGCCTTTTCACTTTGCTAATTCCCTTTGACAATAGCAGCCAAATAATTTCTCTGCGGGGCCCAGGGTCTACCAAAAGTGATAGTGAAGTAATTTTGGCCGGGGAAAATGAGCACATTAGAGTGTAATGCCCTGCTCAGGGAGAAAATGTTATTGGTATCAACAGTATAAAAGCATGTAGAGATAATGCTTATGAGGATGAGAGAGAATAACATAGAGAAAGAGAGGAGGATGCTACATCAACAGGAAGCCAAAGAAATAAAGAAATCTGGCAGAAGTCCAGTAGGTGGAGGCAGTCAGCAGAACATACACAACACACTCGATCTCTAGCTAGGTATTGGCTGTGGTGCTCCATGCACTATGATGACTGACAGTAGCTAGCAGTACATTTTTTGTGAGTTTTTCTGATCTGAGGTTCTAAGGATAGAGGGGGTCGTATGCTGTACAGGTTGTAAAGCCCTTTGAGGCAAATTTGTGATTTGTAAGTGAGGGCTATATAAATAAAATTGACTTGACTTACATCAGCATGTAATAAAATTATTATGTGGCCTATGGATCCATATATTAAAGCACTTGCTGCACAGAGATTTTTTTTGCTCACAGTCTCCCATTGCCACTTACCTTCCCTTGTGGAAAAGTAGCTTAAAACCTAGCATGGCCTGTATTGGCTGCTAGCAGGGGTCATAAGCCCAAATTGCCCAATCCAACCCCCCCACAGAAATGTTTGACAAACCAACACAAAAATTATGTTACGTTATCTTCTGAGTATTTCAAATAGTTTTAAAGTTCATTTTATTATTGCTCAAAAAACTGTCCAATTAATTTTTCTATAAATTTGACCTTCCTACGTAATAGTCTAAATGTTGTTTCAAGGACTTCTCCACTCTGCTGGGAGATAACTCTGGCACTCAATCCCTCTATTATATTTGAATTTAATTAGTTTTCCCTAAAGGTAGTCAGAGCCAGTCTTCAGAATCCAACATGTAAAAAGTGTTTTTTATGAGAATGTAAACTCCTCTTCAGGTCATTAAAATAACCAAACAACACAGTGAGAGAGAAACAATACTGAGGACACGACCCTGTTGTCCTCTTGGGTAGCGAAAATAGCACTGAGTTTAAAAAATCTAAAGGAGCTGCTTTGGTGTGGGTGTGTTGCTACAGGCACTGGTGAGAAGATGAAACATAATCCAGTTTGAGTAATAGTAATAATGAGTTTGCAGGCTTATCTGAGGTCAAAACAGAAACTTTTTTCATTGTGTCAGTCTTAATGTGGCCTCAGGAGCCCAGTCAAGTGAACAAAGTGGACAGAGTGAAGTGACAAGCTTTTGGTATTGGCCATATCCACAGTGCAGCTGGCAACAGGGAGGGATTAAGAGTATACTGCACCTGTTTTCAAACACAGCCCATATTTAAAAGTCAGCCTGCATACCTTGGATTATGCTAATCGCTTCAGTCTTTAGTATGCTACAGGTGCTAACAATGAGCACCAGTGCCAACAATCTTGTAAATATCATCAGTCTACATATGAATGATTGAAAAAATTGTGAAAAATACTTTTGGATTTTTGATCTTGCTGAGTCTATAAAAAGTGAATTGAGATTAAACTTGTGATCTCTCATAGGTTTAAACTTTTACACCAGAGTCAATAAGGGAACAGATTAAAGACTTTTAAACACTGGAATATCTGAGACATGTATTGTGTAAAAGGAGGTGGAGGAGGATATTTTTGTGTCTGATATTGTTTTATGCTTAAGAGTACAAGACACAATATAGAAAAGGACAAAAACTAATGAGAAAGAAAGAACACTGGATGTAGAGATACAGGTAGAAAGAGAGATAGTAAAGGTCTGGAGGGTCAGTGTTGGACCTGCATACCATAGACGTAGAGGATGTAGTCGTCGAAAGACTCCCCCACTGAGTTGGAGGCCACACAGCGGTAGGTTCCATTGTAGGACTTGTTTAGGTTTTCGATGTAAAGATCACCGCCGGTGATGACGGCGTGGGATGGCACATCGTCATCCACCTTCACCCAGTTCACCCGCTGTGGCCTGAAATGAAAACACCAGAGCACCAGTAAGATCCCATGGATAAGACAAACATTATTGATAATTGATAAACATGTGATAATCAACTTATTCTAACAAACTGAAATGTTGGCCTGAGGTTGGCAAGAGAGGAAAGGTCAAAGGGTCACCAAAGACTTTAGGATTCATCCTCTGAACTGAATCAACATCCATAGCTTGTACTATGAAATTCAGCTTGCAGAGGATAAGTTTGAGTTTCTCTTTTTATGTTAATGCAATGGTTTTTGGCATGCGACTCAAATCTTAGGATGTTGGAGCATCCTTGAACCACCAAGAAGAGTTCTCTCTTTATCAGTACTATATTCAAAAATACCTGTACTGCCATACAAAGGGGCCAATTCCCCCAATATAATACACATCTATTTTGGAGTTCACTGCATGACAACGCTCGAGAGAATATTTCCTTCATTTGTTATCAGTTCTCCAAAGATTATGGTCTGGCCTTAAGATAAAAAAAATTAACCTCCTTTTTAAAATACATTTTCTAGCAATTGTTTGCCAGAAAGAAAAAGCTAATCAAAGAGAGCTAGGACATAAAAAACAAGACATATTAAAATGACATTCCTCCCTTTGTGTACGGCTAAAAGCAACAAGCAGCTTTGTCTTCAAATTGCAGGCTTTCCACGCTCGTATACTTATGAGTGTTGCTGTGTAGGTGGGCTCCTACCAAGCGTCGGCATTTGTTCTCTTTTCTACCTTGACTGAGGTTTATATCAGGGTGACAGATTCCATTTTTATGACAATGAGCTCAGAGCACTCAGAGCCACAGAGGGTGACGAGAAAAGAAAAAGACAAAACACCTCTATTTTGCTGCTGCAACTTCCAATGGCCACTGCCAGCTACTGTTATTTCCCCTGAGCGTGTGCTGATGGTCTCTCTTGTTGCATTTTGTTGTGGTGTTTTAACTTGTTTCCCTCCATTTGAAAACATTTGGTGTGGAGGGAGCAAGCAAATGGGAGATGGGAAAAAAAGATGAGGCGAAAAATCCAGGAAAAGAAAAGATGAAATAGCAGTTGGAGCTCAATAGCAAAAACAAACAAACAAACAAACAAACAAACCACAAGTGCATTTAACGGCTGTGGTGGCTGGCTTGAAAGAGAGAGTGCCGTGTCTATATTAAGTGTTCTCCAGATGAAATTAAATGTAAATAAATGATAGATATATAGATATAAGTCTTTTCCTAAGATGGAGTGAGAGATACGACCTAGAAAGTTTAGTTTCTATAGGTAGATGGTGTGTTGTGAGAAGGGAAAAAATGAATCCAGAGAAGGTAGATAGACAGAGATAGACGAAAGAGGTAAGATCGGGCTGCAAGGAGAGAGGAATGGCAGGCGTGTTGAATACAAATGGCTGCCTGCAGCCGCGGCCCCCTGTGCTATCTGCTGGTAATGACTGCACAACTCTCAACAGCTCTAATGAAAATGACTTCCAATTCCCGGCTCACTGTATTGATTGTGTTTTCATCTTTATAAAATGAATACGGGTAGTGAGCTTGTCTCTATGCCAAGTATGAAAACTGCGGGGGGCTGGTGGGGAGCGGCAGTCTGAAGTACACAATGTTTGGTTTGGTGTGTTTGTGTGTCCGTGCTTGCATGCTCTTGTACTTCTACCCTTCAGAGAATCATAAAGTTTTAGAGTTTTTCTTGCAAAGTGAGGACAGTTTGATTGATCTTAGCTTTGATTTAGGGTTAAGGTTAGATATCAGATTAGGTTTAAATTTGGGTCAAGTTTAAGGACAAGTCAAAGTCCTGCATTGGTCCAGTTTTGCAAACCTATGCTCTCCCTGCACCCGCAAAGCTCGGTACAGGACCTGTTAATGTAAGACCTGTGACTCCACCCATAATGAAATAGGCTCAGAGCTGGCTGCATAGGCAAATGCTTGGGCACTTGCACTGTAGGGGCAGACAAGCCCATAAATAAATGAACGATGAAAATAAATACAAAATAACACAGTGATCCATGAGGACAGCAGCTGTATTCAATTTGCATTCACAACAGTTACAATGGACTCCAAATGCAACCCAGTTTCAAGGCCAAAAAGGTATCCCAATGTACATTAAAACTTTCAACCCACTAGTGCAGCACTATCCACGTCCATTCATATGCTCAGCATGCTCCAGACAATCACATCTTACCATAATATGGCAAGGGATACAGGTTCCATTTGTCTCTAACATAACTAGCTGTTTATGTCTGTCATTTGTAACTACAGTAGTATATTACATTAGTCAGGAGTGACACACACAAACAGCTAAGTGTGATGGGGACAAATGGAAGCTGGTTATTTAGCGTTATTTTGGGTTGCCATTAAAAATCCATTGTAACTGTGAATCCAGACTTACTACATCTGTCTTCCTCTGCCAAAAAGCAAACTACAAACATTTCAGAGCCACCTTTCAAGCCTACAGATGAGCGTTTGATGCCAAAAAACGTGGGTTTCTAATGTAAGTAAGCCTATTTATTTTTAGGTTGTCATTTATTGGCACATTTGAATTGACTTGAAAATGAAAAGACCCACTGAAATGCCACACCCGCGAGTAGGCCACATTACTAATTTCTGATGTAATATTCATAACTCCAGCTTCATCTGATGATTATTTTGTTCTGTTCAAATTTGAACTGCCTTGTCAACAGACTAATGTGATTGATGCCAACAGCACAGACTGTGTTGATGTTTGGATAGTTCAGCAGGTCTCTTGCCTGGAGCGTGAAGCTCTCACTCTTTTACTCCCCCCTGAGTGCCCTAATGGCTTCATTTGCACTCCATTACATCTCATATCATAAAGGCCTGTCATCTAAACAAAACAACACCTTGGTTTACGGATGATACATGTGGAATAATAGCCTAATGAATGACAAACAAGAGCTTTCTGATGTTAATGCTAGACATTTCAAAGAACTGATTAACACTGACAAAGTGTTAATTTTTGACATTGGGGCATAAATGACTTGTACTGTTCTCTGTGCTCAGCTCTGTGTAATCTTTTAACTTTAATCACAAAATTGATTTTATCTGCGCACATCCAGTGTCTTGACTCCATCAACATACTCTCTCAGTCTCACGCAGTCTCCCTAGATACCTTCAGAAAATTAGCACTCATCACTAAAAACACCCCGCCTATTCAACCATCTTCCTGCTAAAATTCTTCCTGCTATATATTAGGACCTACTCCGCTCACCATCATTAATGCCCTTCTCTGCTCTGTCCTCCACCTTTAAAAGGAGTGCTAATTAAACACCTGCTCAAAATACCACACAGTAATTCTGATGTGTTTCATAATTACAGGCCAGTTTCAAATTTTCCCTTTGAAAGTCCTGAAAAAGAAAATAGCAGCCATTCAATTAAGAGATTATGTATCCAGCAATGGTCATTCAGGACTGTCTGGCCGCAGGTCTTTCTGTAACATTAAGAGGTGAAAACGCCAGTCCTCCCATTCATTTGAACGTGGGTAGTGCATTTAAGCTGTGGCGGTGAGGACCGCAGGGGGTGCTGAAGAAAACATGCAGCGACCCTGCGAAAAGTTAAAACAGAATCAACTTTTGGAGAAACGCAACTGACATCACACTGCGGCGGCCAATCACGTTGGTGATCAGACCGGAAGACGCCCAGGTGAAGAAGAACTTTGTTTACCATGTGGCATTGTAGCATTCCTCTGTTTACTGAGCAACTGTGAAGATGGAAGAGAGACTGATCGCTGCCATGATTACTGTGCATCAGCTGTTCAACCCTGCCACGACGGAGTACAAAGACGTTAATCGCCATGCAGCCGCTTGGCGTTGTATCGCTCTTCAAGCTCTTCACAATCAGCATGGCCATGTAGTGACACTCCCACACCGCCGCACAACCCTGCGCTAATTGCCGCAGCGCCTGATTCTGTCTGAATACGTCACCGTTCTCCTCTCTGCTGCGTCATGTACTTGTGTCAAGGCAACCCTCTTATCCATCAGCTCTACTCCAACTCCTTATTAGAAGAGATCTGTGAGGAGACTGGTTCTAGAGCCAATGGTTAGCACAACCACATCTCGTACCTCTCAACTTCACGTACCAACTTTGTCTTCTTCTCCCACAGTGACGTTTCACATTCCTAGAGCTAACTTTCATTGCTAATTTTCAATACTTAAATCTGCTTTGACCCAATGTCTTGCCCATCACACCGTAAGCCCAACTCCCGTCTTTCAGTTTGCAGGTGGTGAGCCCGCAAGGTAATGATTCTATGTCACTTTTTCTGGTTATGATGGGCAGGCTACGGGGATAGACAAAATATACGCGCATGCAAGTATCCAGGGCAACCCCCCCTACTGAAAATACATTCCCGCTCACATGTCTGAACATGTCTTACATAGTGCTTTTCTGCCTTAACAGACAAAGCGCTTAACAATTTGCCTCTCATTCACCCATCTTCACACACACTCACACTGCGATGGCGGCAGAGCTGCCATGCAAGGCGCTGGCCTGCCAATCAGGAGCAACTTGGGGTTCAGTGTCTCGCTCAAGGACGCTTCAAGCACACATGTGGACCTCCTGAGCCACAGCTTCCCCCAATAGTCTTCAAATATGTACTTATATGTGCTTTATTATTTGACATTTTGTCTTTTCTCATAGTCATATTCCCCCCACTGTTCTGTACTGTCTATTGATTGAATATACCACTTTTTCCTTTTGCACATACCATTGTATATGTTTTAAAGGAGTTATTAAGTTGTTGGACTGCAAATCTGCTTTGAAGGAGATACCCTGTTTCTAAGGTTTCAGCAACATACTCTTCTGTGCATGGTGCCCAGATTATTGTTTACAACAGTGCATTTTCAAAACAAAAAAAAAAGAGACGAGGGTCAAATCTATTGATACATACTGTATATCTTTATAGTACTAACAGTTTGTGAAAGGTCCACATATGATAGCATCCTACAGGCAAAACAAGGGGAAGTAAAAGGTAAGTGGATTTCTATTTTTCATGTCTGATAGCTGGAATAGTGAGTTGTATATATTTACATTCTCATTTGATGTAACTCAAAACTATTTGCTACTGCAAAAGTTCTTCTCAACTGCAAAAACAAAACAGTAAGAGTTCCACACACCACTGCAACAAGACACTCACAGGCATACAATAAGGAATTAAGTCAAGGTATTTGGATGAATAAATAAACGTGCATGTGCTTTCTCTGCCAATGGCACATTTTTAATTGGTTAAAATGTGTGTGTGTGTGTGTGTGTCGTACTGGGGTTTGCCTTTGGCCTGACACGTCAGTTCCAGGTTCTCTCCTTCCCTGGTCAGACCCTGAGGAAATTCTACCACGATCTTCACCTCCGGTTTGTCTGAAAGGATGAAACAGAGACAGAGACAGAAAATTAAATGCTGGGACAACAAAACAGACACAGGCACTACCTATCTTCACTCTACATCTACATCTATGTTCTTTCTGATTGATTCCTATTTGCAATCATGCTGTTTGAAGCATACATAAACATGAAGGTAGAAATGTTCAATTTCGAGGTTCATTCCAGTTCTAAAACAACCCAGTCGCCTACAAGTTATGTCCATAGGCTCTATAACTCTGCATCGTGACTTACGTTCAGTAGTAACACTTCAATTTTTCAAACTTTCCCAGTGTGTCTTGACAGGTCCTCAGAGGTGCTGCAGCAAACAGTAAGGATTCAGTAAGCAGTGCTGCTCAGGCATGACTGGCATCAGCTAATGCTTCCCCATTAGGCTACCATCTGACTAGTAGCATCCAATCATATTCATAGAGGAGTACAGCGCAGATATTTTAACCTGACTCCTCACATTATTACTCATAGGATCATATCAGATGTGATTGCTGCTGCAGCTCCGTCTACCGTCCGTCCATCCAGATTAGCTGCTACAGCCTTACTTGGTCTGCTTTTACCAGTAGCTTGGTGGTGGCTAATGTTAGCAAATGCTTTATATAGAATCTATATAGATATTTATATAAACAGAGTTAATTTGCTGACTATATGACTCCTTCTTACATGTGCAACTGTTACATTATGTTCCAGCGTTTATCATTATGCTAAGCAAATCTGGGCAATGGCATTTTCTAATCATGTATTTGTTTTTCCATCAGTGCTTTAACAATTTTTCTTCACACACTTGACTGCTCACCATGATCACAGAAATAGTCCCTATAGGTTTAAGGAATAAACACAACAATTAGTGCAGAAACAAGAACAACAACCATGACCTGCCCCAGCATTCCCCAGCAGCGTTGGAGTGAAAGAGGAGGTCAGATCAAGGTCAAGTTGATGCTAGATAACTTTACTTTTATTACGACTGAGCTACACGCTACACAAACTTTGCTTCGTCTGGGTGGATTTGTTTTGATTACGTGTTTGTCCTTTACGTCTACCTGCTATTACTACCTTAACCTCAACCTGCTCTTCCATTGCATCGAATCACTCTTCAGCAGTGTTGGGTCTACCTTGGGCATGGTATTGATAGAATCTTAAATCAACCTAACACCAAAACATAAGCTGAAGCTTTGGGGATTGATCGATGTGGTGTAGTGCAGGACCACAAGCAGCCCAGAGTATGTCCAAAGACGATACCTGATAAAGTTGCTACACAAAACAGATGACACTGCTGAAGAGCTGAGGCAGCTGGAAAGAAAATGTAAGAATGTTGTTATGACAAAACAGTGGGGTGCTTTGACAGTTGCTGCTGTGCTATTCTTTGCAACCATGGAGTTTCTATTGTTCCCATTCTGTCAACTGTTGCTGGTGTTATCAAAGCCTGTTCTCATCTTGGTGTGAGAGATGATCCTTTATTCTGGACAGTCCTGCTCTGACTTACAACATTGCTTATGCTAAAAAAAAAAATAACAGGTACAATAACAGGTACGTAATGGTTGATGATTTCACACAATGAGGTGTCCCACTATAAGAAAATCACGAAGAGGGGAAGCCAAAGAATGAGTAGCATTCTATTCACCAAATGTTTGAATTTCTATATCGCCATTTGTGAGACCTTGGAGTGGATTATCATACTAATACAGTTATATTTTAATTAACTATACACCACAAAAAAAGAAACTTCTCATCCACCTTTGAGCAGTTTTAGTAAATGTGATGAATATCCTTCATTTCAGTGTTAGAACATCTTTAATGTTCATGTGTTAAGTGTATGTATTTAAAAAAAAAAATGTTACTCCAACAATCACCCCTTTATTAAAAGATTTGATCTAAAATGATGGCCAACATTTTTGGCAACACATCAGTAGCTTAATTAACCTGAAGACCATACTTGAATGCTTCCAGCACACTATGTCCTAACTTGTTTACCTCTAGAGTTGAGTCCTCTCACATCAGATTGATTACTGAGTCACAATGATGTAATTACAGTTTTCCAATTGTGATGTAAATTCTTGTTCTTTTCAGGCTAAGGGCTGAGATATGATTTCAAAGCCGGCGGTAATGTTCCACACTGATGTCCGACCTTCTCTGCAACAAACAACACCAGTCTGGCCATCCATCTGTCTAAATCACACCCTGTCAGTGGCGGGGTCTCGGTCTTGGTGATGGACAGCAGATGGGCGAAAAGCCAAGTCTTCTGCTCAGTGGGCATGCACAAGTTTAGACAGCAACCCTTTGGTTTTGTTTCCACTCCAGGCACTACATGGCATCCTGCAACTTTTTCTTCACTCGCAACGTCATCTGACCTTGTCATCTTGGATCCATAAACATGAAGGACGCCAGGCATCTGTAGGTTGTTTTGATAGCCTCAAGTAGTTATGGCGGAGCTTTCTTGTCTTTGCTTGACGGCAAAACACACACTGCACTGCCAGATCTGGATACTGCCGGTTCAGTGGAAATTAAATAGTGTCTACCGTATGCAAGAAGGCCGTTATCATTATGCTAACTGAATTTTTTGCTTTATTGTGTGCCTCACCTCATAAGCACTCAAGACGGCACTATCCATCTCTCTGCAGCAAGCTGACCTTAAAGGAAAAACAACCAGGCAACGGAGCAAAACAGCTTGCATTGCTTATACACATAAACATTACAGGCTTATTTAATTATACTGTCCCCTGACAATGGCCTTTTTTTAGTCGATTCTTACTACACAATGCATTTCATTCCACTCACAAATTGCCCACACAGTGAGTGATTGAAATGTAAATCACCTCATCTCTCTCAGTAATCAGTAAACAAACTTGTGTGTCACTGTGTAGTAACAGCAAAAGTACCGTATGCTTTATTTTATGGGTCCTGATGTTTATAATTTGCTAGGAAGGACCGATATGCAACTGGTCCCTTAGGTTCCTGGAAAGGACAGTGTAATTAGGTACTATATATAAGGAAAATAGAGACTGTAGCGTGGATCTTTAGGCTACCCGAACCATTCAGAACATGACATTGAGTTCGGTACGACATATGAACCAAAAAGTCACTGTCTGAATTTGCTAAATACAGTCTAATTAGGTCTACGTCTTAGAATGTGCGGAACATAAATGCTAAAGTGTGAGCGTTTCACCCGGACAGCTTTGGCAGTGGCACAGTTGTTGTCTGTTAGCTAAACCATGCTAGTTGAGTTAGCCTCTGGGTGTATAGCTTCTATAGCGAGTGTTGATAGTATGGCGAACGCAAGAAGAGCCTTTCGATGTTATTCAAATATTGTGGAATAGACAAAAACTGTAGACATGAACAGTCAAACATGCCTTTTAATAAATAAACCATTTGCGGCAGTATCACACAAATAAGTCTATTACAGGGATAGATTGAGATATGGTATAATTTGTAAAAGTGTGACCAGTCAGTTTGTTGTTCCTGCCCTGAATGAACACAAGCTGCAGTTGTTCAGGAATTATCCACTGCCTTGGCTGTTCCTCTCAATGCCAACAAACAGAGAACTGTGTACACTTAAAAACAGAGAGAGCCTTTACTGAGTATAAGCATAAACTGTTGAAGTGAATGTCAAAAGCTTAACCTGCACTGCTGGCTCTAATGGTGGATTTAAGATCATTAAAAAAATCTTGCACTTGTTGCACACAACAAAATGTTCTTTACGTTGTATTTTAGAATATGCTGATGACTTTTCTGTAGTAACAATGGAGCATTATTGATATATTGACATTTGTATTTTATTATTGTGTTTTGTTTTTAATTAATGATGCTACGCCAATATTTCAACAATGTAATTTTTACAAAATGTACTGAACCGTAACCCAAGAAACTGAGGTACCCACTGAACTGTGGATTTTGTTTGGATTACACCCCTAGTGTTCAATTAGTACACTTCCAATTCATTAATTCCATTTAACTGCTATAGTTTTTAGTCAGTGCACATGGAAAGGAAATTCCTCTGGAAATCTGCCTTACAGGAATCTCCTTAGTAAATTACAGACCCATAAAATAAAGCACTCCCCAAAGGCAGAGGAGAAGTCAAAGAACAGGATTTTGAAATCATCACCTATCATTGACTAGACATGTTCCATCCATACAAACAGCAACACGCTTCAGTCAACACAGTCCAGATGTAATATTAAACTGTATAGCAGATAGATCAAAGACAAGGTGCAGTGCAGGACCTCCCATGCCTGTCTGTTGCTGTCCAGTACAGTATGCACAGAGCATGACAGCAGCCGCCCCTGCATGAAGCAGCGTTTTTGTTGGCCCCTGTTATCAGGGGCCAACAAAATGCCATGCTGCCTCTGTAGATGAGCTGATCTCCTCTTCTCGCTTTCCCAGGGAAAGGTCAGATAACTGCAGAAGAGTTTTTATTTTTTTTAATAGAAGGCTAGGACATTCCAGAGGCCAAAGACATAAGGTTACAGAGGCACACAATACATACAGTTTCTCATTTTGAATTATTAAAAACTCCAAGCATTTTATTTTCTTGTCACATGGCTGGGCTAGTTAATTTAGTTTTGTTTCCAATGTTATGATAAGGCCTGTGATCCTTTACTTTTCATTTGACCCACTAAAAGGTGTTGTCAGTACCTGTCTGTGTATATCTAATAATTGCTTTCTATTGCAATAGAAAGCAGTTATAGTAATAAAAACATGACCTCTGACCTCCCATTAAGGGCCGAATTTTGTTTCTTCTTTTTAGTTTGTAAGGAATTTTACTTGGTTTAGTTATTTCTGCCACATTTCTGGGGCCAGATATGTAAAGAATGTGTATACAGAAAGAAACATGCATACACTATTCTCACACATAAATGTATATTTCTAAAAGAATAATGAATGTGTGCACCTTGTACATACAGTATGTCAAAACAGCATACACACGTTGATTTTTATTGTTATTTTTTGTCGTTCACAGCTTAAACAATAATATTCAGTATTTTAATTTAGGTTCTTAGCCAATTCCACTAATTGTGTATTATTATTATTATTTTTTATTGTTTTGCATTCTACACACCTATACCACTAATTTGCCACAGGTACATTTACAAACACCAATTTTCATCAAATGTTTGCTTTTGGTGTTTTACCTTTGACATTTAATTTCTTTGCGTTTGTCTCTGTTCTTTTCATTTTATTCTTTACTTAATAAACAATATTAGTTTGTACTATAAGTAGGACTGAGTCCTATAAACTAAATTATTACTGAGTACCTTTGACATTTGATCATCGCGATTAAGATATCATTGCTGATTATGGTTTACAGGTGCGTGCATGTGTAATGAATTAAAGACATTTTGGATTTTCTTCAGTAATCACAGCTGTGTGTTTTTGGAGCACTTTGCCATTACGACACACATTTGGTGAAACTGCACGTCTTCTTTTCCATTTTTTTCATTGAGAGACCAGCAAAGTAGAGTAAAGTGTTCATATGCAAACACTTGATCAAGGTGCACGTCTACATCCAACGCTAATACTGGGCGAGTACAGAAGCACACAGTTTCACAAAGATTGAAATTTCAAAGGTAACCTGAATCTTTACATAAGTATATTTCTTTGGAAGATGTTTATAAATGTGCATTTATTTTATATATTTGCACTTTCTATTCATCATGTACTGAGACTAGTTTCCTGTGATGACAATGCCATGGACCAAACTTTCAGTGGGGAGAAAATGTGGGAAATTTATGTCATTTAATTAGTGGAGATGGAGCAGTCTGTTCTTTCGCAGTCCAATTTTCCCCTTTTATTCATCATAACCTGTGCATGGAGACGATTTCCCTTCAATGACACTGCTATACGTGTCATACACCAAAGTTTTAGTTGGGAAAAAGTAGCAAATTTATGCCATTTAATTAGTGGGGATGGAACACTCTTCTCTATTGCAGTCCAATTTTCTGAGTTAAGCTGATGAGACACTTGAAAGGAGAAAGAAAAAAAAAAACGTGCATAATGCAGGTTAAATATCTATGCTGATTTCTAATTTATGACTCAGCAGAAGTACTTACACTGCACCTCCAGGTATTTCTGTGCCTGGAAGTCCTTGACTGCAGGGTGGTCTACAATGCAAGCCACAGGTACACCATCATCCTCCTTACTAACGGTGAACGTCAGCCGGCTGGTTACTGTGTACATCTTGTCGTAGGTCAGCTCAACTCTGGGCTTGCCTAAGGGAAACATCAAAGACAAGCAGACTTAAACACAGCAGGCGCATTTTGGATTTCAGTTCAAATATGAATGAGCCTCACACAGAAAGCCGATAAACCTCACTCCACTCACTGTGGTATGGCAGGACCCAGTTCGCACTTTCTCAGGTAAAGAACAAAACTCCTTAGCAAGCATTAGTATAAGCTAGAAAGCGAATGAGCTTTTAACCAAACAACCGATGATGGTCATGAAGACATTAAAGCATTAAAGAAGACATTAGATGAAGAAGGAACTCAGCCTCTGTCTCAATGTATCAGTCAATTTAAGTCCAAACCTCCACCTACGGTCAACTTTGAACAAACAAAAGAACAACATGGTAAAAACAAGACTTCTTTCCAAGTGTCCTAAGCAGGATGTCTGGGCTCAAAGTTCTCCTAAGCTGAACTCATTAAGCATTCCATTGAAATGAATTGATTATGGTCTGAAATGATGCTTAGGTGTGAATATAACAACTCCCTCACACTGAAAGGAGCCATATCCAACCGTGCCTGGAAATGCAGACAGATCCACCAGGAGGAGCTGGACGATGTGGCTTGGCAGAGGGATATCTTGTCTTTTTTTTCTTAGAATCGTTCTCCTTCACATCAAGTATTCCTCAACCTAATTTGAGGAATAACTAAGGGTTGAAAAACATGAAGTCTGTTCTAGAAACATTACAATTTATCTCCATCGATCTGATCTGCCATTCATAGCCACTTATCCTTTGCAAGGTTACGGACCCTATCCGACAGGTGGTGTACACCCTGGACAGGTTGTTAGTTGATCACAGGGTTGACACATACAAACAGGGACCTGGGACCCTCTTTTCTGTGAGGCAACAATGCTTACCACTACACCACCATTCTTTCCATTTTCCTGCAGTTCCTCAAATCTGATCTATAGTGTCTAATTAAAGAATTTAGACCCAGGGCTCAGGAAGTAAGAGCTGATAAGTTGGTATTTGGTTTAAACTAAACACAGCACTCCTTGTTGTCCTAATAATTTAAATGACTCCTCGTAGTTTGCTGGTTGGTTGGCTTCCTGCTTCAGGGCTCAATTGATTTTCAGTGTGTTTTCCACACTAAAGTCATACAATATAAAGCTCCAGAGGTTTACTGGCTTTACAAAGAAAATAATAATAAAGTCAACAAGCTTTATTCTAAAAATGTTTTTGAAAATATTATTGAAAGTTCATATTTTGGATTTCTTCCTGACTTGCTGACGTGCTGAAACTTTATTTTACGCATCCTTGGTTCCTCTGGGAGTACTTTGTGAACAACTTATTTTGTTGAAGGGTCAGTCCACTAAGTTTTACTTGACAAACTAACAAAGCTGAGACCTTTGGACTCAAGGCAGCCAGAAAAAAAATGCTTTCAAAATGTTAAGTGCCTGACAAAGACAGCCATTGTTTGGCTGCAAGCAGAATGTCTTTCTTCCACTGACCTTGCAAAATATGTAGAGTGGAAGTGAGGAGGGTGTCCTTGAGAATGGTCAGTGAAGGTGAATCAGCTAACAATTGCGTGCTGTCAGGGGCTACTATGCGACTGTGAATCAGTGATTAGGCTTTATGAAGCCAGATTTATTGTGTGACCACCTTTTGCGCAGCACTGCCAGATCTGAAGCCTGCAAAGTAACCCACCTCTGATTAGTGGCTGCTCTGTAATATCACACAGACAATATGTTCTCAAAAGCAATGAGGAGCATACCTCATCACAGTCATACAAAATAAGAGGGATAGCTGCAGACAGCGCTGTACAGCCGAGTCGCAAAGAGAGATTGATTATTTTTATCCCTTTGTCCTACTTCCTAACAGTCTGTTGCACAAGTGTGTTTGTGTCCCATCAATAAAACAAATAGTAGAAGCAAAAAAGCAAAAAAGTGAAAAGAGTCTGCCAAGAGAAATGCTGGTACAGGAGAAAATCTGTCTTAATGTGAACAGTTGCATAGATCAGTTCATATTTTAGCTGTAAAAGTGCACATTCTACCCACTCCCATACTGCAGCTCAGCCACGGTGGTGATACCGTCACCGTGGTGACAGCTGTCTCTTTGGCTGCTGGGAAAGCAAACCTGTGTGATGTGCCTGGTGTAAAGGAGCAGGTTGTCATGAATAAATACCACTAGAGGCTTCAGATTCATGAAAGCACCTGAAAAGGGAACCTGAAGGGTTCTGCTCAAATCAAAATGTCTTTTGAGATGCATGAAACAGTGGTGAAGAGACGTCTTTATTCAAGTCCTGGGCTTCTGGATCTCTTGCTTTTTACCTTAGGAATTCATTGTAAAATGAAAATACTTATAGGTTTGAAACCTGTACAAAGCCAAGTAACTAAGGAAGACATGTAAGAACAAAGTATATATATATATATATATATATATATATATATATATATATATAATGGTAATGTGGTTGAGGTGATCAGTGAGCCTCCATCTTAATTCCTGCCCTTCCTCTCCCTTCAACCACTTTCCATTACCAAAACATGTCAAACTGTAGCTCCATTTGCACAGGAAGTATATCACCCTATACCTGGTTCATGTTATGAAGTATTACTGTAGGTTTCTAGCCAAGCCAAACAAGAGGCACACAATGTAGAATACAGTGGTAGGCTGGTAGAGGCTTCTTGGCAACCTGATACATTACAAATGCTACTGCTCAGTTCTATCATGAAACTATGGAAGCGACAGAAAAGGGAACTACAGTTTGTGAGGTAAATTTGGTTTTTAACCCTGGAATTACTTGTTTTGTCCTCGCCTGGTTTGAGGTATCTTCACATGACCACAGAGCAGCCGCTAGCTCACCATCCATTTCTTCTAGGTAGCGATAATGCAAATGAACCCTGCTGTGCCCTCTATAGCACAAGAACTGACTGTTGCCCATTCCTTTAAGGACGACAGAGGAGACAGAGTAGTTTCATTAGATTGACATCTGACAGTAATCCAAAAGTGCTGTATCAAATATTAATCTGTCAAAGTAAAGACAATGTAGCTCTTGAGGGCAACACACTAGATGCGTCAAAGCACATGTGCCCATTGTTTTCTATTGAAGCCAAAACACTGGAGGCATCATACTGGTTTGATGCACATTGTCATATCAGGATACACCTAGAGTTGACATGCACCAGCACTCTACAAAGCAATTTAATCACGTTCTCTCCCTGGGTTGGCACATCCCACATACTGTGCCTTGACTACTTTTTCTGTGTGTATGGCTCATCAAGCGAGTGCTACGGGCATCAAATAATATAGGTCAAATCACACAACGCTATGTGATAGGGTCAGTGCGTATTGCCCTTTAGCCCTTATATACAGCTAGTTTTCCTGGTGCTTGTCTTTAGATCTCCCTGCAGTTTTAGGTAGACTTCCTAAGTAGGCTACAGGCCTGGTCACCAGATAGTAGCAAAGCGGCATATCCGTGCGTCCTTAGAAATAGTGGGTGCTGGAAACTTGGCGGCATAGTGACTGCTTGCAGGGCTAGTGGACAAACCAATGTAGGTGGCGAGCTAACCACTAACATGCTGGCGCTAGTCACAATAGCTCTGCAATCTAAGTGGCTTGCAAACTGTCTGTTAGCAAGCTAGGTAGCTCGGTCACTGGGCAATAAGCTTATTCAAGAGATGCATTTATGCCATCAAATCTTGTCTCAAAACTGTCTGCAAACCATGGCTCTTTTGAAGAGTAGTTTATACTCCGGCAGAGCAGGGTTATATAAAAGTAGAGCGAAAAGGATTCCTCTGTTTTGGACAGAGTTCTCTGAAAGGCCAGCACTGTCAAGACCATTTTCTACTGGTCAGTGGTACAAATCTGCTTGTCAAAGTTCACTTAAGTTGAAGTCGACAAGAAAGATTTGCATGGATCTTGTTGCCCCTGCTGAGCATGGTGATTTCATTGAAATGAATGATTCCATGCTGAAACTTTGCTGTGTTAAATGCTGGTGTGACTGGGCTGTAATGCCAATGACAGCTTGTTGACTTTATGGCTTTACAATGGCTGGCCCCATTATCCAATAACATAAGAGAGTTTTGGTTTACCCACAACCAGTATGTGAGCATTTACCAGTACAACCCTGTGTAATATTGAAAGGGCAAATAATATTAGATGAATATACTTAATACACTGCATACCAATCATGCTGGTGCCCTTGTTTTAATTTAGCATTATTCTCTTTCTACAAAACTATCAAGCAGGTGGCAATTATGTGACTTTAGTAGAACAGAACTAGAAAAGCCCTTAAAAAGTGAAGTGAGTATTGATGATGAATTGGTGAAAGCTCTCTGTTTGAAAATGTCATGCTGTGTTAAGCACTAAGAACATTCTGAGAGACTAACTTTGGAGTGGTGCCAGTAGAGCTGAATGTCACTGAAAGGCAGTGGAAGGTCAAATGAAAGCTAAAGTGGCACTTTAAGTGTTTTGTAGATCCTAACACACAAACTCAGCTGGCCCTCTTTTCCTGTGCCTCCTCTACATTTCACTTCTTTAACTGTTATCGTTTAACCACATACAGGAAGGGAGCAGTGTCTGGTTAAATAAAATATATGTCTCTGTACTTCAGTTGCTTTACTTTGCCAAAAATATTCTTTTATCCATTTGTAGAGTCTTCCTGCTGGGGTACAGCAGGGTAATTGAAATCACCCTGTGGTTGTCTCATAAGACTTGAGGCTAATGGCTGTTCTGGTCCCTGTCAGTCAATGAAGTGCCCTACCTACTGGCTTTTTCTTTTTTTGTCTTTTTCTTTCATCTTAAAAGAACAGAAAGGAATGACCTGCACTACTAGAACTTTCCCCCCTTTTTTCATGACTTTCACTGCAGTCTAAGCTTAAGAACTGGAGATATCAGTACGGGGGCATATGTTAATAAATCACTAAACAACAGGATAAGAGTAAAAGGAAAGAGAAGGAGATAATAGAGAGATAATGGGTCTGTGCATATTAGGAGAGATGATTAGATTTACATTGGCAAGCATGACAATTGCAACCTTTAAATGATATTTAAGAGAGCCTGATTATCCCTTAAGGTAATTAAGTTAAATTCTGGGGACATTTAATTAGAAATAAGTCTGCCAGGCAAGGAGCCACAGCCGAAGGCAATTTAAGTAATTCTGCCCTAGTGTCAGGACTCTGGCACCCTCAGCCATTCTTTTTCTTTCCATCTTTCATTTTCTTGCCCTCTTTTGTCTTTCACATTTTCAGCGTCACCAGAGCAATACAAAGTTTCATTTTCACAGCATTGCTGCAGAGTCAACTAAACACACTGTGGAGTCATTTGACAGTACTAAAGAGCTAGCATTTAAATGGCAGCTAACAGTTGTGTCAGTTATGTACTTGCAGAGATTCTAGATATGTAAAATGAAAAAAACATAGATCTTTTAGATGGGCTCGCCATTGTTTTAGGCTGTTTCAGCTAGAAGCACCTTTTCACCTGTGGCGAAAATGGATAAAAGCAAATGGAATGCCGCAAATGCAGCGTTGTCACAGGTGAGCCTTTAAGTACCACTGAGTGTTGTATTACGGCAAAAAATTGCATCTATCAATTGTAGAACTTCAAAGAGTGCAGAGCCTGTTCTGTAAATAGCAATCCATTCCCAACAAGTGTGAGAAAACAGCATGGGCATGAGGTTGAGGGGCATTTAGTATTATAAAAAACATTTTCTGCCATTCAATATAATGCAAATATACATTGTTTGAAAGCTCAGTTAAAGAGGTGGTGAATACTCAGTAAAGGATAGAAATATTACTAAAATCAAAATAAGTCGCAGCACACTGAAAAATTAAAAACATGCCGAATAGAGATGTTTTTTATGGAGACACTGTGGCAAGATCCCTTTTAAAGGAGATGCTGAGTACCCTGAAGAGTGGATCAGTATTTCACAGTGACTAACAGCTACAGTAGTCACTGGTTCCACTTAGCTTACCACAAACCATTAGTCAGTGTGTTTACATGCACTTAAGTAACCGTGTTACTGTCAGCTTTCTGCATAAACACATTTCTTAAACATCATTAGGTAATTGTTATGAAGGATTAGATTATTAACATTAAGATTATTAAGCTAGATTCCTGCAGGAGATGCCTGATTTCTTGGCCATATATTCATTTAACCAAGTTTCTAACATGGTCGTTACATGTGCACATGTGCATGAGAAAAAATGTCAGATGGGGAAAGTATTGCTGTAGAGATACATTCACTTTGTAATTGCCTGTAATGACACAGTAGCTACCTGTCATTTCTCTTCAACATTTAGGAGCTTCAGTGAAATCAGTGGCCACAGTTACCTTTGGCTATTTAATACTTACAGCCTAATCATTAGCAATACGTGCCTGTACACACTGGTTAGCAGAAACATAGCATTGCAAAAAGAGTTTGCAGTTTTTTGTGATGTTAACAGCTAGTTGTAAGCCAATCATTGACCTTGGCACATTGGAACATTCTCAGATTTGAGCTGACCACTAAGGGTTTAATGTGCAGCAGAGTAGGGGTGAAGCTGCTCAGGGCTTTCTACACAGCTTCTGATTAGGACCTTTGTTTCAAAGTCTTTACAAAGCTTGCTGCCTGGGCTCTGAGGTGGAGCTGCCTGGCAGGAGGCCTGTTCACCCCTGAGCTCTGCTTACACTTTTAAGCTCAGCTACCTTTGATGAAGGCATGAAAGTTGTCACAGTGCCAACAGGCTCTGGCCACCACTGCACATCCACATTGCTTTAATGGAAACTATTCAAAGTCGCAGCAGAGCTCCATTTAAAAAGCAATAGCATTGATGCAAGCACTAAATACGGAGCACCAGCAAAGGAAGAAGAAACGGGCCCTAAAATAGTTCATTTATATACATGGCATAGGGGCTTAAAAGATGCATACAAAAGTAAGAATTTAGCAACACAAAGTAGAATGTGCACACCTACAGAAACGTGTGTACAGGTGCATTTTGGAAACAATGGGAATTGCACACCAGTGGCAAAGTAGCGAAATAAAGGATCTTTCTCACAGTAAAGTATTTTCATGCCATGGCAAACTACACGGCCTACACAATAATTCATGATGACCCTTTAGGCCTAAAACAATGCCTTTTTGCTGTTGGTTTGTTCAACAAACCGTGTATGAAATGACAAGTAGCCTATGAAGTGTGTCATCGGGTGCATATAAATTGCCTTCACCTATAGCAGCTTCATCCATTTGCAAGGTTCTTCCCTCTGTGGAACAACACCACTGATGAGGCAGACTGCGCTATGAAAGCAGATGCTCAGCAAGGGCATCGAGCTCCGGTGTCCTCTGATGCCCACCAGTGGGGCCTGTCCTTTGCTGGTGTGTAACAACACGCTATTTGGCATCGACTTGGATATATCTAAACACTTCTTCTTGATTTCTGAAATGGTTCAGCTCTCTGAGCTTGTGGTGACATGCTGCCCCTCAAGACATTTTGTCTTATTGATTTAGCCATTACTCGATCGGCAAACAATGCAGTCCACCTGGCCTCAACAACAGTGTTAATATTGTCAGTTATTTGTAAATGTAGTCATTTAGGAGATCAATAGTCCATGTCGGTTTAAGTCATGTTTAGATAACTTCTTCCCTCTTATCTTTAGTATGTTTTAGTCGACAAAAACTCTGGACATTTTAGTCTTGTCTTAGTCAAAGAAGACCATGATCATTTTGGGCTAGTTTTAGTGAATAAAATAGATTAGCTGTCAAAGGCTTTGTCAACGTTTTAGCCAATTTTAGTCAAGACAGTGTGCTAGCATCTTAGTCAAACTTGAGTAAAATGCTTCCAGGTTAGAACCTACCTGAGTGGTTTTAGTCTAAAAGACTTTTCAAAAATGCGGAGAGGGTGTCTGGTCTGATGTCAAAGAATTTAAGAGATACATCCAGACATGAAACTGATTAGCATTAATTTTAAAATGAAATCAACATAGTAAATACTGTCAAAAAGTGTAGGCCTCAAATGAATGGAACAAATACAGGGGCAGCAAGATCTAAAGACAATGAAAACCACACAGAAGGAGATTTTTAAAAAAAGGTTCGGTGTGAGTCATTTTCCTCCTTTTTATTCATGACTAAAATATACACAGATTTAGTTTAATTCTAAAATTTAATTTTAGTCATCTCTTTTTTGTGTCAATGATAATATATGGAGATTTAGTCACTTTCTTTTTCAAAACGTTTCATCTTGTCAGTGTCTTGTCTTCGTCATGTAAAAAAAAGGCCATTAAGAGATATATTTCATCACAGTTTTTGTTACAAGGACCTCTGTTTCAATCACCAAGGTTTTCTTTTTGGCTTCCTCCTTAAAAAGCAGCTGATTCATTTGCTCATCACTGTTCACAAAGGGGAAGTTAACATGAATAAGCATTTCAGGTTCAGTGTGACTTTGACAGTGTGAAAATTGCACTAAAGTCAGCATACAGACAGGAGTATACGGGCAGGATCAACAATCAGAATACTTGAAAGCATACAGTACATGGTTTTCTTCTTCTGTTCGCTTCAATGTGAAATGTACGTATGGTTCCATGTTTTTTTCAAAGCGAGGGGGACAGTGGACACAGGAGGAATTTTCTTTCATCTTAGAGGTGACACATGCTGGCCCTTTTTCTCTGGTTCATGGAACACAATGTGTTTGTGTCACACAGACGTATTCTTTGTACAGATAACCAATCGAACCAAAGGAACTTTACAATCTTCCACACTACAATAAGTGCCTTATTATGCTAAGAGAGGAAATGTCTTGAATGACGATTGTGATTTTCTCTGTGCTTCTTTTTGTGCGGGGGTCGGCCTACCTGGAAGCTCTTTATCTCCCTTCATCCATCTGATGGTGGCGGCAGGCTTACTGCTCATGGCAGTGCAGGTCATCTCCGTCTCGTTGCCCTCGCTCAGGACCTCATCCCGGGCCTCGATGATGGGGTTACCTGGAGGAACTACGACAGGACACACAAACAAAACTCTGTAAACACTGGAGGAATATAGTACTTCTACACCCATAGCACTACATGATGAGAAGACAACAGAGCTAACATAGAAGAGAGGGAGTCTTTTAAGTTTGAAATGTTTAAAGTAGGTCAGATGACAATTAGAAAGGTGCAGAACAGCTACTATTGGAATTAGCATAATATGCTAATATTGGAAAATTCACCTAATCCAGGGCACTATGATGGCTATGATGCATCTTGTTCAAATGACTTATTTATTGCAGGTACTTATCAATCACATTTACAATTATGCACAACTATATTTAACAAATATAAAAATATCCAACAACAAACAGGCTTTTCAAACATTATGTAAAGTCCATATAAATGAACTAAAAGAAAACAGACAAAGACAATCTCAAATTAATCACATTATCATGATATTTATATTTATATAGTTTGATATTGCTGATCCAGATTTGAAAACATAAATAAATAAATATACAAAAGTTACATTCAGTAACTTCAAATACTGCTATTGTTGCAAATGACTGCTATAGCATCACAAAAACCTATAAAATTGCTCATCTCCAAGTCTTAATACACAATTGGCTTTCATATCTCTTTGTTCTCTATAGTACAAAATGTATACCTGTAATAGAATATTCAAAATAAAGCAATATAAGTAGACTCTATGGCAGATAAAAGAAAAACAAATCCAAATAGATGATGGATTAGCTATCAGCTGATGTCTCAATGATATGTTAATCATTTTGGATCTTCCCATACAATCACTAGTCTTATCTTTTCTTGAGGCATTTCCTCCCAACTGATAGTGATATTTAATAGAACCCAATTACTGTATTTTGTAATTGCGTCCTCAGGGTTCTGGGTTTGAATGCTTTTCATGAGGATGTGAAGGGGGATGCGTTCAAGCCAAAACAGGGCGACGCTGCTCTTTAACAAGCTTGTCTGCAAAGGAGAGTTGATGATGGCTGACCTTCCAATCATTCAGAATGTGGCTGGCAAAACAAAAACCTCTCTCATCATCTAATGGCGCACTGAGCAGAGTTTTCTTCTGTTCATTTTCAAACAATGTAACCTGATTAGCACTTGATTCGAGGGGCCATGTAGGACATAATTCAAACTTTAACTTTCTCTCTCTCTCTCTCACACACACACTAATAAGAGCATGCATACTTACATACTAGGGCTGGGCTGTAATTCAATGTTAGCGTGTATCCTCTTTCGTTCAGCGTATCAAGACGATGTGATCATTTTGTTAAAACTCAGTTAGCTCAATTGCATTGAACACCAATTTGATTATCTTATGTGATTTCACAACACATTTGTGCCATATCAATATCGGAAAAATATTCACATCCATATCTTGATATGGATTTGAGTGTGTCATGCAGCTATCACCCAGCCCTAATGCACTCTACTGCAACCACATATGCACGAGTAAAATCTTCTTGCATGCATACTACATAAACCATGCACACACACACACACACACACACGCGCACACACACGCACACACACACACACACACACACGGCACATGCAACTGAAAAATCTCACCATACACACTAGTGAAACCATATAGGCCTACTTACACATAGTTTATTACACAGGTGTGTGTGTCTTTTCAGTAGTCTGCCTTGTTTCATGAATGTGTGTTACAGTTCAAGTGTGAATTATTACCTATTTGGCCTCCCATACTTGCAACCTGGCTACTGTATATTAGCTTGTTTAAACACTACAACATTAAGACTTAATAAGCACATAAGAAACAATTTTCCTGTCGGAGTCTCTTGCAGTTTTGATGGTGAGCTGTCAACCATGTTGCTCAAAATATGAACACATGCTGTCTTCCACAGTCTAAATGTTGATTAATAGGCTCTACCTCCCTGCTACTAACAGCATCGAGTGTTTGTGTGCATCTGCATGTGTGTGTGTGTGATTTGCTGCTGTACTTAGCACAGTGATGTCAGCGTAGGCCTCCTGCGGGGGGTCTGTGTAGAGCTGGCAAACATATCGACCCTCGTCTGACAGTGAGACATTAGACAGCGACACCCGCAGCTCGTTGTCTGAGAAGTTCACCAGCTGAAAGCGAGCGTCTTTCAGTGCTGAAGGAGAAAAACAAACAAAAGTTTTTAGAATTCATATGACATATCTACATATACAGGAAATACACATATGCATAGTATAATAACAGTAAATAATACAGTAATATTTAGTGTTGACTGGAGCATCAAATGCTGTAATAAGTCCAGACATAACAGTACATAATCCTTACTTTTTACTTGGAACTCATACTGAGTATTTGGACAGTGACACAGTTTTTGTTGTGTTTCCATTACACTGTAGCATCAGATGAACAGTGCAGGATTTGGAGCCTTTTTTTATATATGATCCTTCATTTTTAGTGGGCCAAACATAAATGGACCAATAAAACTTCATCATATACCAATATTTGATGTCAAATACTTTGCAGAGATCGACTGTTTGAGGTGTACGACCCGCAGACATCAGCAGACCCTATCATAGCTGAGAGCGGGGTTATTAGGTTTTGTTTCGCCCTCAGTAATCAGTAGCGAGTGACATATCCGTTCCGCCCACATCATTTTCAGTCAACACAGATGCTGAAGGCTCTGCTGCGAGATGTAGTTAACGTTTTTCATTACATTAAAAGAAATATGCCAATTTGAGAGTTGTTATTTCTGTTAGTGAACTTAGAACAACTTCAACAGCTGTGTTCATGTCGCCGTTTTTCATGGATGCTGCTATTTTTCTGGCTCTGGCAGAGAAAAATGATGTCCCCATTATTAATCCCTCATACAGAGTTCTGATCTGACCAATGATGTTCAAACGCTGTTGTCATAACTCAATCAATCAATCAAAGTTTATTTATATAGCACCTTTCAAACAAATCAGATGCAATTCAAAGTGCTTTACAAGCGACTGACAAAACGTAGGAAGTTAAAATGGACATTAGAAACGATGTCCATTTATAATAACTGATAGAAATGATGGTGAGAGCTACGAAAATAAATCCAAGTTGTATTAAACCGTTTCCTTTCAGCTAAGGTGTGAGCCATAATGCAAAGGAAATTGTTCTACAGTCCAGGGCTGCAACTAAGAACAAATTTCATTATTGATTTTACTGCAGATTATTTTCTTGATTAACCATTTCCTCTATAAAATAGTGAAAAATGCTCATCACTTTTTTCTAAACCCCAGGGTGATGTCATCAAATTGCTTGTTTTGTCTGACCAACAGTCCAGAAGCAAATGATATTCAGTTTACTATCACATAAGACAAAGAAAAGCAGCAAATCCTCACAAAACGAGAAAGAGGAACAAGGCAATGTTTGGTATTTTTGCTGAAATGTGAAAAATAGCTAAATGTTTTTCTGTCAATCAACTAATCAATCATGTCAACCTTACTACAATCAATGTTGTATTTATCCAATTTCAAAATGAAAAACACTACAGTTTTTTCTAGTCATCAAGATTAACAGATGAGATTCTATGTAGCACTACAAAAATTGTTTCTTATAGTAAAGACGTTCAATATGCTGCAGAAAACACTTTAAAAATGTATAAACAGGAACCAACTTAAAAGCAATACATTTTTATTACTGTTAATCTAGACCAATAATAATAATAATACAATAACAATGACATGGGTTTATTGTCTTTTGTCTGTTTTTTAATTAATCAGAGGGTTCTTTGAAAAAGCCATTCAGCAGTCCTGTGTGGTTGTGTAAAAAAGAAATATTTTATACATTTTTAAAGGTTTTATGGACCCACATGCTGCTAGTCATTGTAGCTTGAAGTGCATCATGACTTCAAGCATGCTTCAAAAAAAAAAAAAAAACTACCTCAATCTAATTAGTCAACACTCAATCAGACAGTAAAGTGATGTAACACAGTATGCAGCAATGAAAAGAAAAGGAGAGAAAATCAAAGCACAAGACACAATTTACACTTTGATAACTCCCTTCTGTTTAAGCAAAAAAGAAAGAAAAATTAGTTTGGTGCAGACATACACAACATGGTTGGAATTAACACAGACCCTTACCCTTGGCTGTCCTTAAGCTGGCCTACAAAGTAATTGAGGACAAATCCATAAATCCTGTCTCTTCCTCATCTGTAGCCACTTTAATCTTGCCTTACCTTGTTTGCCCACCTACCTAAGCACACTATCAGCTGTAATGGAGATTGACAACATGTGGTTAAGATGAAAGCCAACCCCTGCCTTTAATGTCAGGAGATAGACACGGAGAGAGTGATTGAAATAGAGGGAAAAAGGAGATAGGGAGACCACCATTGAGAAGGAAGAGTACTAATTACCGCAGATGATTTTGTGCATCATTAAACAAGAACATCAGAACATTTTAAATGATTCTATAAGGCTGACAGGAGATGAGGCTTTTTGTCACCACATTAAGGAAAGAGATGTGAAAAACAAAATCTGTATCCAAAATTTCAAAAACTCAATCTCAACATACATTTATGCTCTGTTTGGCCAAATAGATGCTGCTACCTTCTCACTTCTCTCCATCTTTTATTATCCTGCCAGAAAGGTCTGCTCACAACACTCAAAACACAAAATACTCAAGGAGTACAAACACACCAGGAAAAGTTGGAATGAAGCAATCTGAAAATGCAGCACACAAGGCGGTTATTTTTCATGCAAAGTTCCTCATATTTGCAAAAAAAAACAACAAAAAAAAACTTGAATGGTTGGTTTCCATCAGTGCAGCTATTAGTTTCTTTTATCTAAGTACAATGAAACCCTTATTGTGGCACATGAATAATATGCCCCTAATTAGTGTAGCTCATTCAAAAGCCTTGTTAGCCCTCATTAAAATGAGAGGTCAGACTCTAATCCTAATGATTTAATTGAATTAAATTTTCCCAGATTCAAACATAACGATGCTACAGTAAACAGATGGACTAAAGAAAGCATAGAATCTGTTTTCAGGGGCAGAGCTGCTCTGGTGGGAGAAATACTCTTACTTACTTTTTTGCTAGTGTTATGATGGAGATAAATGATGGATGAATTGAAGGGCATTGTGGTAAATGGCGTCCGATGGTTTAAGAGTAGTGGCAGCAGTGTAAGTGTTTGATAGTAGAACAGATATATTGGCAGTTCTGTTATTATAGGAGAAACAGGCTCTGTTCCAAGTTGAATTTTTCATTCAATTCAATATAAGGTTTGAAGGACAGTACATTCTCTAACCAAATTCAGGTATTTATAATGCTCCATTAGATCTCCATCAAAGGCATGGATAGGTGTGGGAACACCAATGGTAGAAGGCCTGATTTTCAGTGAGGAAGAAGGCATAAAAGATGGTGTCATCAGCATAAAACTGGACAGCCTAATATTGATCCTTGTGGGACACCTTTATCAATGATTTGTGGACTTTATTTGAAGCCATCAACAACCATAGTTTGAACTCTACTAGAAACTTTTGAACCAGATTTAGAAGAGTCGAATAACCCACATCCTTTCATCTCTCCTTTAGAGCTGAAATTCTCTGTTATGTTCCAGTGTGTTTCACTTTTTCAAATATTCCAAAAGATGTTGAGTGAGGTTGAGGTCTGTCGAGTACAGAGGGAAAGCCATGCAAGCCAACACAACTTTAAAGAGATGGAATGCAACCATAAAGTTCAACCAAGGAACTGCTTTGGAAACTACAACTCTTCCATTAAGGCTGCAGTTTGTCACTCACCTTTTGACTCTACTTTTTCCCAGAGTAGAGCTTCTTTGTTCGTTTGGCTCTGTATCCTCGATAAAGATGCTTTTCTGTCTCAAAGACATCAGCTTGATAGACTGTTCTACAGATGTTGTGATCAGTTCATATCTGTCTGGTCTTGCTTTGAAGGAAAATTACTTGGTTTGTAAATATCTCTCCAGCTGGCAGAGATGTGGGTGGTGATTCAGAGCTCTATACTTCATAAAGTATAGCGCTCAAATACTTTATAAGACAACAAAGAATCCTAGATCTGCAACTGGATTCAGAACTGAACAAACAACTAATAACTTGTTCCTTTGCCAATGGCCTAACCCTCTATTAAATTGCATGGATATTTGTTGCCAAATTTGTGAAATATCTTGCTCTTTCTAACCAACAGACAAACAGGACAAACATATAACCATCCTGAAAGAGATAAAAATGCACATAGGACCATATTTCTTCAGTGAATATCAGGTCTCAACAACTCACGCTTTATACTGGGGAACATCCATTAATATTTGAATGAAATATTTGGTGTGTCAACAATTTGACAAAATCCTTGCCAATCAGATATAATACATTTCACAAAAGCATTTCTCAGAGATCTCATAATCCTCTTATGCATCACTTCTAAATAAGGCATTGTGGTATAAGCATGAGCTGAATGAATAAATACTTTCTAATACACATTGAAAAGAAACACTGAGGCACTGTGTCACTGTGGCAAGGACACAGTTCCCCAATACTGTAGGCTCAAAGAGATACAAGGACAGATGATGGAGAACAGCCTGGTTCACACAGCAGGGTTGAACACAGTGGTACATTTCAGAAAAAAAATTAAAGCGGAAGTCCTGGCAAAGAGAAGGTGAGCCGGGCAACACTGCAGACAGTTCTTTTATTGTTACGTCAGAGCACAGTAGAATACATATTTCACTCCTCTTTGTGTACTTTGGACAAAAAAAGGAGGGTGACCTTTAGCTTCATGTTCTTTTTACCCTGTTATTCTTCTCTTGTTCTATCATATCTGATAGCATGAGAAGGACATCACAGATGTCTGACAAAGGTAATTGATAGTCAAGTCTTTGGAAGAGAAGTCTGTCCAAAATTATCTGATCTGTCAGTTTTTACAGGTGATGGTGACGAAGCTAATTTAAAAGCAGTGATAAGACAGTACAGCCGAGGAGACTTTGTAAGGTAGCTGTCAAAGTCAAAGTCCAACTTTTTCTCTCCCTATTCAAGTTACTGAGTGCAGTGTCACTGGTCATGCTGATTACTGCTGATAAACAGTATGCTATGCTGTGAGCACTCCATGAATTTATGTTTTACAATACCGTGAATGTCTACCACTACCCACTCCAAATAAAGGAATACTAGGAAAAGGTCCATAGAAGAAAACAATTAGTGTCAACGTCGAATGCCAGAGCAGTAAATAGTGCAACATTAGCGCATGTGTGGATTTATGGGTAGATGGACGGGCGTCTTAAAGGAAATGTTTGGACTTCTGAGCCAAATCGAGCTGGTATCTTCCAAAGTTATAGTCTTTTTAGTGCAAAATTTCATTTTTGCGTTTCCACAGTCTTTCCTTGCTAAACAATGGTGGGAGGGATTCGTCCTGGCAGTTAGGACAAAGATACCCATGTGATTTAGCTAACTCAGCCTGCTGAAGCATGATATCAGCTTTAACTGAACTTTTGAATGCATTTTTTCACAGATCGAGGACTGTGGATTTTGTCCCCAATCTCCTACAGTGTGGGTATAGCTTTGCAGCAAGTATGGAAAGGAGGAATGATTACAGCAACCAATAACATATGGCATGCGAGTATTGGAATAAAAACATTTGAGCCTATCCTATAATGTTACATTAGACCCTGTGGTCCTGGAATCACGTCCCATCTCATATTACCAGTCAGCACTTACAATTTTAAATACTAAATGGACTGCGTATAGATAGCACTTTTTAACCTGAGCTGGACAAAGTGCTTTCCAAAGCCTCTCATTCACCCACGCACACACACACACTCACACACTGATGGTGGCGCAGCTGCAGTGCAGGGTACTGGCCTGCTCATTGGCGACAATCTGAGGTTGAGGTTTGACCCCTTTAAACATTTTGTCTCTCAAGTCCTCAGTCCTGGCAAGACATGGTCACCTTGAGTGGTGATAAATACACATTTCATGTTTTGAGGTTATCATAAATATCCAAAAGTTACATTCAAATGGAGAGAAAATAGGAAAAGGCTATTCATGAGTCTCAAAACAGGCTGTGCAAACACAAGCTATCTTCCATTAAGCTGCCGTGATCTCACCATTGAAATGTAGCTGACAGTGAAGGTAAAATTAGGGCGGATGAGTCTTGTGGCGAAAATACATTTTAAAAGAAAGCATAAGAGAACTGGGATCAATACATCCTCTAATGGCGCCTTCTCCTCTTTTTGCACCTCTGCTGGCTGCATGATTTTAATTAATCTCGCTTTTTTTCTTTTCCCTCTCTTGATTCGTCTTCATTCTTTCTCTGCATTTCATTTGAATAGTTTTTTTTCTCCGGCTTCAGCCGAGGATGACTCCCATCCAGAGAGAGCAGGAGATGATGAGTGCGCCTCGCCTAAGTGGCTGCAATCAATTGTGATTAGTAGCTGCCACTACTTTCTGAGAGGAGCACATCAAAGTTTTATTATTGGGTGTCAGAGTGGGTGAGACGGGGTGGGGCGGGGGGTAATTACATTCTTACAACCAACCTCCTCCCCACTCTAGGTGAAGTCCAGGCTTCAAAATCACCATGGTGTAGTCACCACCTAAATCCAGAGTATGGGAACATTTAGCATTGCTTCAGCAGTTATCTCTCTGGCACAGCTGATCGTAATCAAAATGCCTGTAATCACACTGCCTGTTCTCATGTTCCTTCAAGTATTATATTTATATTTTGCATTTTGTTAGAGTTTTAGATTCCTCCAAGAGTCCTCTTTCAACTTATAATGGCATTATCAATCACGTTATCTTTCTCACTTAATAAGTTCTGCTTCTATAAAAGATACTTCTGCTTTTTGCACAACTTTTTCATTGAAACATTTTGCAAGCATAATGCTGATATTCCCTTCCTTATATTTATATCATTCCCATTTACTATATTCTTAGTCATGTCCTATTTGTTTTAGATGCATCCTGTTATTATTTGCTGCATCCGTCCCCCGTCGGGATCATTTTTAAATCTAATCTTATCTCATTCAATCTCATCTTTGTTTACAATTTTTTGTTTCTTTTACCATGCTTTGCTTGAGTAGAAATGTTCTTTGAAATAACCTCACCAGCAATATATAAGTTCAAAAGTGTGGTCTCAATACATATAAATCTAATGATAAAGTGCAATAGAATAAAAGAATAAAAGACTTTTCATATTTTACTCAATGCAGGACATCAACTGTCACCTTGGTTCCCTTTTACATCAAAGCTCCATATATTTTTTGATATCAACATTAACCAAATGACTTGACATTTATTAGCCAACTCTGCAGCTCCATCTCAGCTTCTTTTAGCTCATTCTTTTGGTTTAAGAAAACAGTTTCTCATCATCCCAGAATCAAACAGCAGAGAGTCGAAGTAAACAACAAACTGGTTAAGTCTTGCAGATATTTTTCTCAGGAGTTGGTGGAGACCAAATTGGGAGTAAAAATGTGTGTGAATATTGGACTTCATTTGTTAAGTGGCCAGAAACATGACTTCAAAGCAATGGCCATATTGTTCCATGTCTGCTGAATGACTAAATAGAAAACCACTTGGCAACCCTAAGACGATGATGTATCAGGGCTTTCTTTCTTTGAGGGTTCTGACCCCAAGTGATTAACCCAGCTGCAAATCCAACAAAACGCTTTTCATATTTACAGACAGATGCACAACATGAAGAGCTGTTTGAAATACTCAAAGCCAAGAGTGAGTTGAGTGACTTGTTTATTTCAGCCAGCCTGTTCCAGATGGATTCCTTCCTGCTATTTCTACTTGACATTAACATGCTAGACCCCTTTCAACTGTGAAGATGATCTAACAGTTAAGTCTCGTTAAATATCCTGGTCACAAGCGTTTCTGAATCAGAAAGAGCCAAAAGACATGGTTATTAGCTTTGGTGTGAGTGATGAAATGACAGTAAGGCCCCATGTGTGGTATTTTTCACTGGGCTTTGGTGCAGAACACAGCATTTTTGATTATCAAGGATACACAGTGAGATGCTGCTGCCTACTCATGCTTCAACATTCATCATTTGTGTAACAAAACCACCACAGAACCTCAGTCACTCTTCAACGGGGCAGTCTTTGTAATTTGGCCCAACGTGATTCAAATAACTTTAGTAAGTGTAAGTTACCATTAATCACACTAAGCTCAATTGCTTTTGAGCTTTTCTAGTCATTAAAATAATAATCAGGTCAAATTCAGTCTCCTTGCTTGGTCCAATCGTGTTCTTTATGTGGGAATATTTCATAGATATCCCCCCCCCCCCAAGCTGTCTCATTAAGCTGTTTTCACATAAAGCCTTTTACCCTGAACCTTGTTGGCCTTCAGTGGACAGATCACCCACTGCTACAGAAGCTGCAATCTCCCCCTCCTCCACAGGAGAACAAGGGCAGTGTTTGTGTGTGAGTGTTCAAGTGCTCCTCTTAGCCTTTTTATACAACCAACCATGTAGCTGTGTGTATTTGAGGAAGATACTTTAAGTGAGTGATGTCAGTCCAAAGTATGTGCCTGTGTTCTCGTGTGTGTACACGATTGTGTTAAAAAAGACTAAAGGAGGATAAGGCAGCCCAAAGTGTTAACCAAGCAAAAGGGATATGAGATCTGTTTACTGTCTCTAGTACAAAGGTTTGTGCATCTTTGTTCATCAACATTATTTATGCTACAAGGCCAAACAGTTGCACATGTGAAGTAAGTGTTAGAGGTGATGCAGGCAGTTTAGTTTTTAGTTTTAAAAGGTACAGACGTTTGATAATGCTATTAACAAGCCCTGCAGTTATTAACATTCAGGATTTTATTTTCTAAATAATATGTCTTTGTGCAATTTAAAAGTCTTTGGGTGGGGCGCCCCGGTAGCTCACCTGGTAGAGCGCGTACCATTACCGCAGCGGCCCAGGTTCAACTCCGACCTGGGCCCTTTGCTGCAGGTCATCCCCTCTCGCTCTCCCACCATTCCTGTCTCTCTGCACGCAACATTATAAACAGGTGTAATTAATAATGAACATAATGCAAAAAAGCTGAAATTGGTAATCTCGAGGACATAACGTTTGCTGTTTAAAGATGTATTGTGTCTTAAATTGGGTAAGAATAATTAATGTTTCCCTAAAACATGTATTATGGCAGTTTGAGCTACAACCTACCAGCTGGGTGTTCACTACTTCTGACCTGTTCATTCACATATTAAATAGGTCATTGTGCAATACAACAACAGTGAAAACAACAATAAATGTACTAAAGCATCATATGTTTGTCTTGTGAGGTGTACACAGGGGGGGGGGGGCCTTTAAAGCTGGACCAAACAACACCAAAGCAATACCTTAAAAGAGCACTTTACACACATCAGTTTACTCATCATGGGGAGTACTAGTCAGTCTGTGAAAACAGCTCTGGAGATGCTTTGTCAAGTCTGGTAAAATAGCCCCTTATGATGTCATCAGGGGTTATCTCAGCTTGGGTTTTTGGGACTACAGGAGTACTTCCTGAAGGATCCCAAGATGTAACAAACTCCACGCCCCAGTTGTGAGTCAAGGAGTTTGAAAGATGTGGTTGTTCACCAGGCGGGGAGGGCTTAACGAAAAACACTATCTAGTTGTATTATGGGAAATGTATGCTCCACTGTTTTTGGAGCTTGACCCATATTGGAAACTACATATCAGGATATGTCAGCATCTGCTGCTTCGTTTTTGACCGTTCTTTTTAGTCCCCCAGCTCTATGGAGTTGCAATACTAAATCGCTGAAATATACAACATTATACAGTAGAACAAAGTGTTTGCTCAGCATCTGGAGCAATGCCATAAAGATAGGGAGGTAGAATAAAATGCAGTGCAAGACATCCATCTCCTGAATCTCTTGGAGATTATTCAACTGAACTGAATAAAATGGCTCACAGAATGCATCAGAACTACTTCGGGTGAACATGAAGTGTAACAGTAGGTTGACCAATAGTCAAGTTACTCTGTGTATGTAACTGCAGCAGGTTTCAAAGCACTCCTTCCTTTCTGTCTCTTTACCCTCTATTGCTCTCCATCTCACTCTCTCAAACATGATCCACCACTGTGGATTCAGACGGAGATGGCAGATGTGATATTTTGCAGGGGCCAATGTTGTTTGGAGGCTGCTTGGTGGAGGCCATGTCATAATGAAGCAGTGCAGCTGCGGCGAAGATGCCTGGGAGGGATCACAGGAGATCAAGGACCCCCCCACCCCCCCCCACCCCACCCTCCACCCCTCCCATCAAAGAAGAACACCTTGCCCTTGACAGCCAGCTTGTGGGAGTCAGCTCAGCGCAGCACAGCACAACAGCAGATAAATACCAAGCTCAGTTTAGCATACGCATGAGGGCTCTCTGTGAGTGTGCCCTTGTAAAGTATGTAAAAGGTGTGTTTGTAAGGCGGTGAACATGACTAAGGAGGGGTTGGCGAGTGTGGAGGAGGATCAGAATGTAGAAAGAACTAAGTCATGAGTGCATGTACAGTATGTGTTTGTGCTCACGCCTTGAGTCTTAACTCAAGAAAAAGGTGAAAACATAAAAAATGTACTGTAACTTCACAGCAAATATGCAGCAGTTTTAGATATGCCATAACATCTGAGGAAGACGCAGCTAATTATGGTGAACACACAGTTTATGAACGTTAATGTAAATTCATTCAAAAGAAGCAGTGAAGGGCATTACAGCAAACTGTGTGTGCATAATTATGTCAAAAGGAGGTATGAAATGAAACACTACAAGACATTTTAGAATGGGGATTTGCAAATTAAACTTTGACTTTCTAGCCAATTGTGCTTCAAATTCATTTTCTGTTATGTTTTTCAGTTGTATCCATCGCACATAAACTTATTACTTTTTTTAATTTCAGGTAATGTTAAGAATTCGATTAATTTAATGTTAACTGGAAATGATATGTGGTGTCACGCTTTCATTAAAATTCAAAATAAAAACAGAGCATTTCTTTCTCTGCCCAAACTCTCTCTCTTTTCATCAGATGTTGTTGTTTAGTGCCAGAGTGTGGGAGTAGGGTTAGACACAGAAACACACACAGGCTTAGTATAGGTCAGGCTGAAAGAGCAGTGAGAAGAAAAGTAGCTAGAACAGCTAACAATAGCTAAAATAACAGCTACACTCCATGTCAGTGGTGAAGCCACAGTTTGCTTTTCACAGTACAATGAAACAATGTTTGTCATGTTTGTCACCTGACACGTTTACCTTGTTCCTTGTGTTCCTTGTGTTTAACCAGCCAAGACAACAAGCACTGGAGTTTGATAGATCGATTTCAGTTTTTATAGAAGTGATTACACACACTGCCTTAAATAATACTCACACAAAAGTAAAACCCTACCATGCTCTGAAACCTCCGACTTCCAATACTCACGAAACACTCTACTCAAAATCATGCTATCCGATATGCAAGTTCGGAATGCCCAAACCTGTCTACTACAAGGTATTTTTACTATTTTGAGTTGCCAAACACATTTTGGAGGAAGCACAATTGCTGCCTGGATTACGTTCACATGCATAGTTTTTTTTCGAATGCAGAAAATGTGACAACTTTATACAGAAGTCATAAGGAGGACTTCAGGGTGGATGGCCGGGCTCATTAAATCCATTTTCATCACAACAGATTTTATCATGCAAATTACTTGTATATTAAGTTTTAGAAGACAGGGTTAGAAAACGAATTAATGAATCAGTGAGTTTGCAACAATCTCTGTATATTCTGAATTTACAACATAATGCTACTGTTATTTAGTTACAGAGGTCCACTATACTACATGTTATACTAACATTCTACTCACAGGGACTTAATAAACATAATTAAAGAAACCAAAACCTGGCAAGACAGACTGCAGAACAGAGTGTGTCCAGCTGAACACAGCTAATTAGAGCTGTGACACGATAATTGGACAGGATAAGAATAAACACAACAGGCCATTAAATGTTTAGGGATATGAGCTGCTTTTATTAAAGCAGACATGCTGAAAGTGAAACATGTTTGGTAGATTGTATTAACCTCATTCTGTATTAATCCTGCTGCAGACATGTGGGTCAAACTTAATGCAGCTCCCTGGAAGTGCAAGTAATATATGAGAATATTAATTAATGTTATACATCTTTACTGCTGGCTCCATTCACATGCTTTGGTTAAACTACACATTTTATGACATTTGTCTCAGCGTTGTCTTCCAACTAAAGGCTTGACTAAGTTTCACCAAATGTAAATGATACGTCAAATGTCTGATTTTATAACTGCTTGCAAAATGAACCTGTGAAACTGACAACTGAAACTGACTGACAAAAAATGATTTCCATGTCGTCTGATCACATCAAACTGCTTCAGACTATAATTAAACACATGCCATATCAATCACATAAAGACACAGCAGTGCTGAATGATTTCTCTCTTGCAGCCGACAGTGTCTGCTACCAGCTACAGCCTACTTTCTCCTCTGACAGACATAAGATAACCCTTCAGATGATCTATTAAAGACAAGCTACAACTGTCCTTTATATCAACTGCAGGAAGATAATCTGTAATGTTAAGTGAAAGTGTAACTAGGCACACTTTACTGTCTTGCAATGTCTTTTAAGACAGCGATTATGTTTTCCCTTTGCCATATATGTTAATATGTACTCTACAAATGTCACAAAGACGGTTTCTTGTTCTTACAATATACTTACATTATATATTTATGTCTACGTAAAGCCGTCATAGCACGATGCTAGGTCAAAATGAAACAATCCACTGGACTTTTATTATGAAGTTGAAGATGTTTCGTTGTGTCCTTAGTTCTAGTGCTGCATTCATGCGACATTCATGTCACAATGGGAGAAATGGGAAAACCTTGTTATTGCGACTTGGGAGCATTCAGACATTATTTCAAGATGACTAGTTACCCCTTTAGTCACATGCCAGATAGCTAATTAAGCCTAAACTGCCTACATTTTTAATGATATTACATTTTTGTAGTGGAATGAACACTGACCCTGTGTTCAGGCATCGGCAGCCAAAATACTGAACTAACAAACAAAGATTTGACTACAAATCAAGATTACTTATGGGAAACAAAGCCAAACAAAAACAGCATAACAACAATAGTCCCGTCAGCCTATTAAGATCATGTTGGTATCTCATTTTGTTTCACAATAGACTCTCAAATGCAAGTTGCATTGTTGCAGTATGAACGGGGAAAAAAATTCAAATTGAAATTGAACACTGGCTGCTTTAAAGACAGCTTTGAATGAAACATGCATATAAATGGTTTACAGTGTTTGAGACCTGGGCTCTTTCCATGTCTGCGTTGTTTTCCTCACAGTCAAAAAAAGGAAATTTACTTACCTAAAAAAAGCAGACTTAAGTACACAAGAACATACCTTAATTAAAGATGGCAGTACACATGACAGTAATGTAAGTCATAATGTTGTATGATACTCACGTCTCATGTCTCTGAAGTAAATTGTCTGTCTGTTGGGGTTGAGCAGCTGGATAACAGAGTCATCATTGTTCTTTACCCGACAGCTGATGATCGCCATCTCGCCCTCCACCACCGACACATTGTCTGTCACCAGGTTCTGACTCACCACTGGACAGGACAAAGACAAGAACACATAGATTACTACGGGTGTGTAGGTAAATGCAAGGCAATTACAATTCTGAGAAGAGTAACAAGACTTCAGGACATCTGCGCATTTTGGCAGGAGTCTTTTTGAGGGTACAAAATAAAATAGAAGACATAGATTCCTACATAGCAAATAATGACTTTCGGGTGTGTTAATGGACACCAGGAGCGAGGCGTTGACTACATAAATGATTAGCACACATGGGATAATTAGAAAGCTGGGTGAGAACCCACCCAGTACAGAGTGTTTATCTGTCTCCATGCTAGCAAGTAATATAAATAAAATCAGGGCTAAACAAAGACACAACGCAAAAGATTCAAGAGGGACAATCATTTCTATGTGGCCAGCATTCAAAGTACAGAACAAAGTAGGTAGAACATCTCAACTCAATATGTGTTTCTCAACCTGTAGGTCAGGGTGCCCCAAGAGGTCGCAAGATAAATGTGAGACGTCACGAGATGATTAACGGGATAGGAAAGCAGTCAAAAACATTTGTGCTGCACACAACATTCCTCTATAATTAGAGACATACTGTATATAACAATAGATCACATACAGTGTAGACATGCTCTAGGACACCTTTATGAAAAAGGAGTGAAGTCAATGGATTCATTAAGTTCTGTGAATGTTGTGGCTTTAAAATAAAAGTGTTTTTTTTTTATTTAAGTATGTGAATGGGAATAAATAGAACTGAGTGACCAGGGAAACTGCTCAACAAGCCTGTGGGCTGAGAAAAACTGGTCACGGCCGTCATCGGTCATCAGCCGCCACTTACTTTGCTGCGCTTCCTTGTATCACAAACAATATCTCAGCCTGAAGAATGAAAAATGGATTCTTTCTAACTTTGTGCTACTTTGATTTGAAAAACTACAGTAATAACATATCAGACTTTGCTTTGGGGTTGCATCCATTGCTGGACTTGATGGTAAGCCTTGACTGGCTTGGATTTATTTTATTTTAAATGATCGCTACAAAACCAACGCTTGGCAGCTTGCCAGTGGTGGCTGCTAGTTATGTCGGTCCCCAGTGCAATATTTTTATGGTCAGATACACAAGCCTAAACACACAAACACACAGACACACACACACAATCGCTCTAGGCTACATGGAACCATGGACAAACACAAACAGGCAGTCAAAGTGAAAAATCAAATCATCAATTTAGTAACTATATTTTAAATGTATGCTACTCATGTGTCAGTAGCAGAGGAACAATACTGTATAATGCATCAGACCACAAAACTAGATAAAGGTGGAGGGGGTTATGCAAGAGCACACACTGTACTGTACTAATGTGACTGTTCTGCCCAGCAGCTTGTCTACATCTTATCAAAAACACACTCAGATGCGACCCACCTCAGAAATTATAACAGACTGACACAGCAGCCAATCAGAAACGTTGAATCACTTTGAATAAGCATCAACACACCTACTTAAATCCCTTATGACCAGCCTTGCATTTTGCAAACTCCTAAAGATGGACCCTAATCCAAGGATCAGACTACGAGACGTTTGTGTCTTTCCAGATGGTCAGGTGATCACGGTCGATCCGGGACTTGACCGAGACACGTCAGACATGTTGAACCAATCAAACTGACCAACTGCTTGTGGTTTTTCATGACCTGTGTGATGTCCAAAGGTAGACAGGAGGGGCCAGAGAAAGGCTTCCGGGATTAGGTATGTCAAACTACTGTAGGCAAGAGAAGGCAAAGATAAATAATCTATGTGCTCGTCTTTCCATCAGGGGCCTCGTGACACGTCCTAGACAGAATTGGTTGTTTTCCACTATGACACAGTATATAGGATAAAACAACAAATTTGTTCCTGACGCCCCGCATATGTCAGATTGGGCAATTTTCAGGATGACATTGTGTAATCTGAGACTGGCATTAAAAGCCAAGTACTGGCTTTTGATGTTCTCAGTAGATGGAATAGCCAGCCAATTCAGTTAATTTGGAAAAGGATCACATTGCATCAGCATCCCACGTTATAAATATGACAGCTATTATAAATAAGTGGTTCAATATGAGGCTACAACTTACTAATGGGGTTGGGGGTTCTTGGAAATCACTTTTATAATCATTGAATTAATACTTAATCGTTATATGTAATTGTTATATGTTGCTTTGTTACCCCATCACACAAAGATGCAGGGCTGCATAAATGAAGTGTGGACTGCTAATGTTACTCCTCTAGGAAACACCAGATCATATGAAGAGGCTGCTGTTTTGCCAAGCTTTCAATTGAGGTTGAGAGAAAACGTATGGATAAAGTCTTTGTAATCCCTCCTTATACTTTCCTCCTACATAGTCACAAAAATAGCATCACAAATAACATCAGAGGAGCTAAAAGGACCGACTCGAGGTGAAGAGGGGGGTGAGAAGGGAAAGAAACTAAAAGAACGCAGGAAACATCAACTGCTAATTTGCATGCCTCAGTTGTCAAGCACCTCTAAATATCCCTGCCATTTAGGAGACAAGGAGGATGAGGTGGGAAGAGAGAAATTGCATCCTCTGATGCTGACAGATAAGGATAGACAGCTTCACAAACGAGATTCAAATCAGCATCCCTTGGTGGCCCAAACACAGCCCTAAATAAATGAACCTTGCCGTCTTTAATATTCAAAACTGAACCTCATTTTTCAAACGTGCAGAAGTGGGCGGTAGGGTGGGCATCTGGTTATGATAATATGCTAACATACTACAAAATGCATTTCAAGGCATCCACTGAAGGTTACAAGGCAGCAGCAGGGTGCTGCAAGGTGTCTGTTAAGTTGTGTTTTAGACCAGTGGAGGTAGTAGGAAGGACTTCAAATGGTGGCTGCCTTGTCAGCTGCTTAATTGTTCCTGTTGTGCTAAATAAACAACTCTGACACGCTGGAAGATGGTACGTGGAGGCGGGGGGGCTTTACACTAATTAATGGCCAACAACAACCATGTGCCGTGGCCACCGAGGACACTGTCAGAGGTGCTACGGAAAAAGCACTTCTGACATCTTGGTGGGCAAAGGCGGTTTAAAGCTGCAGCATGAAGCTTTTTTTTAACATTTCAAGTATTTTTGGCATGAAAGTCTAGAGGGGGAGGTGTATCAGAGGGCCAATTTGAAGAACCAAAGGAAAACAACAAGGGCCAAAGCTTGTAACTAGAACAGTTTATCATTGGATAACCTTTCACTGTATAACCTGTTGTCTATTGAATGTGACCTATGGGTACTTTCACAAAGACTTTTTGCCTTAAAGGACCATACTGGTGGTTTTGCATGTCTTAGTCCATTTACTACTAATCACATGCGCTTAACAGCAGAGCTAACCTTTTTGAAAACTATGCTGCTGTGTTTTAGACATTTGAATGTATTACATTACAGTTTCAGCCATCCATTGATTTCAATTCATTTCCATATGTTATTAAAATTAATTAGCATATTCTTGATAATGGTTATGTAACCCATTACCATGAACATTAAGTCTACATTAATTTTTGTCACAGTTACATTTTTGTTACGAGGTAATCAATTTTTAAAATCAACATCAATAAAATCAATGCAGACTTAATGCTGTATGACTCCTAGTTAATGAGATAAACATTGGGATCGTACTTTAACTTCAGTTACAATGTGGGTGTTGCCCAATTATTGGCAATTGGAGAAATGTTACGATCAATGGATCCTTGTTTTGTTTAAATCTCATACGAACTGTAGGTTTTGTTGAGAAACAAGTGAACTACACAGGGCACCTTCAGTGATCTCACACAATGCTGTTGACATGTTCTCGACATAGCAAACTGTCACAACCGGGATCATGTAAATATATTTTTCAACTAAAAATAATGTCAGAATATTTCCTTGTGATCACATAATAAATATTTCACGAGTGCCAGAAATCTGAATATGACAAACAACTACACACATGTCGTCTCCGTTTGTTTGTGAAATACAAGGTGAAGCTCTGTGTTGATGTTTTTAAATGCAGATGGCTGCATTCAGCGTGTGCATCTTCAATACCGGTGACGGCTTTAGGGAAGCTGCTTATCAGCCTTTTCATGAAAGACAGCTCATCGAGATGCGTGGCATCGGAGCATCAGGTTTACCAAGTGAGGGGCAAGAGGACAGGACTCACAATACACTTCCTTCAAACAAAATACTCACATTGAAGCTTTTAGTGAGATACTTTTAGTTACTGCTGACCGTTCGGCACCATGGTATGAGAACAGTAGAAGATAAACTCTCCTAATAAAAATAAACATTATGATGATGGCACATCAGAGATGGTGGGAGTAATGTATAATTGCTAGTCTGAGCTGCACTTAATGCATTTACTCCAAATATTTAAATCTATCACTTAATTATCCTTTTTTCCATCTCAAATGAGCCTTTGCATTCACACACAAATACAAAGACACTATCACCATCCATTTTGTCCACTAGATAGATGAAGAGTCCAACAGTCTAACAGCAGACTCTGAGCAAACAGCAGGAAAAGCAGAATATCCAACATGCTGTATGTCAATACCAACTAGTCAGAGGCACCATGGACACGTTAGGAGGCACACGTGTAGCTCAGAGACTCATTCAGCAAGGCTTTGAAGTGCACATCTTTCCAATCTCCCAAGCAATACTCTGCCAGGAAAGTGGGAATAGTACAATAATCTGCATCAATCCAGACCAGGAAACTCTCCACTGTTTGGTCAGGAAAATGAATAAATCACTGCTTTACTGGCCTGATATTCTCAGGCTACACTGTCTGGAAAATATTTGATTATAGAACAGCCTAATGACTGGAGAGTTTTTTGCCACATTTGTTACACCACCTACCTAGTAATGCAATTGCTTGCAAAGACAATTGAAAACTGTTGAAATACACTGTAAGTGCTTTCCTGGATTCTACGTTAGTTTTGAGGTGACTGCTTAACAGTAGCCTTAAACATGTAAACACTCTTTTCATAATATACATGTTTCTTTACTATTTGTTTGCTGGCTCTGAGTGCCTGACAATATACAACAGAGAGGTAGTTGTGTGCACACCCCATCCCATATTTAGGCTAGGACAATAGATTCAACAAAGGTAAAAAGTAGTGTCTGTAAACCGGATTAACAATAATGTTAATGAAACAAAAATGAAAATAACTGGTCATCAGACCTCTATATGTTTTGGTACAGATGTGTAGCACCAACCAAATGTTTTGGTATCTGTACCGAATGTCAGATATTATATCTTCAATAGTATCACAAAAATTTAAACCACACCCAGCATTAGTGATGGATTACAACAAGTATTTGTAAGTTCATTATCATAGTGTACTGAAATAAAATGAAACCAATGGCTATCTGGAAAGTAACAAATCAGTAAAAAAAAAAGATGGTATTATGGTATGCTCAAAATAAAGAATACATGATGATATGTAATAAATGGGTTAAAAAAATGCATAAATACCAGTATCTTCCTTTACACAGGGCTAGTGTACCAAAACTGTCCAGTAATACCGTGACTCTACACAAGTATTACATGGTATTTTTTTATTCTTGCTTTTCAAATGTAGGCTAATCAAGAATTTCAATTTAAAAAAGTTTTTTTTTTTTTTTGCTAGCACCTTGCCCACATGCAGGACTTGTGGTGGTGTCCAAGAACATAAGGTGAATATTGTGCAGTGTAATGCTGTAAGCTTATAAAGGCATTTCATTCTGTGACAAATACGAATAGATAAGGTTAAAATTGTCAAAGTGCATCTTTTAAGTTTCATCCAGTGTCATGTACCTCTGATATTTCCAACTTTTTTCAGTGGCCGGTAACATATTTGGCCCATGGCACCGAAAGGGGGCCAGATTTCAGCCTTTGGGCCATCCATGTCAAAAAGTCGAAGCAGCCAATCCTAGATTAAAGTTGTCAGACAATGACACTCCACACTGCACCGAACAAAGCTAGCCTGAGGCCCAAACTCACTGAGACTACAATGGAAGAAGAAAAATGTCATGTTCCATTTGCCTGGGATAACAGCTGCATGTTTCCATTTGATTCAATAAGAAATGTGTGCATATTAAGTTACATCACACAGATGGCCACCATGACAGTGAGAAAGATTTTCATCAGGAAAGCAAACCAACTGCAATACTGAAATCAAACTGCTTTGGCATATTTGGCTCACTAGATGAGTTTTTATTTGTAGATTTTATTTTGTACATAACAAATCACTTGTACAAAGGATTGAAGGATAGAAAAGGTTTCCAAAAATATTAAATATTAATCCAGGCATCAGTCTGTCAATGTATCTTTTTTTCCCATCCCAGCTCTCCCTGTGGTGTTATTAGTAGAAATAGCATATTGCATTTTTTATTAGTTCTACTCTTAGACATGCATTTACTCATACAGTACGGTACATTTTCTTGATGTATGTGCTTAACATTTGTGTGCCATTCTGCTCTCTGCACTGCTTGTGATCACCACAACCAATCGAGAGATATTCATTTCCCTTCGACATTTCGAGGAACATGTGTATCTGGGTGCATGCTTAGTGAGCAGCATACAATCATTTTCTCCTTTATTTGTTGGTGTGGCTCCTGCTTATAAAATGACAAATCTTTGTGCACTGGGCACTGTGTGTGTGTGTGTGTGTGTGTGTGTGTGAGAGTGTGTGAGAGAGAGAGAGAGAGAGAGAGAGAGAGAAAGGCAGAAAGTAAGAGTGACTATGTTTGTGTTTTGCCAATGTCTGATTGCAGTCAGTCCTGGCTGATTGCATGTTTTCACAGATGTGTGTGAGCGCGTCTGATTGTATGTCTCTGTGTTGACCGCAAGGAGTTGATTTCTGAATAATCTTTCTCAATAAGTATGAGTGCAGCAATATTACCTGGCAGGGCATTCTTTACCATAATAATGGGTACAGGCCATGCAATGTAATGATGCAGTTGATACGTATGAGGAAGCATTACAGAAGACCTTCAAGGTCAGTTTGGCTGTTATACATACAGTATTCCACGTCTTATTTTCTTGAAGACTGTAAAGATTGTACTCACACTGCAAAAAACAAGTCCAGCAGGGAAAGAAACACGAGCAGTCAGACGATCAGATTATTTAACAAAACCCCAGGTTCGTCACAGTTTACAAAGCAACTTCCTGGTTTAACTTTGACCAACCGTGCTTGCCTTAGTTGTGTGTGCATGAGGGATTATTACCAATATTTCAGGTGCACTTACTTTTGATTTTACCTCCAAATTAAGTGGTTTAGATAACCTGGCTAAACTGATCATCTGACCACTCGTGTTTCTTGCCACAGCTGGAGTTTCTTGTTATGTTTATAAAGTAACTGTTGCTGAATTTTGTTCACTTGCAACAACCGCACAGAGGTCATAGGGTGGTGTTCTGGGTGGATAGTGGGCGTACAAAGTGCATAACCTTGACACCGGACATTCACATTCATTTGAGCTGCTCAAACATAACAAAAGAAATTTGTTAATTATGCTTTTGTTTTCATGAGTGGAAATATATTACATTTACAGGGAGCATTTTGCAGTAACTCTCAGTATGAATATTTTGTGGATACATTCAAAAATGTCCTCCTGTAATCCGGCGACATTACATTTCTTTCAAAAAGTAAATCAATGTAATTTTTAGGAGACTGATGGATGGATGGATGTGGGCTGATGTTGCAGTGTTCCCTGATCTCAGCAATTACTCTTGTGAGTACAGTTATCATAACCGATAGCAATGAGGGCCAAAACTACAAAAAACTAAGTCTCACAATGTAATAAACCCAATTATCCCATACGTAAGTGTGCAGACAATGAGAAGGAGACATAATAAAGTTCCTGGGGCTAATTTCACAAACATTTTGAGAATATTTGAGCTTGAAGGTTACTTTCTGACCTTAGAAATAACAACCATACCAAGGTCTGCTTACTTGGTTTTTCCAGAGTTTTCAACCATATCCATTATGAAGGACGTGAGATTTGGCTGGAAAAGAAAATCTCCTGGCAAGGACTCCAATCTTAGGAACAATTTAGGACATTTCTCAGAGCAACTCTCAGCAACAAACCATGTTACTTTTACATCTCTATCAATTTGATGTGAGTAGGTGGTAAAAATGGATCAAGACATTTAGTAAGTCTTGTGATATTGGCAAGTCAGTTTGGATAGACACATGCATCATTGGCAGTTCAGCTACTGCAGGCTGCCAATGATGCATGTGCTGTGGAAATGAGTTAAATTTAGGCTGTGCATTAGCATTAAATATATCATATATAAATTCACTGAGAAAGACGTGAGAACACAGCTATTATCGAGATCCTAAGGGCTAAGATATCGTGTAAAATTCTCAGAAAACATAAAAATCTTTCCATTAGCACCACAAAGCTTTGTGAGTCACAGATTACCACAAAAGTGGCTATAAACGTCACAGATTAATTGAAGGTCTTAGCGATGGAACAGCAGAACGTTAACCACATGTGAAGTGTTTCACTATACGTTCTCCATGCCAGCAAAAACACACTCAACAGCTTGCTTATAGAGTCAAGCAACCAGAGAAACAGTCATGTTGTGCAGCTGAAAAAAATGTATCAACCTTTCAATCAGCTTTTAACAGGAAATCAGATTTCTATGTTTCTTTGTTTCCACATCGATGTGATTTTGCTGCTTTTGATTTTGTGACGGCTCTGCCTGGAAAGTGAAATAAGAAATTATTTGAATTTCTTTTCTTTGAGTGAAAGGACTTGAGGGAGAGACGTGAAACACAAGAAGTAGCTGGACTGAAAGAAATGTGTGCCATGGTTATACGACCCATGTCTCTCAGCCTGTTTGGCTGAGACTGTCCTCCCAAGAAGAACGATAGCATTAGCCGTTTCAGCAAGTGCCCCAAAACCACTGATGTTTACGTCCATGTTTCCAACCGACAGTCATCATTGTTGTCATCAAAGTATGACCACGATCGTTCCATAACCTTAACCATGTCTTCATTATTGCCACCATGACAATGAAGGCCCCCTAACCTTAACAAAGTCCCTATTTTAACCCAAACCATGATGTTTTCAGTGTAATCCTGTATGTATTTTTGTTTTTGTAGTTTTGGCCACTGTTTCTATCCAATACGAGAACCTTGTACTCACAAAAGCAATTGCTGAGATTCAGGAACACAATGACACCGCCATCCAACAGGGCCAGAAACAGAAGCAGTCAGACAACCAGCAGTCGGATGATCAGACACGTTGTAAACAAACCTCCAGTTTGGCCAAACTTATTTGGAAGAGAAATTGAAGGCGAACAGTAATATAATTCCCCCAACTGTCTGTTGCAAACATCCATCACAGTTTGCAGACTGAGTTCCTGGTTAAACTTTGAGCTATTGTTGTGCACACACATAGTTTTCCTGTGCAGTGAGGGATTGTTAGTGACATTTTGGGTGTGCTCACTTTTGGGTTTGCATCCAAATCAAGTGGTTTTAGATAATGTGGCTGATCTGTTGGCTCATTTACAACCTGTCTGATCATCTGACTGCTTGTGTTTTCTGCCTTGTCCGACTTCTTTTTAGTGATGTTGCCATGTTCTCAGATCTATGCACTTACAATGATATAACTGACAGAACCGATGACCAGACCTAAGAAAATAAGACCAAAATCAGAATAAACTTTACCGTATTAAAATCATGTAAGATTGCAAAGGGCAACAAAAAGCAATATCAAAGTGGAAACCTATGACTTTGACTACAGAGTTGCATTTGAAGCCACGTTTCAACCACAGTCTTTGAGAAAAGAAAAACCCTTCAACCAAGCGGCTTGCTGTGTGAACGCTGTGTCAGTGCAGCCGACTGACAGCTGGAGGCAGCCGAGAAAAGGTCAAGATCCTTGTACGGCCTGACCACTTCAAACAGTGGAATCCCTCTTGGTGAGGATTTGAAGGAGGCGGTTCAGTTAATCTGTGTGTAGACAACTACTGCTCGGAGGGAAGCTCACAGATATGACATACAGAATGTGTGGGAGATGATCCCATTGGTCAGTTTAGTGATCAGACTCCACAATAAGTCTTTAATTGTGTCTCTAGTAGACACTTCAGTGCCTCTTGCTAACATATACAGGGTTCGTATAGCTTTTTAAGAGAAACAATTCAAGCACTTTTCAAGCACTTTCAAGGCCAAGCATTTCCAGACTCTAAAAGCCTTTAATTCTTACTATAAATGCCAGGAGACAACAAACAAATGATGATGGGATCGTTCTATTTAAAATATTAAAAGATGTTTGGTTTACATGAGTGATTGTGTCGATGATGAAACACCAGATTATGTTGAAAGGCAAACATTTTTTCAAGGAGTATATTCAAATTCAAACATATTCCTTACCTTGAAAACATAACATTAAGCATTTTCCAAACTCTCAAGACTTTGTACGAACCATGATATACAACAGCAACATAGACTGTATAAAGGTGACCTGGCGGGTCAAGGATATTATCCAAAATGAGATAACGAGATAAGTCGGTATGTCATTTTTAAAAGAAAGGTACATGTTTTATGGGTTGCTATAAAAATGAAAATGACCCCAATCTGAGTCTAAAGAGAAGACATGGCAGCCTATATCACCTGTGTGTGCAGGATGTGCACATAATATTCACAGCTGAAGAAATCAACACAGCATTTTATCTGTTTTCCATCACAGGCCTGTACTACCCGTTAAAGATTCATACTTTCTGTTGAATGACTACAGAGGTGCTCTCAAATTTGTATTGTTCTATTATTGATGTTTTGTGTGCCTCTTAATGTGTTTATAGAGTTTTACTGAGCAGTGAATGGTTTTATAGAGCCCTGGTGGGTGGCACATTACAATGCATCATACGATGACTGTTTAGCATTTTGTCATTAACTGAAAATAAACAGCTGCAGTTTTTCAAATTCATAATCCTGAGTGGAGTAAATTAATTCTAATAGCAATGGGGCCATTACAGAGGTGATTTTTTATTTTCACATTGGCATGGCCCTGAATTTGTGCAAGATTTATATAGTGTTACATTGTTTTTTGAATACATTTTCAGTGCCTAGTTAAAATGTTTCCTTAGTCACAAGTATCTTGCTATAGTAAGAAAAAATATGTCTTTTTAAACAATATGAACCGTTGAACTTATGAATATGAATATGATTATATATTATTATTATTATTATTATTATTAGATTACTTTTCCCATGGTGGCAGCAGTATGCTTGTGTAACTCACCCTCTGACATAAAGGAATTGAGACTTGGAGGGAGCCTGATTCCACTATAACTAATAATACATGTCAAGCACCTTCAGAGAGTCGTTTTTTAAATTAAGCTACATAAATATCCAACAATAGAAGCTTTACTCTAAAATCTGCCAATGTTTGTTGCTGTTAAGTTGTAATGAAGATTCTTTTTCAGTGCCAATATCCTCCTTTCCAGTCTGACATTGCATTACTCAGCCATGTAATTCATAATAGACCAAAGCTAAAGCTGGTGATAGCAGAACCCCCCTTTGAGATTCATTCAAATGTAAGATAATGCATCTGACTGAATTGCTAATAAATTGCCTTGCTTTAAATTGTCAAAGAAACTCACAGAGCCTAGAGATCTAGATGGGCCACTGTTATGGCAGTTATATATAAAACTGTTAAATTATATTCACTCTGCCACAAATAATGAAACATAATATCCTCAAAGAAATAGACCACACTTTTCACACATTTTATGAGCACAAACTACAAAGCGCAAACCAAAGCATTGGACAAATTGAAATTTTGACCAGATGATGGCTCTAGATGAAAAGTCAGGAGATCAACAAAGTTATTACAAATCATGCCATGGGAAATATGAATGTTTGTACGAAATTTCATGGCAATTCATCTCATTCTTATTGAGATATTACAGTCTGGACCACAGCGGTGGGCCGACTAACCGACAGTGCCACCCCTAAAGCCCTGCCATTAGCATGGCTATAAATAAAACAGCTTTGCATTATCATAACTAACATTAATTAAAGCATCAGCAATGATAGTAAATAGTTCCCACAGCTATATGCCAATAACCTCACCCCCACCACACACACACACTCTGTACCTCTCCCACTGATGCTTGGTGGAACAGTGGATTTGTGGCACATTATGTAAGAACGGGGTGTGAAGAGCTTTACAGGGTGTTACATGCTTGCAGCGAGCATGTAAGTGGCTTTTGTGCTACCACTGCTGCTGTATGCTGCACAAAACGCCTTTATCTCATTGCTGAGCTTAATGAGTGCAAAGCAAATTTCAGCAATGCCAGTAAATAAAAAAATATCTCAATGGGGGATTTGACAGCTCTACGTGTGCTGCTATATTGTGGTTTGTTTATAATAATATAACATAAAAATAAGAAAGCCGGCACTCCTGTTTATTTATTTTCTATTTATTTGCATTCTGTTCGATCCTCTATTGTTTGTTTTGTGTTTTCTCTAGCCAATTTTGTTCAGCAGAATTTGCAGCTATTTAAAAGCAGATACTGCAAGTTATACAAACATATATTACTAGCATTGCTGCTTCATGGAAATGATCTCATTAGATAAAGGAAAGCTGCAGTGCCTGGAGTCAAAATATGTGCATCAGTTTAGTCCAGTGTTACTGTAATGTAAATGAGAGTCTTTGGAAAAATTAGGCAATTATGGAGTAATTATTGATGAATATGCAACAGCTGTTACAAAACAGATTTTAGAGTGTTGTTGCAAACATGTAACTAAATGGATGTTCAGAAGAATTCAACACAGATTCCATAAGGTAACATCAAAACTAGTGTTAAAGTTCTGCTAGCGTCCCCTAGAGGCTGCAATTCTCACTACAACAGACAATGCAAAGCTCTTGGATGCAAACAACAGCAAATTAGGGGTCTAAAACTAGTCAATTAGTAGTGAGTGGCCTATCTGTCCGGCCACAGGCATTTTCAGTCAACATATAAGCTTTGATAGCAGTAAAAAAAAAATTCAAGAAATAAGAAACATCTTGATTTAAGAGTTGTTATTTCAGTCAGTCGACTTACAACTGTGAAGCTGCGTCAATCTCATCCGTGCTTGTCGCAATTTTTGTGTTTGTAGTTTTCAAGATATCTTGTCATGGACCTGTGTCAATCCAGGTGGAAGTTTTGGCCTGATGGTATCACTAGACAAAAGGTCAGCGTCCCCAAAACCAAAAGGAGCCATCCTCTGGAGACCATGAATATCCATACCAAATTTCATGGCAAACTGTCAGTAGTTGTTCAGATTTCTTCTAAATAAAATAATCTAAATAATCTAAAATATTGGATGGACTGAGTGACCATCAGGTCCTGTACTGAAGTAGTGAAGGAAGCTTTCCACTGGCTGTTCTGCTGATTTTAAGTACCTTGTTTAACTACAGAAAAACTGGCAACACTCATTTTGAAAAACAAAACAAAAAAACAACAACAAAAAAGTTAAGGTAGAGGTTGATATCAATTGAATTATAAGGCAGGTATAGGTAATGATGATGATGATGATAGATGATCTCTTTTACATCTATAATAAACTGACATTATTTAATGTGTTACATCTTCCATGAAATCTAAGCTGCTGCTGCTTCAGCTGTATTTTCAGATTAATTTACATGCTCTCTGGCTCACCAAAAACCACTTCACATCAAGAGAGCATGCTGTTTGAAATAGAGAGGGCACAACTGCAGCTCAGACAAGCTTTGCAATGAAGTCTCTTGATACAGTGGGAAAATGTCATGATCATTTCACTTGTGACACTTCACAGAAATGAGCTTCACTTTAAGTACAACTTCATAGCTGTAATGAAATGTAACATATTTGTATTGTTACATTTTCACTGGCATTGTCACTCTGAAGTTAAACTTGCTTTAAAGTGATAAAACCAGATTTTAATGTGTCACACTATTGTAAATGTTGAGTAAAACTCAATTTAATGACTTAAACCAAAGATCAATACAAATGTAACCAACATAAAACAAAGGCTTAATTGATTAAAGACCAATAATGGACCCTCAATAGAACAATCCTGTTCTAAAAAACAAGCTAAATCTAATTTCAAAAAAGGTAAAGGTTATGGTTTGGCTTTACAATTTTTACACTTGGGTTGTGTTCATGAACCACTCCTTTAATCTTCTGGAAAAAGGATCAGAAAACCTTGATTGGTTGAGTGTTATTTTGCTTCATCCACCACAAAATTGCAGCCATTTCCTAAAGAATCTGACCATCTTGACTGTCAGTTTAAGAGTTTAAAGTGAAGTTTAAATGTTTGGAGCAATCTGCGTTTAGGACATATCACCTTATAGCCTAAAGATGGTATGGCGGACATGTTAGCAAACAGTTGCCTATTTACACATCCAGCAGACACGAGCCAATATTAGGGCTCATATTTCTTGCTACCTGACTAATGTGAGTCAAATTTTCACTTTCTTCCTCCCCAACTTATGAGGAAAACATCTAGCTCTTTAGCTGCTAGCTGCTTAACCTTGTTTGCCTTTTAGAACTGGGCAGGTAGCATACGAAGTGTTGAACAGAGACAGACCTGTTGCGTCTGGAAACAAGGTTTTTGAGAGCAAAGATTGCAGGCTGGAAAACCAAAGCAATAAGCTAAAACAGGCTAAAAAGCACCACAGAGCTAAGGGGAGCTGCAGAGGTGTATAGGCCTATATATATATATATATATATATATATATATATATATATACACTGTATATATATATATATCCATTAGTGCAGCTGTAAGTGCTTCTGAAAGTTAATATCATTAAAATATGGAGAATCTTAGTAATATAATAAAATAATCATATTGCTATAACCTGCAAGCCCATATCAGTGTAACCCCACTGATGGCTTGGCCTCATCAAGCTAGGTTTCACTGTCAGGATGTCTAACATCCTCCACTCATCTCCTACAGGGCAGTTACATAAACCAGGTGCATCACTTTACATGTGATTTTCTGCAAATTAACATCTAAAGCAGGCTTTCCTCCCTTCTCTTCCCCTCTCTACCTCACTCTCCTCCCGCCTTTCATGCCCCTCTTTGCTCAGAGGAGACAGAGGGGAGGTATTGTGCTGGATTCAAATAAAGAAATTGAGAAGTAAACAGAGGAGTGGCTAGGGAGGCAGGAAGGGTAGGAGGGAGGGATGGATGGATCGCGGCTGCTGGTTGGTGTCGCTAATGATGAGGAAAATGGAGGGTCATGTGGGAGCCATGGCTGGATGGAGAGAGAGGGAGTTGGTGTAGAATAAAGAGTCAAGATCACTTGAGTGGTGGGTGGATGCTTGGGTGTGTGTGTGTCATCCTGCTGTGTTTTCTATCTACCTGCTCAAGTCGTGTGCGTTGACATGTGTTTATATTACACGGTGGCAGTACATGCCTTCACTTGTGAGTTAAAGCAGGTTATCCATGAGTGAGACTGTGTGTGTCTGTGTGTGTGTGTGTGTGTGTGTGTGTGTGTGTGTGTGCAGTGTGTACGCGCATGTAGGAGTGGAGGGGGCGGCAAGTGATTAATGCGTCAGAGAGGCAGCTGTGGTCTGGGCTCACTCATTTGGAAATATCTTTCAGGGAAGAAAGACAGAGCGGGAGAACGGTGGGAAGGGGGAGGAGGAGGAGATGCGTCCACATCCCTTGCCAGATAAACAAAAGCTGAGAGCCTTTCCCGGGGTCGAATGGGGCAGCGAAGGAGAGAGAGAATTAGAGGATAGGGGAGGGAGGTAGAGGGCACTGCAGCATCCTTCTGTCCTTCATCATATCAAGATTCATTAGTGTCTCCTTTAAGCATCAACGTGTCTTCAACTCCTGAATACTCTGTCAGCTTTTGCCTAATGAATAAAACAAAGACTGGGACATGTTTAAACAATGGTTTAATGGGTTTTATATTGTAGCTTTGGACACTTTTTCTAGCAATTATCAATTATCTACAAAATCACAATAGTGATAACATATTTTAATATTATTTTTGATTTCGTTAAGTTGCAACCACGTTTATCTAGGTGTAGGTGGTCTGTTTGTAGGAACAGATGTTATCATTTGTCTCAAGGCTGCATTGTTCCACTGTCACTACCACAATTCTAATTTTTACCTTCACATTTTCAAATAAAACAGCTTGACTGTTTGATTGAATTTGTCAGTTCTTCAGTCAGACAGGGAAATTCGCCCAACGTCATTTAGCTTAACTGCCAGTTACTGTATGTTTCTGGCTGATTATAAAATCTGAAATGAAACCTAACTCTTGCCTTTATTAAAAATGGGGCTTGTAGGATCATAGTTGGCAACTAAATGTGCTGCACCTGAAATCATGAATGTGTGCAGAAGTCTTAAAATGTCCAAGATATTTTCACAGTAGCACGTCACGCATTTCTTCTCGGATAACTGAGCACGTTTACTGGAGGATGTTTTAACTGCAGAGAAGTCGCCTCCAAAATAAGAGTGCAGGTGGAAAACAGCTTGTACCTTGACTCCACCATTTTAAATGTGTAGCAAGTCGTGTGGATATTATGTTGAGTCAGGCAGCTGCAGAACAGCGTGAGAAAGCAGAACGGGGATATCTCACCATCATCTCCTGACACACGCTGGGCGAAGCAGGTTTACACTTCAGGGGCCACGACAAGTGACAAACAACTGATGACGAAGGATGTCTTTCTAATACAGGGCTCTAAAAATGCACAGCAATGAAATCCAGCTGTCAAACAGACAGCACCCAATAGAGTCTTGTGATGCGAAAATATGACTAATAGGCTATGTGATTGCTCAAAAGTATAATTGAATACATAAATAAATCATGCAGTCAGTTAAATAATTCAGATGGATTGGAAAAAGTGTGATATTTTTTTCTTTCTTTTCAGTAGCTTGATTAAAATAAATAAAAAATGGATTAATTCACATTTTCACATTTATCTTCACTGGCTATCTAAAAACTGTTGCTGTTACTTGGATGTGTTGTGAATGAAGATATAGGTGTAGTGCAGATAAATAGAAGTTATAATGATGTTTTTACCATTAACTTAGTACTGCACATACTGAGTTTACTATTTGTATGAACACTTTGTTGGCTGTTTGAGGGCACCTTCTTGAAATTTTTGACTCCATGAGTTGACGAGGAGTGCTCAAATGCACTATTAGTTAACCTCTGTGAGGTTAGACCATGTCATTTGGGGAGGAGGCACACGTTTGTAGCCCGACTGTACCTCGAATTCACACCAGACTGGAGATGTCAGCTGTGTCACTACTGAAGCGCTGATCTGAAGCTTACAGCAGCCCGACAAACTGACGTCACCAATCTGACTAATATTACAAATGCAATGGACAAACAAATTGTTTTCAAGTAGACTCAATGCCAGTGTGGATTACGCTTCAGAAGGAGGCTGCCCACCAATTGTGACAGAGCCATAGAGTAGCAGTGAGATCATGAGAGGAGAGGAGGGATTTTGAGGCTGGCCTGAGTCGACAATCCACAGACATTTTTCATTCCCAGTCTGCTCTCTTTTGTAGCTCCCGTGTAACCTATGAGTTTCTGTGGTTTGAAGTTTTATTCTACTCCCCCACGTTCTTGTTCTTACAGTACTTTTCATCTATCACAGTGCAGCCTCTCTCTTTTCTGATCCACTCTCCTGCAGATGTATTTTGGATAATGCTAACTGCACATTTCCTGCTGCTGCTACAAATTAAAAGTGTTTTCGCTGGCAAACCACAGAAAGGCTTTTTGGTGTAGCAGCTACAGAAAATAATGTGGTCTTTATTACCAAGCATTCAAATACTAGGATGGTCTATATGACATGGTAGTCACATTATTTGGTGCTTTTTCTGTGTCAGTGAATTAGATTTAAATAGGAAGAAATGGTAAAAGAAGAAGCACACATAGTGAACTGGTTAGAGCTACAGGCAACAGATGCTTTCTGTTCAGCCTGTTGTTGGGAAAACCACTCATGCCGTGCATGCATCACGGCTCTGATTGCCGTTGCTCATGGCATGGCTCAGTGCAGGTAACCCAACCATAAAGAAAAGCAGCATTAGTGACGTGTTGCTTCTGGGACTCTATAGACCCTCAGCTCTGCCAGCTACACTTAAAAATACAGCCAAATACTGCAAAATTATTCTGGATTAAACACTCATTGTGTTAGCAGGAGAGCACATGGCGGTAGCCTTTGTGTATATACATGAAAATGGACATACTGTCACAAAGAGAAATGTAACAACTGTTGAGCAGATGTCTGACACATTCAGGACAAATTGGCAAAAAAAACAAACAAAAAAAGAACAATGAAATATGACATTTGGCAATCTCAGGAGACGATGTTAATGATGGAGTGAAAAATGTCAGTGGGCGTGTTGCTGGTCTGCAAACAAACGTTCTCAAAAACATTTATTTAGACATTGTCATGCCTGCTGACTGAACTTGGTGTCACAGAGGTTTTAGAACTTCATCTGTGGCATCAGCTACAGCAACACTTTTTATATGCAAATCAAGAGAGCTGTGGTATTCAGTTTACAATGCGTGGATAAACTCCAACCGACAGAAGAGGCTATGGGCCAGGGGTACTTTTTGTTTTAAATTAAAGGTCCATTTACGATTTTACAATAAGGCAGGAACAGTGGCACCAAAATCTAACAACATGGTCGATACTATGGGATGACATAGAAAACAATGAGCTAAAATAGGCTAAAAAGCCCTGTAGAACTGCAAAAACCTGCTATAATTCTTTACAGGGAAGAATTAAGTGTATTATAAGTGTATTATTTTATTCAATGTTAATTTTAAACAACATTGATTCAGCAGCTCTAAGAACTGGAAGTTTAGTCCAGGCTAAGTGTAAATGCTGGTGTGGTAACATGCAGCAGAAAGCAAGACACATTGTGATGAAGTCTGCTGGGTTTTCTGTTTTGGTCCCTTGTTCCTGGCAGGCAGCTGAGAGAAACAGTCAATACTCCATCACTGCAAGTTTTGTTTGCTACTCTTCTCTATGTACAGTACATTCACTTAAACTTATGTTTCTCTTGAGGGTTTATTTGCTCTAGTTCCACTTCTTCCAGTAGGAAACAAATAGCTCGTGAAACACTGTGCCTCCATAATGCTACAGGAATCTCACACACATCAAAACACTATGTTCTTTTTCTTACTTGATTTGAGTCCTGCATCATTAAATAATTCATCAACATAATGACCAGGGTGTCAAATAAGAATATCAACTGTAGGATTGTTGTTTATCATTTAAATCAGTTACTATTTGGAGTATTTTGCTGATTTCTCTGTGATATCACAGGTAACAGATCCCTCATTGTGATTTTTAGAATTTAGAGTTAGATATTAATTAGATAGATACTAGTTAGATAAAAAATACTATACCAATGTCACTAATATTATCAATGTATATTTAGGTGTCATTACAAGGATGCACTCCAAAGGTTGCAACAACACAAAAATCTGCCGGTGTAGTGAAAACATTTACCTTAAAGTACTTTCTAAAATTAAGTTTCCATAGCGCAACTGGTGTTTTTTCCCACTTATTTTAAGAAAATAAAGTTCTCACTCACTCCGGTTGAGTTTTGCAGTGTACCCGCTGCACTCTGATTGGCTGCTGTGTTGTGCTGGATACCGACACAGACTTGACTAAACTGTCAAGTGAGGGCTTCACACAGTCATTTATTATTTTATGATGATTTAATTAAGACAAATAATTTAGTGCGACCCTCTGTTGAGAAATTACATATTATTACGTTTGCTAATCAAAGAATGAATATTTAATGTCACCCCATACTGTAAATATCAGGCTGAAGTTAAATGATCCAAAATATGATTATATACCCCTATAACCTGATTTAATTTAAGCATAATTAATCATCTTCATCTTTCTTTTAGCCTGAGACAGCCTCTAGGAAAAATCTGTATACTTTCTCTTGTTAGAATGCACATTGCACATTATACTCCATTTAGCAAGACAACACTGCTTGGTTACCAGGTTCATATATTGCAAATAATATTACTCCACAATGTCCACAATCTCTCTAGTATCAGTGATGAGGTCATGACCGTCAAATTACTCTTCACTTTCCACATGTGGCTAAATTGAAATCACTAGTTTGTCTCATTAGGTGGTGATGGTGAGCAGCAAAACAAAAGTTTATTTATCTTGAAATGTCAAAAATAATTACTTTAAACGGGCACAGTCAATATATCTTGCCTGCATTATAGCAGATTAATTAGAAAAGAAAGTAGTTCAAACATCTGTGCCATTCTCTGTAATGATCAAGACGTGTCTGTGCTCAAAGTTCAACCATTTAGATTTTATTACACTCTCAGTACACCAGATCACTTCACCACCAAGCCCTGTCAGAGCGTGGCCAATCTGCCAGCAAAGCAGGAGACAGAGGGGGCCGAGGTCTAAAACACTGGAGGGGATGCAATAAGGTGTTAAGCCTCACTGTATTTTGTCACGGTTAATATTCTTGATTTATTCTTCTTATATGAATTCAAATATATGGGCATTATTTGCCAGTGGTTACCAGTTTGGCAGCAATGCTATAGGTTTGAGTCCACTAACCTGGAACCATCAAGTAATTTGTAGTAATTAAGAAATCTGTAGGTTTTTGAGTAAAAAAGTCCAACAAAGCATCGTAACATACATTTGATAGGTCATTTAATAATACTATGTTGCCACAAATCATACTTTTTTTAAAATGTAGTTTTATTTAACCAGGGTGGTCTGGAATTTCTTTTTTTTTAAGGATAAGGTGGCTGTTGATATTCTATATTCTTCTTACTTACTTCATTACCATGAACATCTGCACTGTAGTTTAATTAGAGTCAATCCTACATACACCATCCAGTTTTAGTAAATAATCACTAGAGCAGCAAATTTGGTTTAATCCATCGCTGGAAATAGTGCCCAACAAATGCACTATTTACTCCTGTTTGAGGAAATTTAAACACTTATGTGCGCAGCTGTTTTAGGAAATTACTTAGCCTTTTGTACAAATGAAACTCTAAATTTGTGACCTGTTTTTGAAGATTTTCTTGGGTCAGGAAGATGGAAAGTACTCAGAGACGCACTAACACGTTGTTGGTTTTGGTCTTTTTATGGGATTTGTTGACAATAAGAAAAATATAAAATAACACCGTATCTTTTAAGAATGACAACATGTATTAACAAATAAATAAAAATATACCATAAAATAATTGCACTTGCCCATTTGCACCCCCACAATGTCCTCTAACTTTGTCTTTGTAGTTCATCCCGAGCATATGGAGCTGCCCACATGAAAGCTCTTTTTACTGAGCTCTGTGCCTCCCCTCACTACAGACAAGAGCAGGGAGTCCAACCTCTCTGCTCCCTGTAAAGTCTAATTTCAATCGTAATCTTTTATAGCGTGCCGTTTCCTCAGCTTCTAGATTATATTAATTGTCTTCACTCTCAGCCTCCTGTCATAATAAAGAGGCGGTGATAGAATCTATACCTTCTATGGAAGTTTTGAATGAGACATTTTTGGATTGCTAAATTAACAACTGGCAGGTAAACTGTCTAAATTTTGACCTTGACCAGTTTTATCTGTAGTAATTATTATTTATTTATCAATTTCACTAATTGAGAGCTTCAAGATTCAAAATGCATCCAGTTATTACCTGAATAAATCTATGAGTCAACAGGAGTCAAAGCCAGGTGTATTTAATGAATGAGGTGTGTCCTCAGTTCACAGTGCAGCTCTAAGCAGCTCATGTATTGACAAATGTAGATTGCAATGCATTGGACTGGGGACTATTGACATTGCAATAGCAAAGGCACATCCTGTGGTTGGGAAGTGTTCTTGGTGCAGTGAGAGATGACCTTGCTGAATACATATTCTGAGGAAACGCTGATAGAGCTTCAGTAGCTTGGGAAATTGAACCTGTGTTATAAAAGAAAAGCACACAGGATGACAAGCAAACATTGTATGCGTGTGATTGATTTAGTCATTAATCTGAGCTGTACTGTGTGTGTGTGTGTGTGTGTTTAAAGAGCCTCTCTCTGTGCACACATGGATAAGACTCCTTGTGTTTAACTGCTGCGTCCCTCAGCCCACCTCCATCCTCTCCACTTCCATTCTATTGATTGGCATACAGAACAAACACACGAGTCACCCACGCAGGAGACGAGAAGCCCTGTCTGTAGTGGCAGGTCAGCTAAGAAAGCACTGTGACCTTTGACAATAAGAAATATTTTGCTCTTCCCCTCTTTTTCAAAAACGGTCCATTTTTAGCACTGGTTTACTCCAGTGAAGGAAATAACCTATTTCCAAATCGTCATGCTCAGCCTAAGTTTCTTAAATCCTTAGTTGATACTTCTACTGCTACTAATAATAATATATTATTATTCTGGCCTGATGGTTTAAGGCGGGACAAAGTACATTTTCTGCTGTTTCTCTGTTAATAAATGTTATTATTAAAGTCTTGCACTTTGTCTCTAGAGAACGATCAGCTGATGAGTCTTGTTTTCAATTTCCATTTTCCATTGCTTGTAGATGGATTCACAATTATCTCTCTGATCAATCTAAGTGCATAATGTTGGGCCACTCACAAACTGAACATCTAAAAGGTACCTGGGATCTGTTTGTGGGCCCTGACGTATTCACCGTGTATAGTGCACAAGTACAAACAGGCAATAATTTAAAGGAAAAATCTGAATAAATGAGTAGGGAAAATTAACGAATGTAGATGCTTCCATATACAGAGCACGAGGGCTCACTGATTGGGTTGGCGAGCACGAAAATGATGAGAATCATATGCTTTGGCCTCCACAGTCACCAGATCTAATGCCAACATATGGACAGGGCCAAAATAACCATGGTAGGGGGCCCTGTGCAAAGTCTTGCCATTGACCCCCCTGAGCAATTTTTTTTATTAGCAATTATTCTATTATTTTTTTAATCCATATATTTATATTTTAGTCAGAAGTGTCAGAAAATGTAACCCTCAGTTGCTCACTTTGTCCGGTTGATAATCCAGCCTTCCCTATGGAGCGACGTGTTAAACAGCACTCTCCACCAGCATCATGAAAATAGCAATTGCAGGAATTTCTTTTGGAAGAATGGTGTTCATCCCTCCAGCAGAGTTCCACAGACTTGGAGAATTTAGGAATATTGATGCTGTTCTGAAGGTTTGTGGCCGCCTAATACTTCTCTAAGACACTTCATTTGCCACTCATATGTGTGCTGTTTATTAATAATTGTAAATACGCTTTTATTTTACTTCATAGATGGAGGTCTGGAGCTCGTCTCATGCATTCAAGACTGATATTGGCTACACATTCATAAAGTAAAACGTGTTTTTATTTTTGGTTCTGTTACATGCAATTTCTATCTTGTCGTTTTTATTACTTTTTATTTCAATTTTATTTATTGTATACTTATAAAACACTCGGCAAACAAGGAGGGCTCTTATTCCAAAGTGAGAATTAATGAAGATTAATCAAAAGCTAACGCAATCCTAGGGTTGATTTCTATTTATTCAAGCCAAAAGATGCTGTCTGGAACATTTATCAAGTTCTTTAAATGCCTCATTATTAACCTTTAAGTGTATAATTTTGCAGACTAACAACTGTAAACATTAACATTGACTGGACTAAAAAGGGCATCAATAATGAATCCAACTTTTGAACATTTTTAAAAATGAATTTCAAACACACTGTATTCAAAAGCTTTAAACGGCTATGCTGCCAATATTGCGACATGACGTTTTCTAACCCTCTGAAGCTCTGCAATCATTGGCAAGCAGTTCAAAAGGCTAAGACAGCCATATTTGGCAGCTTGCATACTCATTTGGCACATCTACCATTTCAGTCCAACGCAATGGAATGGAACAGAAACACAGATCTAAGATGAACCTGAACACTGAGAAGACAGCTTATTAGAGTGTCCCAATTTGAATGAGTCAAATACTTCTTTAGTCTTGACAGTTTCAGAAAAGATAACATCGAGGAGATTAAACAATATTTTCTAAGTATTTCACTGCTGAGGATAAAAAGCGTGCACTGATTGGGTTTTCACATTAAAGTCAGATGAGATGATGACTGTAATTGGCAGAGCATGTTGCTATGAGTTTCTGTTGTTTTGTTGGCAATCAGCTGCAGAGACCACCACTGCTTGGTGGCAGCAGCACAGGTCTGTGGCCGAGAACAGGTCTGTGAAGGACTGGGCTCCGTCCAATCAGCCCCAAGGGAGGATCTCTTACTGTTCAATTCTAATTCATGTACATATAAATAACTGGCGCTGGCACTGCTAATTGGATTAAAAGGCTTGGTAGAGGAGAGGCAGGGGAGAGGGGGAGTGAAGGCAGCAAGAGAGGCAACCCGACTTGATTTGCAGCATACAATTTTTTTTCTCGTAAGGTTTCTATGGAAGAACATTCTGACCAGAAAAATGAAGTTTGTTTTTGTTTTAATTATATTTGAATTTTTATACATTATCATATTTAATTCCTTCATGTTTACCTGTTGCCTTATAAATTTTGTATATTTTCACAGCACTAATTCCATCACTAGTAATTCCAACAACAGAGCTGCTCTGAGTTTCTCTTTTTAACAGAAAAAGATCATGTTGTCAATCACTGGTTTATTTCCGTAGCTTCCACTTTGCAATTTGCTTTGACCATTGTTAAACTACAGTACTGTTAATGATACTCAACGCTTCCTGCACAGATGTTTCAAAGTTTAATTGGAAACATATGCAGGAAGTTTTAAGTTTAATTGACAGTAGCTTTACAGCAATCAAAAGAACAGCAAAGTAGAAGTGACTGGAATACATTTGTATTAGTATTTCTGTTGAAAGGACAAACTCAGAGGAGCAGATTCGTTTTTAAACTGGCCATTGTTTGTGACAATTCAAGACAATGATCTCAAACCACCTTACCTCAGTGTGCAATTGTTTTCACTGAGTACTGTACTCTTTTGATTTTTTTTAACTACAATATTTCTATGTATCTCGACATCATTGCAAATGAGGGAAACCTCAATGATTTTCGAGGTTTAAATTAAGGTTTGAATGAATGAATGAATGATAATTTGCTGCCATGTGTTTGTACAGTAGCCTACATGCAGAGGTTTGTACAGAGGAGCTGACAAGAACACATGGATGTGTTTTTGTTGCTAGGGCTACCACTGGCTACAAAAGAAAGACAGATCAACAGGTACATACTCTCATTTCACAGCATTTCTATAACATCTCCTATATGTCATATTTATGTTATTTTACTGCTTATGCACTTCTGGTTAGATGCTATCTGCATTTCGTTGCCTTGTACCTGTGACATGTGCAATGACAATACAGTTGAATCTAATCTAATCTAATCTAATCTCCTAGAATGGGTGGTCCAAAAAGAACTGCTGCCTGGATTTTTCACAGTGCTTTTCAAGCTGCTGCAAGTCCAAACATGCAGAGCAGAATGTCAAGAGAAACGTGGCTGTCAAACTCTGCACATCTTTGTTTCTCTACCAAAAATAAAACGATAGTTCAGCTTGGTATGTTCTAAATGAATGAGAGGTTTATCACAAACATTCAAATCTTGATTTGAAAGGCAGCGTTCATATCTCAAGAAAAAAACCTGTGAAATATTTAGCACTTAATAGCTGATTAAAATGATGCATGTATTTATAATACTGATTCTATTTACTGTCTCACACTGATGGACTTTCATGCATTGTGCTGTATTATGTAGTTTATTTGCTATTCTGTGGTTGTTTTTGACTACCTGCCAAGGAACAACAGATGTAAATTAGCATAAACATAGATGCCGTCAGAGCTAACAACCTATACGCAGTGTGTGAGTGCAAACAGAGAAATCCTAAACTGGAAACTCCATTATTAATACTTACAAAAGGGTTTCATTCAAAGTTTTGTCATTTTGAGAAAATGTTGTTTTGTTTTGGAATGAAATCTGTGCAGATCTTAGCACTATCTGCTTAACTGCAGTGTACCCAGGATGCTACAGCTAGCTCTATATAGAACATTGGTAAGCAAGTGAAGATCAGTTAGGAGCAATGACAGCAGCATGAGATTTTGGAAGAAACTGACTGTGGAGAATGCAAGAGAGAGGCAGATAGAAATCTAAATGTGAGAGAGAATGAGAGAAACTGAAATGGGGAAAGATTGCGGATTGGTCGTACGCAATACACAAACACTAGATGCTGTGAGGAAGCACGTCTTGAAATTAGACAGAAGCTGGAAAGCTGGAATATGCTGAGGAGAAGGAAAAGAGACGTGGGAAAAGTCTTACCTGGGTCCTGTGCAGCTCCTGTGTTGGAGGAGGATAGGTGGGAAGGGTAGAAGGGAGGGGGAAAAAAAACAGAAAGGGAGGTTAGCATTCAAAGCCCCATTTAAACTTAATCGCCCCCCATTTGCCAGTGCATAGAGGTGCATGCTTGTAAAGTACAGGAGAAGGCAGGCAAGAATGCAAAGTTATTCATGCTGTTCTCCTCTTCAAAAAGAAAACCATAAAAAGACCACACACAGCTGATTTGAGAAACTGAACTTGAACTTTAAGAGTAAGGTTTTAGCTTTAAAGGCAAATTCATTTGGCTATAAATAGGCTTTGATCAGCATAATTTCATTTAGGTTAACACCAAAATGTTGTGGATTGCAAGTACTGAGAAGATGATATCTTGGGCTAATATCTTTCATCTGTATTTGGCTAATGTCATGCCACAAGTCTGCAGAATTACAAATACCCTGAAATATTATTTTTCACAAACAGCATTTAGACAGTGATACCCCAAAACTCTGTAGCACACCATAATGATGACATTGCTATTGCCTTTCATGCATAGTTTGGCCGAATGAAACAGCTCAGGTTAATAAATGTGTGTACTGTATCAACACAGAAATGACACCATAAAAGCGTGAGGTTGCCAGGCAACCAGCAGAGACTCCAGGAAGTCACTGCTCCCAGCAAGAAACAGTCGAGCACATAACCCTCCCGTACAACCACAACTTGGGTTTTTGTATGGAATGAACAAACTAGATATAACGTGTTGACTAGTGAGCTTTGGAGGTTCTTGAAGGTGGATTTCTTTTTCACCTTTGGACAGAGCCAGGCTACCTGTTTCCTCTTGCTTCCAGTCTTTATGCTAAGTTAAGCTGACAGGCTGCTGGCTGTAGCTTCATATTTAACAGACAGACATGAGAGTGGTATCAATCTTCTAATCTAACGCTGTGCAAGTAAGTGAATAACTGTATTTCCCAAGATGTCAAACTGAAAACATGATATTTTGTGCAAATATTTAATATCTTTATTCTCTTCTCTTCTTCTTCTCTTCATTTTCATGCCAAAAGTCTATAAAATAACACCATCTTGAAAATGACAGCAAAACACACACTTTTAAATAAATAGGAGAAAACTTGCTAAAACGAGCTCAACTGGGACATCTGCATGAAATACAACATTGCAGGAAAAGAGCAGCATTGGCCCTCAGTATACAGTCTGGCATCCGTTTAGGCCCCCATGGTTGAAGAACATTTTTCAGCCAAGTAAGCATCAGGATTCCAGCTACGAGGCAGCTTTTGATTAGAAAACCTATTTCCTCTTCAACTTTTGCCAAATTTCAATCATGGTGATATTCTAATTACCATTATCCAGAGCAAGAAAGAGCGGCAAAGATTGAGTGGATGTGTGTAAGTGAGGGAGAAGAGGAGTGAGAGGGAGCCAGTCTCTGCATGTATGCAGAGAAAATCAGAGGAAAATGCAGCGTGAAGATCAAGTGAAATAAAGAGTACAATTTAAGCTCTTTACATCCTGTTACGCAGCCCCATTTGTGATAAAGATGTATCTTGTTGAATCGTTGCTCATTTGCTTTTCCTAAATCCCTGGACATGTATCTCTGCAAGCTTAAAGACCTCAGTATGCTTTTAACAGACTAGAGCTGTGTCTCAATTCAGGGGCCGCATCCTTCAAAGGCTGCCTTTGAAGACTGAATGTGTCACAGCAGTGCAACAAGGCTGTTCCATTTTGAAGGCTCCTTCAAATGCTACCAAGAAGAATTCAGCCTTCTTTTCCCAAATTTAGAGGATCCAACGGCTGTATCCTTTGCGGAACATACCTAAGTATTGGGTTTCAACTCACAAAAACCAAGGGGCCTTAAAAACCTCAAACCTGAACTGCAGCTGTCAAGGTTGCTAGGCGACAGGAGTGGCACTTCATGACGCTAGTGACGCAAATAGGAAATCCTCCGTAGACCAGACCGTCTCATTTAACAACGCTTGGTTCGGCCTTTGTGGGCTGTGAAGGCCGCGTTTTCATAGACCGCGTCCTTAGAAGGATGCGGCCCCTGAATTGAGACACAGCTTAGGTTGCACAATGTGTCGTCCGACCACGTCGTAAATAGAAATCACGTTCAGTTCCAAGATACTGTATTCATTGTCAAACTGTTTAGTGTTTAATGAGCATGATAAATTCAAAGTCATGCAATTTGAATACAATCTCTGGCAGTTCCAAGCCTTCAATCTCACCTGAAAAACTTTTACCAAATCTTTAAATTGGAGTGCTCACCCAAAGAGTAAACTGCTAAGTCATTAAGTCTCCCAGCATAGCATCACTTGTCCCCTGCTTAAGCATTCAGCCGTAGCACACGGGAAGCAGAGTAACAAAGTGCTTCAGAGAGCCACATAGTCAACCCAGACCACCCTCGAATTCAGGTTTGTGCAGTGTGATGGGGTTAGGGGGTTTTGCTTTGGGGAGATTACACAGCAATAGGCGAGACATGGAGCAGCTCTCCCCATGTTAAGTAAATGGAGAGCGGGTGAAGAATAACTGCATGGTCACTTTGCCCCTTATGGGTCTTATGGGAGCCTTTGCTTTCCCACCCTGACCTACAACCTCCAGAGGTGAGGTTAAATGACAAGGACTGCAGAGATGCATTAAACATGAGTCATTTGGACAGAGAGCTAGATGCTGGACCACTCCAGAGATGATAGGGACATTAACCAGGGTTTCACCCGGGCCTGAGCTGCATTTAATGAAGGCCTCCACTACCTCCCAATGTCTCTCTCTACATTGGACTCACAGCCAGGGAGCTAAGTAGTTCAAGATAAACACAGCCACTACTCTTTCTGGCTCCAGTTGTCTTTTTCTGTTCATTTTCTGCCTCTTCCTCTTCCTCTATACTGACTCTCTAGCCTGACAACATATTATAGTACCTTTGTAATGAGCAGTGGTCAAGAGCAATGTGTGAAGTTCTTATCAGGCACAAAACCAGCAGCAGTCAAGCACAAAAATGATATAAAGAAAGACACATTTTTCTTTTGTTCAAAAGCAAAACACAAATAATATACATTTTACACTACCAGCTAGTTAAAGGATACTTCTATTTTTATAACTTGGGTATTTTGGCCATCATTCCTATCAGAATATACATTTTGTGGTGCACTCACTTTGGGTTTTACCTCTAAATAAATTAGTTTAGGCTAAACTGTTGTCCAATGACCTAACTGGTCTTGTATTGTGCCTCGTCAGATTTTGTTGTAATGATGATACACACATACAGACATACAGAGAGAAAATACAAAAATATGACCCAAGTTGTATTAAATGGGACTCATCCTTTAAGGCTTAAATCAATTATCTGTAACTCAATAAATGGCTTATCCTTTAAGCCATTTCTTGAGTTACAGATGATATTGCCATAGTATACTCCAAAGAGACAACAAATTCAACCATAAATAAAAGGAAACACAGTAAAGGACACTGCTCTACACAAGAGCTAGTTAGTGCTAAAACTATAGTTTCTATTGATTTGAGTCTTCTGAATAATGTATTTTTTATGATTGAACTTTGTATGACTGCCTGAGGTCCCACTGACTCAAACTAAGTTTAACCAAAGAAACAAGACAAAAATCTAAAACCCCAGTGTGGACTTGAGATGGAAACGTCCATTTGACCAAAGGATATTTTGACTGCAGTGCTAGAGAAAAGGTCAGGGATCACCAAAGTCATGAGGACTAATCTTGTGCGACCTTGAATATCCACACCAAATTACATGACAGTAGTTGTTAAGATGTCTTGTTTTAGACCAAGTACAGACAAACAAACTAGTAAACTAAAGTAGAAATCTTTTATTGCATAATACACACTAATAGTGCATCAAAAGAATATACTGATATGCTGCAATAGAACAGGGCCTTTAACACCTATGAATTTAAAACAATGTTTCATTTAGTCACACCAAAAAGCAAAAACACATGTTTTAAAAAATGACCCAACCTCACATAGTAACAAAAAAAAAAAAAAGTAAAAGTCCCAGGTGTTATGAGAGTGGTCCAAAAAACAGACATAACAGCCCTGCTTTCATCTGTATTCACCAGGTGACGGAGGCCTGGACACTCTCCTCTTCACTGGAAACACAATAATAACAATGGCTTCCTTCGACACAGCACGACCACACGCTTCCAAGCGCGTCATCTTCAAACGTAGCTCTTGGTTAATGGCCTGGAACACATATTCAATGTCTATCAAAGAAGGACGTTGCTGGGATGGATGCACATGCTGACAACCTCTCTCGCTCGCTCCTCGATCACACAAACACACGCTAACACTTTGTCCGCTTCACACTCCTACCAGCATACACACACACACACACACACACACGTACAGAGAGAAGCCCTCCCTCCAGTCAGTTTAAGTATAGCAAGCAATAATGTGTTGATTAAATCTGTGATCAGCTGCCTAAGGGGCATGAAATTGGACATGATGAGTGTGGCACATTAAAAACTAATTATCAATAGCACCAATCCTATTGTCTTTCTTTTAAACCAGTCACAGCAGTAAATCAAGTGTGGAGAATGGAACACCATGTGCTCTATCACACTGTGCTCTGGGGTTACAACCATACCTGGATTCTGGCAGCTTCAAAGCTTTTTGACAAAATATTAATCTATTATTTACTGCCTGTAGCACTTCCTTATTGTATTACAAACTCATGGAGGGTTGACAAAATATGCTGCCAGTAGGGAATCAAGCTGCATTTTCTGTAATGCTTCACAATTCAAAAGGTAAACTAGAAAAATGTTTTCTCATTTGTGTCCTCCAAAAGACTGTTGCAGTCGGACTGTGATAAAAACTGTTAGATTTTTTTTTTTTTTAATAAATGTAGGTTAAAAGCTTTTTCTCCACAGGCCTGCATGAAGAGTTAGAAAAGTGCACTATTAAATCTACATCCCTCTCATTTGGTTTTTGTATGACTTTAGAGATTAAATTCAACTTAAAAATATGAGCAAAGTCAGGTAAGGTCATTATATAGAGCAACAAAGTCCGCATAGGGAGGAGGTAACATGCCAACACGAACCCAAGCACAATGCTGCACAGATAACCAGATGCAAGGTAGGACAGTCAGCTTCATCACGACATAACATTAATTTGAAGACACTTCAGTGAACTGACCTAGACTCAGACCACCACTATCTTTTCAGGTCTTTTTGCATGAGGCCTCTTCTTAAGGATGCTTTCAAGATGGCACCTGCTGTGTTTGCTAAGAGACTTGGGATGCAACTGCAAAGTCTCCATATTTCATCATCAACAATGTGCCGTGGGACAGAATCTGCACTTGTCTCTTCTCACCAAAGGATTTCTACTCAGTTATGCACTGAACTGTAAAGCAGCTGTCATTTGATGTAACCTAAGCAGTATAAACATTGCCTTTTTATTCCTTCTCTCCTTCCTCCTCCTTTTTTCTCTCCTTGGATGTTGCTCACCCATCCACTCTCCCTTTACCTCCGGCTGTCTCTGGGACCCAGCGATTAGAGTGCTGGGTGCTGTCCTGCTGATAAGGCTGAGAAACCTCCCTCCCTCCCTCCACCACCAATGGCTGTGTCCTCAGGGTGCAGGAAAAAAAAGGAGCCCAGGGTAATGTCCCCAAAAGCCCCAATCCTCACCCCTTCTCACCATTCACCAAGTGGGTGGTGGCTGAATACACTGCCTAGTGCATCTCATGACTTTGAACAGATAGGCCTACATTTTCATGGTGGATAAGAGCAGCCAGAGAAATGAGTTAAAGTAATACAGCTCAGCTTATAACAGTGTAACATTATGCATCACTGGCTCTTTTATGAGTGACATTTTACATTCTGGAGTATGTGTTTACAGTACCATCTGGTAGATTGTGTACACTTAGCACTGAAAATATAGGACAAATGCTGGTGCTCAAATGCAGTTAAGCTTCATTTCCTGAGAGCCTCTATTGCCTAAACTTCCATCCAGCTGCTATAAAAGGGAAAATAATATAGCACAGGTTATTCACACTGAGAGTAATTTGATATAATTATAACACAGTTGAAAACTGTCACTCTCCAGCTATGGCTTTAGTTACCTAGAATTAAAATAAAGGATAAGGCTGGTGCTATTCTACAGTACCAGTCAAAAGTTTGGACACACCTTCTCATTCAATGGTTTTTATTTATTTTAATTGTTTTCTACATTGTAGATTAATACTTAAGACATCAAAACTATGAAAGAACACATATGGAATTATGTAGTAAACAAAAAAGTGTTAAACAAACCAGAATATGAGTATAGAATATATGTAAGCTGCAGAATATGTTGTCAGCTTCATGAGGTAGTCTCCTGGAATGGTTTTCCAACAGTCTTGAAGGATGCTTGTTGGCTGCTTTTCCTTCACTCTGCGGTCCAACTCATCCCAAACCATCTCATTTGGGTTTAGGTCGGGTGATTGTGGAGGCCAGGTCATCTGACGCAGCACTCCATCACTTTCCTTCTTGGTCAAATAGCCCTTACATAGCCTGGAGGTGTGTTTGGGATCATTGTCTTGTTGAAAAACAAATGATGGTCCCAGTAAGCGCAAACCAGATAGGATGGCATGGTGCTGCAGAATGCTGTGGTAGCCATGCTGGTTAAGTGTGCCTTGAATTTTGAATAAATCACCAACAGTGTCACCAGCAAAGCACCCCCACACCATCACACCTCCTCCTCCTCCATGCTTCATGGTGGGAAACACACATGCAGAAACCATCCGCTCACCTTCTCTGCGTCTCACAAAGACACGGCGGTTGGAACCAAAAATCTCAAATTTGGACTCATCAGACCAAAGTACAGATTTCCACTGGTCTAATGTCCATTCCTTGTGTTTCTTGGCCCAAACAATTCTCTTCTTCTTGTTGTTCATCCTCAGTAGTGGCTTCTTTGCAGCAATTCGACCATGAAGGCCTGATTCACGCAGTCTCCTTTGAACAGTTGATGTTGAGATTTGTCTGCTACTTGAACTCTGTGAAGAATTTATGTGGGCTCTAATCTGAGGTGCTGTTAATTTGCGGTTTCTGAGGCTGGTAACTAATGAACTTATCCTCTGCAGCAGAGGTAACTCTTGGTCTTCCTTTCCTGGGGCGGTCCTCATGAGAGCCAGTTTCATCATAGCGTTTGATGGTTTTTGCGGCTGCATTTGAGGATACATCATCAAAGTTCTTGAAATTTTCCGGATCAACTGACCATCATGTCTTAAAGTAATGATGGACTGTCGTTTCTCTTTACTGAGTTGAGTGGTTCGTGCCATAATATGGATTACAACAGTAGTCAAATAGGGCTATCCACTATGTACTAACCCTACCTCTGCACAACACAACTGATGGTCTCAAACACATTAAGAAGGCAAGTAATTCCACAAATTGACTCTTGACAAGGCACACCTGTTAATTCAAAACCATTCAAGGAGACTACCTCATGAAGCTGATTGAGAGAAAGCCAAGAGTGTGCAAAGCTGTCATCAAAGCAAAAGGGGGCTACTTTAAAGAATCTAAAATATAAAACATATTCTGGTTTGTTTAACACTTTTTTGTTTACTACATAATTCAATATGTGTTCTTTCATAGTTTTGATGTCTTAAGTATTAATCTACAATGTAGAAAATAATTAAAATAAATAAAAACCATTGAATGAAAAGGTGTGTCCAAACTTTTGACTGGTACTGTATATATACATACACATATATATACATATATATACATATATACATGTATGTATATATGTATATATACATATATACATGTATATATGTATATATACATATATACATGTATATATACATATATACATGTATATACATATATGTATATATATACATATATACATGTATATATGTATATATATATACATATATACATGTATATATACATATATATATATGTTCATTTCGTTTGAATCAGGTACCAATAAAATACTTCAGGTTCCAACTGGAACTGAAATGTGGGGACTGTGGAAGAAAACAAGACTATGAGGATCAAGGGAGTAACATTACACACATTTACTTTTGTTGTAAATACTGGGTACCTGCAGGGTACTGTGAAACTGGGAAAATGGTGTCAACAGCACTGATATCCTGCAGAACCTGTGAAGTAATAAAGTATTTCAGAGTCACTGACAGTACAGTGAGGTACCGATCTCTCCAAACGTAATAAAAAGTATTCACTGTTCTTCCCTTTTTACTCTTTAATTAAACAATAAGAACAAGTGATGCATTGGTGAGCATCCCTGTTTTTATTTTAGGATCGTAACCCAAATATTTTATATCATTGTTGTTGACACCTTTTTCCCCAAACTTCAGTTCTGTTTCCCCGCAGAGTATTCACAAAAATACTTTCCGGTAAGTATTTTCTTGGTCCCAGAGTCAGAAACTAATAAACGCCTCAGGACAGAGCTTTATTGTATATTTAATGTAGTCTGAAGTTGTGTCAAACAGCAATGTTAGACTGTCTTGGTTCAGTTGTTGAGTGTCTGTAGGATCAAATAACATAATCATGATCCCATAAAAAGGCAAAACTAACCTTTTTCCAGCTTTGTCTGAGGGGAGGAAGTTGGGCGGGGTGGGTGGAGGCCGTAAAAGTGTAAAAGTGTAAAAGTGTAGTGCTATGACACCTTTTTTCTTTTATTAGAGCAACGGGACAAATTAACAAACATACGTGTACAAAAGGAGACCAGGGTTTGCATCCTGTCACCGAGCTGCAATTCAACTGTAACCACAATCTTAACCTAAACCTTAACCAAGTGTTGCCCAACTCCAACCAAACCTCAACCAGAGTTTCACTGTTTTTTCTCTAATCTCAACCAGCTGCCGTGTGCAGATACAGCAGACGGAAAGAAAGTTAAACATGTTGTCCTTCAATCTAATGTCATAGTTCTGGTGCAGGTTTTTTGGTTTGTTTGTTTCTTGTTGTAATTGGTGTAGCCGTGTATTCTTCATTTATTGCTGTTTGATTTTCGCTGTATCGGCATTTACTGTATGAACCCTGGAACCGGTGAAAATGAGGCTTCTCCTTCAGTGAGTTTTCTGAGGTTTTAAATAAAATAAAGAAAGAAAAAAGATGTTATGACATGATTCATTGTTCAACACAAAATGTTGAAAAATATGTTTTAATTGAATAAAGTCATAAGCAGCTGTGGAAACTAACAAAGTACATTTACTCACATACTGTACTGAACTACAACTTTTAGGTACTTTACTTGTATATTTTCATTTTCTGCAACTTTACACTTCTACACTACATTTCATGGACTTTTTACTGCACTGCTTTTACTCTCTAACTTTACTTACTTTGCAGAGTCAGATTAATAAAACAAAATATAATCAACAAATTATTTACGATGTATTAAACTGGATTAAGATAAAGCTTTATTGATCCCGGGGGGAAATAAAGTTATTAAAATTATCTCCATCTTTACCAGCTGCAACATTAGAGATGATGAACACATTAATGCAGCAATAATCATAATCATTTTAAATTGAATATCTTTGAGTTTGTGACGTCTGAAAGCATCACACGGGCTTCTGGGAAACTGTGATGGGCATTTTTTCACTATTTACTGACATTTTAACGACGAAATTATCAGTCATCGACAGATTCATTGAGTGGCGATGACGTCATTGGCGAGGTTAACCGGTTTATTTTGGTAAGCAGGTTTTAGTGTTCAGGCGTGTGGTCAGATTAAAGTAGGTTGCGACTCTGTCGACTTGGCTGGCAAGCAGTGACTGTGCAGGTTTGTTTTCCACGCTGCAGTTTTCAGAAAGTGATGAGCTGCTGTTCGACCCATATAACGGGTTCGACAGGCAGCAGTCTGTCTGTGTGGAGTTTTGGGGTTGTTCTGCCGATGTTTCTCTGGGGTTTCTTCAGGTGCTCCAGTCAACAGTCCGGAGTCGTGAATGTGAGATACAGGAGATAACAGGTGGATGGTTGCAGAAGAACAGGAAGCTGGCAGGAGCTGACAACAACTGAAAGTAAAAGTTGGAAAATGTCCAAATTTCCCCAGGCTCTGTTCTCCTGAGATGGTGTCACACAGATCTGAATACCTGCTGTCCAGACTTTCTAAAATCAATCTGGATACAATCTGGATGTATGCCAAAAAACGGATTTGGACTGGCAGTCTGAACAAGGCCTTTCTTATGTGGTCCCAAATCAGATACAGGTCTGATTTTTTTAAACTTCTAAATGAAACCATAAATGCCATAAAAGCATCAAAATTCGTACTCCTTCTTGGAGTCATAACTCAGTCAAATATGAACACACAGACATGATACACATATTTTTAGATTCAGTGTGACTTAGACTTCCCGGGGATATTATTGTTATATTATTACATTACCTCCGTCGTGCATAAACGTCCATAAATCCACTTAGAAATCACAGAAAAAAGACACTTATAACTCCTTATAACTGTAGAACTTGCCTGAGAATCATCACATTTTTAAGTTTTCTTCAGTATCACAGTAATCCAGTGATAGCTGTCTGCACATCCACAGGTACACTGCAAACAGGAAGTGCTAATAGCTAATTCGGCTACTTTTAATGGTGCCAATTTGACAAAATGTAAACAAATAAAGGCTGAAAAAAAGAGGGTCAAGTTTAACAAGCTGTAGAACACAGCTAACCTGCTAGCTTGACCCCATGGCAACATTATACTTCCTGTTTACATCCCCCAGATTATGGGGACTTGCACAATTGTCCCCCAAATAGAAGAATAATTTAAAGTGTTTTCATGTTTCACTGTCAGTATATTCTTTGACATTATCCGAGGGCTCAGAACATCCCATCAACACAGTTCATGTACAGATCTCTGTGTTTAAAACCTGCGTACGTACAGACAATAACAATACCATTTCAATATGCAGCCGGTGATGCAGCTACAGACACTGTTTAGAAAGAGTTTAGTGAATAAATGGTAAAATTACGTGTCTCTTTATGTTGCTTCTGTAAATATCTCCAGGTTCAGGTGTTTCTCCCCTGAGTGCACATGATGTCGTCATGTGATCTGTTTCAGCTTCAGTTCAGGTTCCTGCTGCTGTGTGCTCAACATAAAGAGCACGGCTAAATATAGATCCATATCACACACACACACACACACACACACACACACACACAGTGGAAAGTTTGCTGTTGTTTCTGTATTTCCTGGTGTCACCTGTGTGGGAAATCCCCCGTGATGACATCACACAGGTATAGAGCCCTGTTGACCCCGCCCCACCTACTGAGAGGTAAATGACTGGGAGGAGTTCAAGTAGACAGGTGTGTGTGTGTGTGTGTGTGTGCGTATCTTGTTCTTCTATCTTTGTGAGGACCAGGATGCATACATACTAACATGTTGATGTTAAGCAGGTATAGTGTTTACCATGTTCACAATCATAGTTTAGCGTGTTAGAATGCTAACATTAGCTGATTAGCAGCAAACACAGAGTGTAAGTAAGTAAAGTTTATTTAGTATAGCACCTTTCACAGAGCAAGACTTCACAAAAGTGCAAGTGTTAAAAATAAGACCATAAAAACAGTAAAAAGAAAGAGGCAATAAAACAGAAGCAACAGCAGACCTTAAAACACACAAAAACAACATCATACAGCACGAGGCGAGACAAAGGCCAGTTTAGATAAATAAGTCTTCAGCAGAGACGGCAGATCGTATGTCTATAGGGAGGGCGTTCCACAGTGTCGGAGCCACCGCTTCAAAGGCACCATCACCTTTTGTTTTCAGTCGGGCACGAGGAACAACCAGTAAGCCCTTATCAGAAGACCTCAGTGACCTACTGGTGGTGTAAGGATGGAGCAGGTCAGAGATACACTGGTGCCTGACCATGCAGGGCTCTATACGTAAGAACAAGAACCTTAAAATGAATCCGGAAGATAAAATGGATGTGATATGAGATGTCCTGCTGGACCGGGTCAACAGCCTTGCAGCAGCGTTCTGGACCATTTGTAGACGGTCCAGAGACGACTTGCTGAGGCAGGTGAAGAGGGAAGTGCAGTAGTCTAGATGTCGAGATGATATAAAAGCGTGAATGATCATCTCTAGCTCAGCTTGAGATACAACGGACCTGAGAGCAGCTGAGGCTGATGGGAATGTCAGTAGTTCTGCAGGTGTTTGGTCATAAACCAAAGTGTTGGACACATTAAAATATTGATCAGGGAGTCACCAAAGATTCAAATTCATTCTTCCAATAGTTGTGGGATGAGATGCTTGTGGTGGCGCTGGAGGAAAAGTCAGAGGATCACCAAAGTGATTAAGACTCATCCTCTGTGGACCACGAACGTCTGTACTAAAACTTCTTTTGTTCACAACTTGCTGTCACACTGGGTCAATTCGGGTTTTCTGGCCTGGTTTTGGGAGGAGGGGAGGGTCTTTCATTTCATACTTTTGCTGCCTTCAGATGGAGCTCGTGAGCTCGTGGTTACGACGCGGGAAGTCGCGAGAATGCCGCTGCTAGGCAACGGCAACATGGACGCCAAAAGACTCCTCGTGGCTGACATTCTTCGCTTCTTTCCAAGAAATGTTTCTTACTTTCTATTTACGTCAACGTTTTCCTCAGAAAGACTCTACATGACTAAAATTACAGTATATTAACTTACCTTCCACCGAAAGATGAACCTCCATGACCTCAACAACTCGTGAAGTCGGAGCTTTCAGAACATTTCCAGCAACGAGGTCATGAATACCACAGGGGGGATCTCAGCTCATATTTGGACATGACGGTTGATCTTGGCTCGGAAAACGTTGGTGACCACAGTCAAGAAAATGTCCAAACTAAACTAAATCTCATCCTCTTCAGCACACAGAGAAAAGTGGGAAATCCAAGTTATGTTTGCAGTTTTTATTTAAGAAACACGTCAGCACATCATTTTCTGTCAGTCCACTAATCAAACTGTTCATATGGCGTCGGCTCTAAATGTATTTTTGATTTTTGATTGACAGGTGAAAACATATCAGAGAAGAAAGCGACAGTATCAGTTTTACGTTCAACCTTTCATGACTGAAGGTTTCAAGTACACAATCTATCTTTAAGTGTTAGCTGTTGTTTGGTCATGCAGGGATGAGGGGACCCTCCCCACCCCCCCAACAAACACACACATATACACACACACTCATACTGTATATACACACACCTAGTGTGACCTGAAACCAAACCTACACCATTGAAAGTAGGTAAGTAGGTCTCATCTACTTGTGGTTTCTGCAGATTCCTGCACCAGTTTAATGTTGTGTAATGTAGTTCACGGTGTGTGTGTGTGTGTGTGTGTGTGTGTGTGTGTGTGTGTGTCATAAGATAAGATTTAATTTCATCTGATCAAATCAATCATAACGATAGCTATTCATGAGATATTGGTTTTCAGAGATATTAGTAAACGTTTACTGTGAATGTGTCTTGTTTTTTCTTCTTTCTGCTCATTCAAGAATAAAATCAAATTATAAAACTGTAATTTTCTCATTAGTAAGTTTGGAAATGCAAAATAAACAGCAGCCAGATTCAGTTACAGTTGAATGAAAGTTCTGTTGCGGCTGCTGTTGATGTCTTAAACAACTCGTTTAAATTAAGTTAAAATATATAATTATCTGTTGTATTTATCTGGTAAGTTTATTAGACTTCATGTCAGCACCATGCACTATAGTAGCCTCAATATGCATGTTTCTCTCTATAGGTAAGTTTATTAGGATTTACATGAGACTCGTCTTTACGTTCTTGTGTGAAGCAGATGTATGAAAAATCATGTCAAAGTTTTGATGCAAACTAATATTAAACCAAATATCTTTGCTGGAGAGTCGTGTTTGGTGTTTGGTTCACGGGCCGCTATCTGCCTCCCACTGCTGAAGGCTTTTTACACCGTCGTCTCTCATGATGTGAATAATAATCCGGGGCTAACGCAGTCCAGGGTGAACGTCTTCACCGGTGCCACACCGGTGGCATATGACTCACTTCAAAACACCCACGCCCGCTCTTTTCTACGTGGCGGCATCTTGATACACCGCTGTCCTATTTCCTAACCTTAACTCCCTCTCATGTGTGTCTGCATGGCACGTCTGTTGTGAACGCTATGCTAGCTGGCTGTTGTGTGTTGCGGGGAGACGCTGAAACAAACAAGAACAAATAAAAACAAGTGATAATGTGCTCACTAGTTGACTAAACGATTTTTCTTAAGATGAGTTGAGTTTTCGCGGTGACTGTGACAGGAGAAAGTAAAACGTTAATTAAGACCACATTAAAGGTTTTGTTTTTCCTATACTCATACTGGCTAATGTTGCATTCAGGTGCGGCTGCATGTGCTCTCTCCTCATTGGTAACACCTGAAAAAGGTGCTCAGAAAAAAACACTATGTGGCCCTCAGAACAGTTTGCAGTATAAACCCAACGAGGCTGTAAAGGCGGACGAGTGAGTAGATGAGTTTCTGTGTTCGGCGTGATGACGTTTAATGTCCCCGACAACCTCTGTAGTCTCATTTAGACACTTGTTAGCAACCGCCTTTTTTAAGACACGCAAAAGCTTCAAAACTCACCAGTGGAGTATTTACTGACGGATTTTATGTCGTAGAACAAAACGCTTGTGTTAACCACAGACCTTATTTCAGGAAACCCACTGACTTCCAGACGAGGGAACAGGAAGAGCTAACATGCTAACTGAGGACTCATTCCTGCAGCTCGCTACAGACTGCTTTGTTTAATGCTGCTGGACTGCGTTTCGACCAGTAACCAGCTGCGGATGTGAATCTGTCATTTTCATCTGCCGTCTTTAACATGTCGATGTCTTTAATGTTATTTTTCTTGTTTTTTGTCATTGTTGAGTTTCTCAGTTGGATCTGTTCTCAGTTATAAATGATGGTAAATAAAATTTAAATAAGTCCTGCATTGAAAAACCGAGAGCTGTTCCTTTAAGTCCAGACAACAACGAGAGCCAACGTTCATATTCAAATCAAACTTTATTTATTTTCAAGTAAATCACACAGTTTTATCAGCAGTCTGAGTGTAACATTAAACTTTTAAACGTGCTGTAACACCTTCCATAATAATTAGCCATAACATGGCAACATGACCAACACCCTTCAGCTCAGGTATTAAAACATTCTGATCAATAAATAGATCAATAAACTAATCAGTCATACTCGAGTCAAAATAAATATTTAAGTACGTTTATATAAAAAAAGGTTAAATATGTTTTCAAATTAAATATAATAATAAATAAAAGTATAAAAGTTGTTGGTATAAAAGGTGATAAATATGATAAATAGAAAAGCGGCTGTTTGCTCGGTGTTCAGTAGAAACAGTAGAAACAGTCGAGGCGTCAGTGGGCGGCGGCGGCGGCGGCGGCGGCGGCGGCGGCGGCGGTGGCGGCGGCGGTGGAGTTTTTGGGCTGCAGGCAGAAGTCCTGCAGGTAAGTGAACAGGATGTCGATCTCTCCCACAGCTTTGTTTATACCTCGCTCGCCCCCCATCTGGAACAAATAGAGACACATTAGAAACAGTAGAAACACACAAATACAATTTAAGGGATACGTCTGGTGATATTAATATATAAATACAGTAAACGGGGAGTTATCATCAATAACTTTCATTGCTTTTCATTGGATTTGTTGCTAACAGGCTGCAACTATTAGCTGTTTTCATCAATAACTGATTATTTTCTTGATTGATTGATTCGTTTGGTCTGTGAAATGTCAAAAAAATAGTGAGAAAAAAGCCAAAGGTGACGCCTTTAAGTTGTTTGTTTTGTCCGACCAACAGACTGAAACCCAAAGATATTCAGTTTCAACATTCAATAGGGAACCAGGGACTGTTTGGTGTTTAATCAATTATCAAAACAGTTCAGTAATCATTTAAACTCCAGCCCAACCAAATGTACTGTTTTTTTTACATGAATCACTGGTTAAAATCTACGGAATAAGATCAGTGCCAAGATTAACATTGACATTTTGAGATTTAAAGCCAGATTTCTGACATTAACGTTACAATTCTGGGATTAAAGGTATTAAAAATGACCTAAATTATCAATATACTGTATATATACATATATATGTCATTTAACTTTCTGTCGATCAACTCATTGATTAAATGTTTCAGCTCTAGTTGACAATATGAAAAATATACCTAACAGCTAACAGAAGGTGCTCATATTAAGTTTTTGAAGCTCGTTATGTGGCGATACAGTAAAGCTACGTGTAGAAGTGAAGCAAAGTTTAATAAGGTGCCATTATTTTGGGAAAACAGGCTTCTGTACTTTATAATTAATTATTTATATAACGAGCCGCTTCTGCACCAAACTCTAGTAAATAAAATGACATTTATTTTGAAGGCCAAACTTCAGAATAAAATGCAGTAAAGACACAATGGAGCAGCTTCGTATCTGAATAACGTCAAAGTGTTTTCAATCAGGTGTCACTCAGGAGTTTGATCTCACCTTGGCGAGCTTCCTGCGAAACTCCACAGCGTGATGATGGTCGTGGTAGTGAGTCACATTCTGGAGAGACAGACAGGTACCGGAGGTTAGCAGCTGTTATCACTTCAATCTTTTCTGTGTGTGTGTGTGTGTGTGTGTGTGTGTGTGTGTGATGTATCCGACGGAAACCACTGAAAGTCTTTATCAATTTTAGGATCAACCACACAGCCACCACACATATACACACTCCAAATCACAGCTTCATCATAACAAATTTCATCTGTTAATAAGTCTAAAAAAAACTTGACTTTCTTAGAACTGAGTGGCAGTTATTGGAAAAGTTTGACACTTCGGGAAATACGCTAATTCGCTTTCTTGCTGAGAGTTAGATGAGAAGATTGATGCCACTCTCGTGTGTGTGCGGCAAATATGAGGCTACAGCCAGCAGAAGCTTAGCTTAGCTTAGCTTAGCATAAAGACTGGAAACAGCTAGCCTGAAAAACAAAGTGTAAAAATGACAAGTTGTGGTTTTAAAAGAGGTTATGAGCAGAAATATTTCTTCTATAAAGTCACTGCTCCCGGCCAAGAAGTAGTCCGGCACATAACCCCCATAAAATGTGTCATTTGTACACTTTGCTAGCTGTTTCCATGCTAGCAGTTTCCCTCTGTTTCCAGTCTTTCTGCTAAGCTAAGCTAACCGTCTCCTGGCTGCAGCTTCTTGATTACTGCACAGATATGAGAGTGGTATCTTCTCATGTAACTCTCAGAAAGAAAGGAAAGAAGCGTTTTTCCCAAAATGTCGAACGATTCCTATCAACAACTCTAAAGCGATAATTAACACGTTGGTTTTTCTGTTTTTGTACAGATTAAACAAACAAAACATAACGTGTTAGTGAGCTTTAGAGGTGCTGGTAGGCGTATTGCTGAACTTTGGACGCAGCCAGGCTAGCTGATTCCCCCTGTTTCTAGTCTTTATGCTAAGCTAAGCTAACCGGCATATAGCTGAATTAAAACACTCACACAGCCTTGAGTCTGCAGGTCCTCGCTGACGCGGGTGAGGTCGGTCTTCAGGCGGTGCATGTTGGGATGCTGGTTGTCGTGGTGACGCAGGATGTTGTTCAGGTAGAAGTCGAGGATGTTGGCGTGGAGGCAGCAGATCTTCAGGTGGTCCTGGAGGAGGTGGAGAGGTCAGAGGTCAGGTTTGGTTAGGAGGACGTTACTTGAATGTTCTACTGATGTTGTGGGAAAGGTGTAACATTACAGGAGCGTATTTTTAGGAATTGTTCTCACCTGGTCGGTGTTGACTCTGGGCAGCAGTCTGGTGCTGGAGTCGTCCTCCGTCTGTTTACTCTGAGCCTGAAGAGACAGAAAACCAGGTTAGCATCACATACGTAGCCTGGATTTTAGATATACTCCCCAAAGCACACCCCAAATATTGAGGAAACACCAAAAATAAGCCTCTAAAATGTTTGAATTAATTAACATTTTTAATTATATTTTCTTTCATTTTGTTTGTTTTTTGTTTCATTTTTTAGCCTAAATGTTGTTTCAAAGCCTTTTCACTTCGGCGAAGGATAATAATCTAGTGTAGAAATACGAAATTCATTCATTTATTTATGTCTTATGTCTCAAAAAGTTGTACAAAATTTTAAATATTAGGCTAAAAATACTGGAATCAGCCTATATATATACTTTTTTTCAACTGTAGAATTTAATTATTGCCTCAGGTTGCTAAAAGACACCAGATTCCCCCAAAAATACAAGGACACAAGCTCAGTGTCTAGCTGTACCCATGACATGAAGCGCTGCTTAAAATCTACAGAGTAACATTACCGCCAAAACAATTTATTTTATAAAATTTGAAGTCCAAGTTAATACGATTAGTGTCTAAATTTTAAGATTTAAATCCAGATTTCTGACATTAAAGTAGGAATTCTGGGATTAAAGATAACTAAGAACATTTTCTCAACTACTGCATTTAAGTACAATTTTAAGGTACTTGTACTTTACTGAGTATTTTAGGAATTTTATGCAACTTTATGCCTTTACTTCACAATTCAGAGACAAATATTGTACTTTTTACTTCACTACATGTATCTGACAGCTTTAGTTTTACATATAAAATGTGATTAGTTTATAATATATTAAGCTTCACCATGAAACATATATAATATACATTTTAATATACGTTAAATTCAGAACATGTTCGATTACTCAGACTCGCCTCATTCAATCATTTAAAGTAAAATACATATTCTTTAAAATTTTAAATTAAACCACTCACGTGTTGCGACACGTCCCGGACAGCCTGGTACGTCTCCGGGTTTCGCAGCGGCTGGCTGAGCGGCCGGTCGACAGGGAGCGCCACCGCCTGCTCGGCCCAGCCAATCAGAAGCAGCGGCAGGAGAACCAGCATGGCGGCGGCTGGATGCAGGAAGGAGGCGAGTTTTGCGGAGACGGGCTTCATCGTTGAGATGGATAAATTATCTTTTCAGAATGAGGAGCGAGTCAGAGTGTTTTCACCTGCAAGACAGAAACAGATTATTACAACCAAGCAGTAAATGAATCTTCTGTAACAACAAAACTATTAATCTGCTGTGTGTGTGTGTGTGTGTGTGTGTGTGTGTGTCCTCACCTGGCAGTAGATGCTGTGGTGAAGATGTCTCTGTGCCCTGTCTCTTTATACAGATCAACCCTCCGCCCCCTTTGCAGAAATATAGGACAGGTAACCATCCAAAAAACCCCATCACACACACACACACACACACACACACAGGTCAGTGCTGAGTTGGTGCAATCTGTGTTTACTGTCACTTACACAAGGAGGAAATTAACTGTCAGTAAAGGTGTGACGACTAACTCTGATAATGTTTGTCATCGATTTGCTAAAAGAGCATTTTAAATGTACTGCAGTGACATAATTTCCTCCTTTTTTTCTCTCTGTGTGTGTGTGTGTGTGTGTGTGTGTGTGTGTGTGTGAAGAAGCTGGAAGTCCACATTGTTACATAATTTTCCCTCTGACAAAAAAAACAAAAACGTGTCCAACAGCTTCTGACAGTAGCTCAGATTATCAGATTAGATGTTTGTATAACAAGTTTATCAAGTTATGCAACACTTATGACACTTAACACTTTATTGTGTCATTATTTTTATTACAGGGCTTAAAATAACAACTAGGTACAACAATGTAGTGCATGTGAAGTTTTGCAGGAAAGAGGAAGCAGTATCGAGATAATGCATGTTTTTTTTTTATTAAATACAAATAATTCCCTGATTATTTTTTTTAAAAAAAACAAAAAACAATTGGAAAATATCACTTAAGTTTTGCACACCGATATACTGACATATACATACATATCCATGCATTCATGTACAATGTGTTGACACAATAAAGTATAAAACAAATGAAATAATTTGCACACCAAAGCTGAGTGTTGAATCCAGTGAAAAGCCTTAAATTGCAGTGCCTCTAATGGCCTGTAGAGGATGCTGCTCCAAGAATAGTCTGATTGTATTGAAGTGAATGGGAAAACTCCCTCAGTCTATCTAGAAATCCAGGTTACATTATGTTTTACACAAATACAAACAGATGCCAATAAATACAAGCTGTGTATTTATAAAAACACATCAGTGTGCACAGTAAAGCTGCAGTTCCTCTAACAGGCACTAGGTGGTGCTGCTACATCGAAGTGAATGGGAAAATGAAAAGTTAACATATATATATATACATGTATATTTACACAACTATTTCAGTTCTCAGTATTATTTGTTGTGTTTGATGTTTAATTCAATTCAGTTTTATTTATATAGCATCATATCATAACAAAGTTATCTCAGGGCACTTTTTCATATAGAGCAAGTCTAGACCGACTCTTTATATTTACAGAGACCCAACAGTTCCCACCATGAGCAGCACCAGGAGACAGTGGCAAGGAAAAACTCCCTTTAACAGGTAGAAACCTCGAGCAGAACCAGAACCAGAACCAGGCTCTAGGTGGGCGGTCATCTGCCTCGACCGGTTAGGTTGTTTAGCAGGTATAATGTTTGCTATTTTCACTGGGTTTAGCGTGTTAGCATGCTAACATTTGCTAATTTGCACTAAATGCAAAGCACAGCTGAGGCTGATGAGGATGTCATTACTTTTGCAGGTGTTTGGTCATAAATAAAAGATTTGGACAAGCCATGAATACCTAAACTTGCAGATTCAGCATGAGGGGATCATCAAAGTCAGTCAGATCCATCCTCTGGGGAACATGAATGTCTGTATAAAACTGGTGGACCGACCAACATGGCTATCCCTAGAGCCACGCTGCTAGCATGGCTAATCTTATTTTGGTATGTTGTTTTTTTAATCTCAAGGTCTGTTCCCAGCTTTTAGTTGAAGAAAACATAATCCCCCCCCTTTTGATAATTAGCATTAAACAAATAAAACAGTCTAAACACAATGAGACGTCAAGATTATCAGCAGACTATACTTAAAGTAGTAATAGCTGGGGGTTACACTGATATACAGTATTAGCAAGAAGTGTCTTTTTCACATCCAGCTGACACAAAGCAACATTAGCATTTATCTGAAGTCGTGTTTGTGTCACCTGATGAGTCTAAGCCCAGTATTCCCTCTCTGTTAGCTCTGTTTTTGAGGGAAATATCTGGCTCTTTAGCTCCACTATGTTCACCAGCTAGTCTCTGACTGTGTCTGTCTGCTGTTTGCTGCTGAGCAGGTGGTGGACAGTCGGCTTTTTACAGCTTTTTCTCTGAAAATGACGCTATGAGAGACTGAGAGGAATCCAGAACAGTAAAGTTGCAGCTGGACAGATAAACAAGGAGCTGAAACTCACTATAAAGCTCTGTAAAGCTGAGAAGAGCTGCACATTCACCATGCTAGTTCCTGGACTGGAGGCAGGTATTATAAGAACCTTGTGATTCATTTAGCAGAAATTGTCCAGCAGTTAATATCAGACGGAAATAAGCAAATTATGGCAATTATGTAACAGCAGGCTTTATCAGGCGTATCATCTGCATAAATCAGCGCTGTGTCTGCAGATGATATCCCCCGAAGGAAGCACATTAATAGAGAATGAAAAGGGACCCAGGATAGACCCCTGGGGGACTCCACAACAGTGCCGGACACTAAAATTGGCTGCACAACAGAAGAAGACCTATTTGTGTCAGTATCAGTGAAAGTAATGCCTGCTCCTGTGAGGCCACAATGGCGACACCCACTCAGTTTCCCCTCACTTTCTTCTGTCTCTGAGCTTTTTAACATCAGTATTTCCCTGCCAGGATTTTTCTGGCAGTTTTTTCCGGGTGTGATGTGAAAGGATCGAGTGGCCGGGTCCATTTTCTATTTAATTTTTCATTTATTGTGTTGGATGTGGGCGTGTGAATCCCTCTGAGATTGATAATAGGATGAAAGCTCCTCATCTAAAATGGAGCTGCAGATAACCTTCAACTGCCATCAGCTGACACACATGTAAGACCTATTTAATGGAAAAATGCTGCATTTACATGCAGCTTTTTATTCCGAATAAGCTCAATCAGAATTAAAATACTTCAAATGAGCACATCCAACAGAATAAACTCACTCATTCTGAAAGAAATCTCATTTTGAATTGTTCATGTTCACTAGTTTCCTGTCTGTGGCAGCATTTTCTGATAAAACTTCAGCTTTTTTTTTTTTATTGGTTCCATAAACTCATCAAATCAGGTGTTACGTAATCGCAGCATCACAAGAAGAGGCATTAGTCACAACATGTTGCAACATGTTGTACGTAGTGAGGAAGAAGCAATCTGAAGTGGAACACCCAGTTAACAATGGAGGGGAAATAACCACCGACAGTCACTGACGAACCACCCGAGCGGAGCTGCTGGAAGTTTTGAGATAAATCCGAAAAGGGATTTCAGAGAGATCCAGAGTCATGCTCAGAGGACGTTCTGTGTTTAAAGATAAATCAGGAAGTTGTTCTTGCACCCACAATGATAACAAACATGACGTATTTGTACTGGAGATCTGCACCAGCTGTTAGTGCTGTCACTCTGGCTTTGTTCAGACTGCAGGCAAATCAGATCTTTAAGACAGACTGCCGGTGCAGAAGGCCGGTGTACAGATGCACTTCCATCGCTGTGTGTCGCGTTACAAGTATTGAGTGAGCTTCATGACACTGACCTGCTCTCTCAGTGTTGTGCAGAACAATCTTATTATTATCAGGAACAGATGAGACCATGAGGAGGTTTTTATGCTGTTTTCATCAGCCACTGATGTTTGCTGATGTTATTCTGAAGATCTGGATCGGAGGTTTGCGGAATCACTGACATCCTTTAAATCAAAACCTTTTATTAATGTGATCCCCACGTTTTATGGATCCAGTTCCAATATGTGTTTTATGTATTTTATTGTATTTTGGGTATTTTATTCCATTTCATTCTCTTATTTTATAATTTAATTTGTGCTGAATTTAGTTTTTCCCAGGTAAAGCACTTTGATGCATCGTCCATGAAAGCTGCTTTATTAAAAGATGTAAGTATGGTCTGAAATTATAATAAAAACAAGGATTTATATATATATATATATATATATATATATATATATATATATATATATATATATATACTGTATATATGAGTGTGTCTTTATATACTACAGAATAAAATACCCCAAAATCCAATAAAATAAGTAAAACAAACAAATAAAACATCACATATTTATATAAAATTTGTATTCTTTTTATCAGTGACCTCAGTTTAATTAAACTACATAACATACATGACCTTGATTTCATTTCTGAATTTAAGAAATCGTTCATGTAAGTGTAAGCAGAGCTGAGAATTTAAAAAGTGGAACAGTTCAAGTCATGTTTCTATTTTTGTGTGAAGAGACAGACAGATTCAGACAGATCAGACAGATTAAAGGTATCGATGTCAGAGGATGAAATCTGCAGGACGTCTTTATAAAACCTTTTTTAGAGTGAAAAATATGAAAAATTAACGACCGACAAAGGAATCACATTAAGACATAAAACACAAATATAAAACATCATTTAAGGATTTAAACGAGATCATTTGCACACTCGCTCTGCGATTCATGTGTCGTCACGTTTCTTTGACTGAAACTTGAGAGCAGGACTTCCTCACATGGTGGTGAAATCACAGCAGAGCCCACACACACACACACACACACACACACACACACACACACACACTCAGTGTTACACTGTTTGTTCTGGCCTGCACATCATTATGAGGGGAATTCACAGACAGGTGCGTCGTCGCTCATACCTGCTCGTGTATTGTGTGTTTGTATAGTGTTAAAATAGTGCACATGTATAGTGCGAGCGGTTGCCGGGTAATCTGTCCTCCCTGTCCGGAGGAAGTGATGATGATGTTTGTTCTTCTTCCACTACGACCTTTGACCTGACATCAGCTCTCGAAGGTTTCAGGAATTTTGTTGTGAATTCCCAATTTAATAAAGAGCTGATTGAAGACAGGAAACTGCAGAGGAACTGAGTGTTACTGCTGACAATCCTGAACTTAAGTACTATTATGAGGTACTTGTACTTTATTTCCATCGTCTGCTACTTCCTACTTCTACTCCGCCACATCTCAGAGGGAAATATTGTACTTTTTTACTGGACTACATTTATCTGACAGCTGTACTTACTTTACACACCCAGATTATTAAAACAGAATATTATCAACAAATAAAATATTATATATCATTATAGATTAAACCAGCAGAATATAAAGTCATTAAAAGTAGCTCCACCTTCACCAGCTGCAACATTAAAGTGATGAACACATTCATGAACCAATGATTATAATCTGCATGATAAGTACTTTTACTTTTTGTACTTTAAGTATATTTTGATGCTAATACTTTTGTACTGTAATATTTAATTTTCAGTGCAGGACTTTTACTTGTAGCAGAGTATTTCTACACTGTAGTATTGCTACTTTTACTTCAGTAAAATGTCAGAGTACTTCTTCCACGGCTGCCGTCCTGATTTGTTTCTTACAGTTTAACACTCAAACCATCACTCATGTTTCTGGTTCTTTTATTTGTTAATGTTGCAGAGCAACACTTTTTAGCTTCGCTCACTAAGAAGCTTAAAGCAGTTTGACTGTTCGGTGAGAAACTGATGATCTAAAATCTGGTTTGGTTTCCGTCCTCATTGTTCCACAGAAGCTGCTGCAGGACGTGAGTTTGGGGAAGTTTTTCTGGATCTTAAAAAGGCATCTGACACATTAAACCACGTTAATCTCGTTCATAAACTTTCCAAATTTAACCGTGAACAGTGTGTTATCACTAAAAATGGGAAATCATCTTTCTTAGAGCATAAAACAGGAATCCCACAGGGCTCTGTTCTCTTTTTATTTAAATGTTACTCGCTCACAGTGTGAATGACTGTTGCAGTCTAAATGATGGTTTTGCTCATTCTTCTTCATATTTTTCTGCTTTTGGTGTTTATGTTATTTTAATTGAATCCTTCTTTGTAACGTTGGCTTCAGTATGAATTCTGTCATTCTGACATTTGATGACGATGATGCACAAACAGCATCACTGATGGTTTACAGGTACAGGTGATCATTTAACACATTATTGACATGACTGGTGTGTACGGATCACTTCTCTGTTTCATATGCAAACAGCTGATTAGGTGTGTTTACATCCATTTATGGCTTCTGTAACTGTGTGAGAGGAAATCAGGAAGTGTTTTGCCTGTTTTTTCTTCTCATATCTGTGAACATGTTTGGTCAACGATGGGTTTGTTTTTCATGAGGAAGCGGACGAGAAGATTTCAAGATTTCAGACTCTGGTTCATGCTCACATTTTCTGTCCGTCTGGTAACTTAAACTCACATTTCTTATGATTTCTATCAGTCTGTAATGACAGAGAAACCAGAATAAGTTGTAAGTGTTTGTGTCACTTTTATGTCTTTGATCTCAGCAACATAATTACTAAACACACATCATTTCTACATTTATAAAAACATCTATTGCAGAACTGCAGCACGACTATCAGCAGCTTAAATCCATCTATAAAAACACGTTATTCTCACTAATTATTGTACAACGATGATTGATCCACTAAAAACTCTACAAACAACACGCTGGTTTCCGTAGCGACTGCAGTGACCTGGTTGGGAGGTCAGGAGGTCGGAGGTCATCTCTTCCCCCAGAAGTTCTCTCGTCTCTTCTGAGCGCGCTCCAGCACGGCAGACGCCATAGAGCAGGAAGCTGCCGAACGCCACGACATCACTGACAGCCGGTCGTCTAGGCAACGGGAAGATAGTTTTTTTTTTTTTTTATTGATAAAAGAGGTAAAATTATAGTTTGTTTTTATTTTAATGTGAAGAGAAGTTTTTAAATGTTCACCGTCATCAGAGCCGCAGCCTCCTCCTGAACACGGCAGCTCCCTGAACCTCAGACCCAACTCACCTGAGGAGACAGGTACGTGATTATCTATGATACATTACATTATAATGTACATTATTGATCAACAATATACTACAGTCACACAGAGGAGGGGTGATATGGATATGATGTACTCTTTTTAAGAGTAGAAATCAAGCACTTTCAAGGTACCTAAACCAAAATCCAGACTCTCGAAGCCTTTATCATCACATCTAAATTTTTACTGTAGATGCAAAAAATTTACAGAATTAATTTGCAGCCACAACACAAATTAAATCATGTTGTTTTTGCTGCCTTCTTCTGATTTTAGGCGTCACTTTGAGAAACTGCTTCTGTCACTATTTTCTGATATCATATAAACCAGACAATCAATTGATTAATGGAGAAGATCATTGGGATCTGTAATGAAATTGATCAGTATTATCAGCAGCTCACCGTTGTGTTGGAAGTCGGGGTGTCTCAGAGTGCCTTGGATACAGTGCGGCGGGGGTGGGAGCAGAGGGGGCGGGGCTACAGGGGAGGGGGTTGTTTGCTTCGTCCTGATTGGTTTAGAGGAAGGACTGGCTGCTGGTTTGTGGTCGGGGGAGGGGCCAGAGGAGGAGGGGAGGTGCAAGGCGTTATTCTCGGGCCACGCCTCCATCCGTTTGACTGGCAGGTCAACTGCAGTCTCCGCCCCCGCTGCCATAGAAACAGCTGACCCAGACCTCTGAACACAAAAACAGTCAGTATCATAATAAATAAAACAATATAATATAATATAAATAATATAATATAATGTAATATAATATGTTTGATTATAATATCACCTGTTTGTATGGAGAAGATTCATCACTGCTCTTCAGTTTTCCCACCAGTATAGCACCTCCTGGAGGACAAACAGAGGTCAAAGGTCACACACTACTGTGGTCTGAGCTGTGTGTGTGTGTGTGTGTGTGTGTGTACCGGTGGCAGGTGTGGTGAGGTCATGGTGAGTTCTCTGAACAGGTAGCATCTTCAGCCTCGGAGTCGGTAACCTTCCCTCCTCCCTACACACACACACACACACACACACACACACACACACACACAGTTTCAGTTCCTGAGAAACCAGAGTTTGGCAGGATGACAAAGTTTCAGACTTTTTGAATTTGAAAAATATTTAATTTTAATTAATTTAATTAATTACACTTTAATAAATGTGTATGTGTTTCTACCAGAAATATAATAATGTCAGCATGACAGACTTCTTAGTGTAAAACAGCTCTGACTGACTTTCTCAGAAGATTAAACTGCAGGATCACACTCAGATCTGATTCCAGCCACAAAAACAAAAATCAGACGCGTGAATGAAGTGAAGCGTGACAGCTCTGACAGCTCAGCATCATCGACCTTCACACACTTTTCCTCCTTTGACCCTCTTATCTTTCCCTTCTTTTACTTTCATATATCAATCCAACACGATGCTCCCACATCGACACGCATCATGTCACAGACACTTACTCGTCTGCATTTCCTTCTTCTTCTTCTTCTCCCCAGGCCATCCACCTCTCAGCAGGAGGACCTGGAGGTGTTGGTACTTTTACTTGTGTGTTTTTGTTTGTTCGGTGCATTTCTCCCGACCCGATAACAGAAGACCTCTTACTGGAGTTACAGGAGCGGCTGAAAACAAAGACAGATGCTTAGAAATCAGCTCAGAAAACATGTTCAGGTGATGTTCTCTCTCCGCCCGCCGCAGCTCTCACCTGGCCAGGTCCAGGGCCTCCACGCAGGAACTGCGGCGGCTGTCTGGGTCGTGGCAGAGGTCAGAGGTCAGGCGGGGGGTGGGGGGGTCAGTAGCTGAGTCTGTGGTGTCTGTTGGCTCCCACAGAGCATTGTGTTCAGACAGCAGCTGGCTCAGGTGGTCTCTGGAGAAATTAGCTCCCCAGGCTCGACGCCGGTATGACGAGGCCTTCTGCCTCAACTCCGTCACCTGGACGGGAACACGGTGAGTCTGTCACCCCCATTTTGACCAAATAGTCCCAGAAACTAAGTATCTCCAGGAGTTAAAGTCAGAATCTAATAGTTTGTAACGAGACAAAGATACTGCGTGAGGTGAAAGGGACAGAAGCATGTCGGTGTTCTTAAAAACAACAGGGAGTTCGGCCCTCTTAGCGCACGATTTCACAATTTTCGTCAAAATACAAACTCTTTCTCCGAGTCATAACTCAGTCAAATCTGAACAAACGGGCATGATACACTTGTTTTTAGATTCAGTGGGAATTACACTTTCTAAGGACATCATGAACTCCGATGTTCATTGTGAATAAATGTCCACAAATCTGCTTAGAAATCATAGAAAAAAAGATGCTCCTTATACATACAGAACTTGCCTGAGACGTTTTTAAGTTCTCTTCAGTATCACAGTAATCCAGTGATTACACTGCAAACAGGAGCTGCTAACAACTAATTCTGCACACTTTGAATGGTGCAAATTTGCCAAAATGTAAACTAATACAGGCTAAAAAAAGTTGTAGCCCACAGCATTACTCACTGACACCATGCCAACATAGTCCTTTAGCTGACACTAACAGGCAGTCGGAAGCCAACTACATACATCTGTTCAGCTGTGTAAAGGCAATAGTTCCTGGACCCTCGGAAAGTAAAACCCCCAGAGCAGGGACTTTTTCGGGGGCAGGATCTGCAGACCAGGAACTAAATTTAGACCCAGACTCCTCCAGTCCAGAGAAGAAGACACTTAAAACTTAAAAGGGCTATAATATATATACTATATCTGAGTGAAATCACTAAAACAAACTCGTGAACCTGAACATAAAGAAAGACTTAATCTTGAAGGCCTGATCTCAATTCTTTGACTCAAGTCAACATAAATATCAGAGCTGAAATGCTGATTAATCAATAAGTTGTTTGACAGAAAATTATCCTGCAACTATTTTGATAAACGTTTCAGTCATTTTTCAGCAGACGCTCTCTGGTTCCAGCTTCTCCCATGTGAGGATTTGCTGCTTTTCTGTGTTTTATTTTCATTTTAAATTGTTTCGGCCTGTTGGTCAGACATCACCTTGGCCTGCCATGAAATTAGTTATAGATATTATTGGTTCCCAGAGGTCAATTGTTAATGATTTTGGTGACCTCGTGGCCTTTCCTCTAGTGCCACTGTGAGTCTTTGGTCCTGAAACTATGAGCAGATCAGAGGGTGATCCACTGAATCATACTGATGCTTCATTGAACTGATGGAAATGTGACAAAGAACTCTGCTGTCAGTTCACATGAAGCCTGTTCAGAAAGCAGCAACATGATGCACTGCTGCTCTACTTCTGAAACAGATCACAACTGTGAAAGTGTGAAATCTGCCAGTTTCAAAACTTTAAATGTGTGCCAACCTCACTGAAACTGAAGCAGAGCAAAGGAGGAAGAAAATGTGTAGAAACCATGTTGGGTGTTGCTCATGACTGACTCTGTAGCTGATGCACATATCAAACAGTGATGCTGAAGGACGAGAGTCGAGGGGAGTCATGAGAAATGATAAAGAGGTTTGTGCAATCACACCGGGTCCGTGAGTCCGTATCAAAACCTTTTAAGGGCAAATCATTAAATTCTACTTTGGTCGACTCGTGTAATTTGTCTTGAGTTGCAGCCTTTGCAACACCTCCCGCTGGAGATTCTGGTAAACCTAACAGTAACCTGACCCTGACCCCAGTCCTGGATAACCCCCGAGCCAGTTTTCAAAGGTAACCTCAGCCTGTCTCTAACCTAAACCTCAACCCCAAGACAACCCGTAAGCCTGACACATCCCTACGCTGACTGTCACTCTGCTGAATGACAGCAGCTCTCACTCTGCAACGCTTTTATTGTTTCCTCTGAACAGACAGCAGCTGACGTCAGCTGACAGCTTCCCTCCACAGACTGAAACTCTTCACAGGCCAGACTCAAAACACGGATGGAAACTTAACGGGAGTAACGTTACACATCGCCCACAGATTCATGGAGTTCATTTATTTAATTAAAATAAGCCTGTTGTGCCTGACCCTGACCCCATTCAGGTGCCAGTTTATTTGGGCCACCTAGCGAAAGCTAATGCAGTCTCAGGACGTTTTCACACCTATAGTCTCTCTGGTCCGAATCAGTTGATGAGTTTGTAAACTTGGAGTGTTTTCCTCTTCGGTTCGGTTTCTTTTCACACAGAGAAAAAATCCAAGGGAACCAAAATGCATCACTACAAACCAAGTGAGAACGTTCACTCTGCTTATTGGTCAGATGTGTTTGGGGCAGGAGCAAGACAGTACATACAGGAAGAAGCTCCTGTGTTCTGGACTAGTGCTTATTTCTGTGAGAGAAACATTTAACATGGAGCAACGGAACAGTTGGCATTTGCTCATAACCGTGTTAATCATCTGGGAAATACACCAGCAAGACCACACCAGCAGAACGCTGAATGCACTTCGAGGAAACGTCTTGAAAATACTGAGCTGCTTCACACTCTGCAAAGAAGACGTGCTGCCGGGAACCGGGCCGAGACCACCTCCTCTAAAAGGTCTTGCTGCAGTTGTTTTGGTCCGCACCCGAGTGTGATTACTGTGTTCACACCTGCCCAAACGAACCGCAGTAACCGGGCAAACGCACCAGGGTTAATTTAAACCGAACCAAACAGGTTTGGTGTGAAAACGCCCTGAGTGTTGGAGGAGGTTTCTAATCTTTTATATCAATGGGTGTAGGTTTGGTTTCAGAAGTGGGAGCAGTCTGCAGTTCTTCAACCACAACAAAATCTGCATTAATGCTTTTTATTTACACACATTTAAACTAAACTAGCAGTTAACAATTAATGCACTAATCCTGAAACTTATATTTTGCTACATTAAACTGAGTTCAGGCTGCGTTCACATCTCATCTAAAGCCACTGCAGATCACATATGTTCACTGTGTTTATGTGAGAGTTTAACATGCTACTCCAAAGCCATGTTCGTTAATGTGCTGCTCTAACAGCCTCCTCTCTTCTGGTTTCAGACCTTCCACCAGATGTTTGAACCTGCTGCAGGGACTGATGTTGGTGATCAGGTCTCAGTCGGTGCTCCAGTTCATCCCAAAGGTGATGGGTGTGATTGAGGTCAGGGCTCTCTGCAGACCAGTCAAGCTCCTCCACACCAAACTGGGAAAGCATTTCTTTATGGAGCTGCTTTGTGCACAGGGGCATGTTGTCATGTTGAAACAGGAAGTGGAAAAACTCAAACAGCTGCCGCAAAGTTGGAGGAACACTTTAAAATACCATTCTATGTTGCATCATTAAGATTTCCCTTAATTGGAACTAACTAACTTAATTGGTCCAAACCAGGAACCACAGCCCCGGTATGTGAACAGGGAGAGTCCACGTACTTTTGGCCATATAGTGAAATGTAAGAGTAACAGTTGTAGAAACTGTTTTCCCTGCACAGGTTTAGGGAATGTACGCTGTTTGTGTGCTGCTGTTTGATGTTTTCAGCTGAAATCTGCAGATTTCACACAGAAAACTCAAAAAGTGCTTCATCTAGCAGCTGCCCTCGTCCTCCTCAACAACACTTTCCACAAGACTGGTGGGAACCTACCTACCTGTGTGTGTGTGTGCGCGTGTGTGTGTGTGTGTGTGTGTGTGTGTGTGTGTGTGTGTGACTAACAGTGAGTTATTTCCCTGAAATGAAGCTCTGTGGTTTCACTGCTGACACTCAGGGTTTCCATCAGCAACACACACACACACACACACAGTTTAGCTGGCTGGCGGCCATTGCGCAAATCCCCCGACTACCACATCAATGAAACTGATCAGGGATGTAGTGATCAGTCAGATCAACCGTCCTCTGCCTGTGAGGTGTTCAAATGTGCACGAGGACAAAGTGCTGCAGTTTAATTTCAGCAAAAAAAAAAAAAGCAAAAGTGGTTGAACCTTTAGTGACAGCGAAGTTCCACACAAAAGAAAGAAATGTAATGTTGTCAACAAATCCCAGTAAAAGACGAGGTATTGTGGAGTATTGTGTGTGTATCACAGCCTGATGTATCTTCTTCCTCTGAGCCACAGAGCTCCATTGTTGATCTAAAAACTATTAAAAACACATCAGTGAGCCTCACTGTTGTTCCTTCATCACCATGAAAACACACACTGGAGTTTACTTGGACTCAGTCCCACACACACCGTCCTGCTGCCCCAAATACTCCCTAGAGCACCAAATGAGGATTCATTCACCGCTGAAAATAGTCCCCAACAAATGCACTATTTCCTCCTGTCTGTTTACGACAGTGAGCAGCTGTTTTAGAAAGTTATTAAGAGACTGATTACATAAATTGATTCTTTTTGCACCTGAAGAGCCTCTTGTATACGTTTTGTCAGTGTGCAGGCATTTTTTTCCTATGATAAAGGACTGTTTATCTTGGCTACACACACCTACACCAGACTACTTGTTAAAAAGCCTGGATTCAAGAGCGCAAACCGTTTCACATTTGTTTCTCATAGTGGGGTTTCCATGTTTGAGCTCTGTTAAACTAAACCCAGCTGAAGAGTCAGCTAACAAGACAACATGTAAATCAAACAGGCTAGCAGTTTCCCCCTGCTTCCAGCCTTTATGCTAAGCTAGGCTAAACACGACCTAGACCTAACTCTGTGCTGATATCCAACTTGTCATCTGACCTGCAGCTTGATAACTGAGTCCAGTACTAAAGACAGTAAGTGACCCCGCCCCTCATTATGATGCGTGCTTAACAAGATTGAACCCTGACCTGAGGGGCGTCGCCGTCCGTGGCTCCGCCTCCCTCCGGGATCCTGTAGAGGGGAGAACGAAAGCTGGACTGATACTCTGTCAACATCCTGTCAGACAGACAGACGACTTCATAAACGTAATGAATTCACAATAAACAGTAACACAGACACACACACACAGAAACACACCTGTGTCCTCTCTGCACCTGAGGAGGAGGAGGAGGGGGCGTGGCATTCTCTTTCTGAGGGGCGGGGGCATGCTGTTTGGGGCGGGGCTTCTTCTCTGACCGCTCCCTCCTCTTTTTGTTGGTCTGGAGATGAAAACAGCTCAGAGTTAACAACAGCAGCACTACGCTGTCACTCTTATTAATAACTTAGAATGACAACATGTGCGTTACAGGTGTCCGGTTCTACTGTCCAGTAACTAAAAGATAATCCACACCTGCCAGCCAATCAGAACTGAGAATCTTCAGTAGCCATGGGATAGATAAAAGTTATTTCTTAATGCATAGACATTTTAAATTCCTTTCCCCTGCATGAAAGTTGCAACTGAGCACAGGTGTGCTTTATATGAATATTAAAAAAAACAGTTTAAAAGGAAATAGTAGAAACAGAAAATGGGACATAAAAGTGAGTTTAGTTGCACTGAAGTCATTTTAAAGAAGAGTTTGTTTACCCAAACAGAACACTACAGTATGTTAGTCAAGTACAAATTCAAGCAGCCTGCAATTCGACAGGAAAGAAAGCCAACGTCAACAGTAGGGGGCAGTGATGCTTCATACAGAACTAAGTACAGCAACAGAGTGTGTGTGCTGTATATACCATGTGTGTGTGGAACAGTGGGACTCTCTGATGTTCCAGGTGTTTCCGAAGGCGGGGCTCGGCGGGCGGGGCCAGACCCTGGAAGCTCCGCCGATACTCTGTTTCCATGGAAACCGGGTTCTTCTTAAAGGGGGGCACAGATCTGCTGCTGGAGTAGAGCACCTGCAGAGGGGAAAGGGTGGGGGTCAAAGGTCAGCAGTCACTAATGACCAGTCACTTAAATACTACTCAATAAAATCAAAGAACAACGAAGTGGCTGACTGAGTGACTCATTTACACTTTTATCACAAGTTGGATCGATAACTAAACACCCAGTAAACTCATCAGTTATTCTTCAGTTTAGTTAAACCAGCAGAAAAACAGTCTACCTCCACCTAGTGGACACACAGCTGAACTACAGGTCTTTAAACTGCACTCACTCTGATCTCAGTCAGTACTACTGCTTCTTAGAAGTACTCAGAAGTAGTAGTCTCCTTGTTGTACTGTCAACAGGAGTAAACACTAGAGTCGTACCGACCTGACTTTATTCTCCTGACTCTGATAAACTCAGAGTTTCTGCTCACACAGAGAACTGATCTGATGCCAGTGCTCTCTTTCCCCCCACATTAAATCTGCATGTGTGGAACCCACTGGAATCATTTTTATGTAAGGTAACGTTATGACACTGACAAAGAAACGATCCACTTCAAACACACAAGCTGTGTCTACTCTTGAAGCCTATGTTTGTTTGTTGCATTTTCTTCCTCATAAAAAAATTGCAAAGTCGATTTTAAATCCTGCGTTTACATCCATGTTTTCTAGCAAGCAGTCTTCTTCTTCTTTGGCTTTGTTGCTGCATCGCTACGTTTGTTAGCGAGTTACCACCACCAACTGTCTGCTGCGTATCAGGTCGGTGCATTCCTAGTTAGCACACATGCTATTGAGTAGCAATCTGTAGTATTTGTATTTATCAAAACAAAGCTTCTGTGTGTGTTCAGGAACATATTGTAGTAACACGCTGATACAGTTATGCAGGCAGGTGGACATTAACTCTCCCTCTTATATGATCATGTTAAAATATATGTTGCATTTGGGAATTTTTGTTAGTACGTGCAGTATTTGGGAGAAGCATACATATAGTCAGACAGTCATTATGTTGTAGAATTCTGCAGTGTTTTGTAAAATGTGGTAGCATTAGCCGTGGACAGTGTTCAGTACTGTTTAGTAATATCGTACCTGTTCTGCAGTCAGTATGGGTGAAGCAGCAGTAACAGGTTTCTTCCAGCTGAACTGTCTGCGGTACTCTGACCTTTGACCTCCTGACCTTTGACCTCCTGACCTCAGTCCCGCCCTCCACCGTAGAGCATGCTGAACCTGCAGCACGGGACGGAGGCAGCACCGTTCATTTATATTTTCAGTGAAGGTTTATGTTACAGAGAGACACACCTGTGGTGGAGGTAGGAACTACATTTCTGCTCACCTCATTGGCCGAGGGCTGCTGTCCATCATGTGCTGCTGTCAAAGGTCGGCCCGGCTGTGGTTGGCTGTCAGGCTTGGAGGGGTGGGGCTTTGCTGAGGAGACAGAAAAACAGCGTTGGGACAATTTGGACAGACCATAATGTAACAGCTCAGAATCAAGTGTCTAAAGTTCGAGGGTCTCGTATGTTGTTTACATTGTAAGACCCAAAGTTGCTGAAAATAAAATTAAGAGTCTTACAATTAAGGTGTAAGAAGATAATGAAAGCAGAGGTATGTGATGTGGATTTACCAGATTTTCCAGCAGCTCCTGGTTCTACTGATGGTCCAGGGTCTGCAGCAGGTCGTGGTCCTGCTGGAGGTCCAGGGTCTGCAGTAGGTCGTGGTCCTGCTGGAGGCTCTGCGTCTGCAGGAGATCCAGGGTCTGCACGAGCTCCAGCAGGGGTTGGAGGTTGTGGCTCCAGGGAAGGCTCCTTCCTGTGGGCTGAGTGATTCCGAGAGGCTGGTGACAAAGAGGTGGAGAAGGAGGAAGATATTTAAAGAACACCTTACTAGCTTACATAGGATGCTAACATTAGCATACTAACAAACTTTTTTATTTTACTATTTTAACATGATAATTTCATGCATATTAACATACTAATATTAGACATGATACATTTATCTTAACATTCTGACGTTGGTAGCTTTAACCGTAAGCTTGTTAATATGTTAACACTACATACTGAAAGCTAGCATGTTCACATCTTAACTGTACTCATATTAACTAAGCTCAGCTGAGCCTAATCCCACAATAATGGGTGTTGAGCCTGACAAAGAACAGGTTAGACTCATGAGATCAATTTATGCCTTGCCTGAGCCAGATTAGCTAAAATGTCCTAAAACTTCCACCATTCAGTGGATAAACAGCACTTTAATAACTTTATTGTGCTCTTGTGTGTTTTAATCTAACGTCTATCTGATAAGATTCTTATGAGTTTGTTATGGAGACTTCCTACCAGCAGGAGGCGCTGTTCTGTGTGCAAGAGGAGTCGGCTGAGCGAGGGAGTGCAGAGAGCTGCAGGACTGAGCAAGACCACCAGGACCGAGTCTTTTCCGACGCTGGAGACCTGGTTCTCTGCTGATACCTGAGAGACAGACATGTCAAAGAAACACGACTCTCAGAATAAATCAAATTCTTTGTTGTTTTTCTCTTTCATATTTCTAAGTGAATATCTTTGGTTCAATTCAAAAATCAGTTTCACTGAGAGGAGGTCATTTGATGGTGCTGCACAAGGAAGTGCTGTAATTTTGACAATTTTAAAATGGTAAAATGTTATTCAGTCAAATTCCCAATATGTTAATAAAAACCTGTTCTGCATTCATACAACTGCAAAATAAATAAATTCACGCTGTATCTGCAGCATGTTCAGACTAAAGTGTGTCCAGTCCTCCTCTGTCCAATCAGAGCTCGTATCAGGGTTCTCACCCATCTGGTCGGAGCGCAGGCCGGCCAACGGGGCGCAGCGCTGAGGAGACACACTTCTGGCCCGGGAAACCCTATAGCTCTTCTGGTATTCACTCTGACACTGAAACAAACACGCAAACACACAAAGACTGTTGCGTTTACTGGCAAACAAAACCCACAGAACTTTATTTTTAATTCTAGTGGAGGTCCAAATGTTTCCAGAGACACCAAATATGTCAGATTTAATCAATATTAGGGAAGTGTTAATAAATCTAGAGTATTTCCATTTGATGAAATGGCGCAGCCATAAAAAACAAAGAATCTTGGGTTTGAATATTTTACTTATTTTAAGCATCATTAAGCTTCAATGAGGTGTTGTAATGAGATGACACACAATATGTACCAATATGTACAGTGTAAGACAGCATCATATAGGTCAGAGAATAATCTTGTTTTTAATTGAAAGGGAAATGCAGGATAAAATCACGAGTTTAAGGTTTAGTCTATATAATGTTACTTGTACTGAAATGATGAGTGAATGTAATGACTAGTCAATCAGCAGAAACTTTTATGCAAACAATGTTTTGATAATCGTTCAAGTCATTTATCAGGTAAAAATAGAAAAGAAATCCCAGCTTCTCTATTTGTTGCTTTTCGCTGTTTTATAGCAATATAATCTGAATATTTTTGGATACAGATTAATAGATTTTCACTATTTACTGACATTTCACAGACACCATGACACACTAATTAATTGAAAAATAATCAAGAGATGAATCAACAATGAGAATAATCACTTGTTGCAGCCATGAATGTCATAAATTATGGCAAAACCCATCCGCATTAATCAAACTTCTTATTCAGTTTGAATGATGAATGAATCAAACAAAACAACAAACCTAAGTGATAATCAATACGGATAATATCATGGAACAATCATTATTTGAATAACTAATATTAAATACAGAGTAGTACTGATGAAGTTGAGTTTGCTATCGTAGCATTAGCAGTTGTACTCTAGCTGTACAGTCAGGTGAGTGTTTGCTCAGACAGGCAGTCAATCTGAAACTGATTAGCTGGATTAGCTCATTACATCAGATTAAATCACATTAATCCTGACTCTGCAGTCTCGTGCGGGGTTATGACCGGTACACCGCGACCGGACAGGTTCACTATAGCTAAAGCTGTCTGTAATTTAGATACTACCAGTTCATAAATATTGCAGCGAGCGTGCTAGGTAACCTAGCTACGTTCGTTAGCATCGGTTTGTTTGGCTAACCTGTTGCTAATGCTAACACCTGTTGCTTACCTTGAAGCGCACAGTCATGGCACGCTCACCGCTGACAAAACACCGCGAGAAGTCACTCCTTTGTCATTGCGCGACTGAGCTGAGTTTGTTAACTAGCCGGTTAACATCGTTTAACTAGCTAACTAACATGACCGGCATGCTAACCAGCTGCTCCACATCTCCTTAGCTTAAGTTACGGGAACAAGCTGCCGCCGTTGCCATGGCAGCTCAGCGTCTTGCGCAGGCGCGTTTGCAGCAAGACGGGCGGTCGACAACTGACGTCAGCTGTATTGTCGTTTCTGTAAAACTTAATAATGACCCTTCTCTCTCTCCCTCCTTCTGGTTTTACGTTATCATTTTTAATCCGTTTATTTTTTATAATCAATTTGGATCAATACCCTTTAGATCATTTTAGAATAATTTCGTGATTTTCTTTGCTGTTACATTCATTCACACAAGGAAGCAGAAAAAGGTGACTTTTTTTTTTTTCTTTCAGTCTCAAAATTGTATAAAACAAAAAGACCAAAAATATAAACTAGAGCTGCAACCATTATCAATGGTTCACATTCACTAGTTCACATTATTATGAGATGCTGGATTACATTAATTATGCATAAATACAAATAAAATGTATATATAAATCTATACTTTGAATATACTGTATCTACTATCTATTTGCGACCTTCGCATTGATCTGAAATATTAGGAAACTGCACTATTGGTTTTGCACTTACATTTCATTAGACATTGTGGTCTAGAGAGTAACAAAGTATGTATAACTTTCTACTTTATTTATCTGTAATTTTAATATATTTTCTCCACTAATCTTTATCATGTTCCTCTCTGGTCTGTTGTTTTGTGCTGCTGTAACGCTCAGTTTTCCTCCTAGGGATCAATAAAGGTTAATTTTAATGATATATTTTTTTACATTTTATCCATGTTATGTAAATTAAATATATAAGAATATAAAATGTAAAAATAAAATAGGATAAATTCTATAGTTTCTGCTGTGGTGTTTGTTGTCAAACGAGCTGCATGACTTTACACAATTCAGCCACCAGAGGGCGATCTATCTAATCCAGAATGACTCCATATTGCAGGTTGCTGTTACAAAATTGCACCACTTTTATTCATTTAAGGCTTTTTAGTTTTTACTTTACATTTGGCTTCACCGCCCCCCTCCCCCCCCTCCCAGCCCCACCTCCACCCCACCCACCCACCCCACCTCCCCCCCGCTGCTGCTGTGGGTTTCTGTACTGGAAGAAATCAGTTCAGACCAATCTTCATACCAGTTTTAAACTCCGGCGGCTGAACCGTGATGATTCAGCAGAATGGGAATTGGATTTTAACCTGATACTTCAGTGGTTGAACTGGTTTCTTTTACATTTCACTGGTCATCATGCCATACAGAGAAAAAAGAAGCAGGTTTATTTCAGTAATGTAAAATAATTTCTTCTCGTTGTGAATGAATTATTTCAGTTTGCATTTGGCTGCAGTTACACTCATCACTTCAGTGCGACTTCTTTTCATTAAAGGAGCCGTTTTATAGAAACTCAGATGTTTAATCTGAGTGCAGATAGGTCCAGGATGTATTTAGCCTAGCTTAGCACAAAGAATGGAAGCATAGGGAAACTGCTAGCCTAGCTCTATAAACAGTAAAAAGAAAAATCCCTTTTAAGAGCCTCAATTTACCATGGACGTTAAGGCCTTCATATGCTTCAAATGCAGTGCTTGTTGGGTTGTCTGACAGCGTCTGAAACCATCTACTACTTTCATCACTTTTCATGTGTATAAACCGAGTGCAACGCCATGAATGTCTCCAAGGAAACACTGTCCAAGTGCGTGCTGTTCTGAAACAGGTATAATTTTGCCTTTTGACACCGTCGGACAACACATCGTACAACCTACTTCTTTTGAAGCATACTGAGGCCTTTAGATCTGCCAAATGCCTTTAACAAAACTATATGATCACGGCATTTGGCCTTTACAGTCCCAGAAGTCGCATGAAGTGACGAATGCCACCACAGCATCTGTTACTGTGGAAGCCAGAAAAGGTCTGACTGCAGCCGCGGCCGGGTGTTGATTTGATTGGCTGTTCTCTCTGGGAGCACAGGTGGGACATCCAGGTGCTGCCTACAGCTTCCTCATCACAGGACCACTGATAGCACACTTTATTTTAACCCCACCTATTAGCATTTATAATGAGTATATAAACACTTAATAAACTGTTATAACACTATAAAGTAGTTGCAGAGAGATATGACATTTAAGTGTTTATCAAGCTATTTGTCAACAACTGTAACTCCACAACACAGCTGTAACCACATAAAAGGACATATTCTAAATGAATATAAAATATGAAGTATTTATTTATGATATGTATAAATGAAGTACTTATTTCTATATAATTAATGATCATTTATAAATACTTCTTCACTCTCTGTGACAACTGAGCAAACTTCATTCGTTGATGAAAGCTAATGAGACATTTTATATTTTTTTATTATTTCTGAGGTCAAGAATAAACTTTGATGCTAGTACATGTGTGTAAACAGTTGATAGTAATAGTAATAAAATAGTAATTAAAGCTAAATATGATTACCGCTGTTATACTGAGTTATAAATGTTTATAAATTGATTAATAAACACTTGTATCTCTTTACAACTACACTATAGTGTGTTATAAATCATCAATTCAGTGTTTATATACTGCTTATTAATACTGAAAAGGGTGGTAAAGTGCTACCCAAACCTTTTCACACAAAACTTTTCACTAGGGATATTCTGGGGCACATCATAACATTGGCTTTCCTATTTGTTAGCATGCTAACAGTTTAATGCTGTACGTTGAGATCACCCCACCACGGCTGCAAACACACCTTCCACCTGGAAGCTTCTGCTCGGCATGCAAACTGTCGCAGCACCTCCTGGAGGTCAGACTGAGTACTGACAGAAACATCAACATGCTACATGACTGAACGTACTGGAGGAGAACCAGAATACTGACAGCAGTACCACACTGTACCGCAGAACTCCCGATAGTACAACACTGTGCACAGCAGTACTCACAGAGGTCACTGGTCCAACATACTGTATCTATAAAATGACCACTCTCACATTACAAACAGAAGGCAGATATTCAAAGGCTTTCTGTGGCTGCTGCTTCACAGGCCACGCCCCCAATACATGAGGGGGCGGGGCTTCCGCTTCACGACCAGTCTCCTCTGGTCAGCCTCAACCTCAGCCAAGCTACTGTCAAAAAGAAACTTCAGTTCAACTTTCTTCTTCAACTGATCAGAATACTGACACCAAAACACTGTGCCAGCGGTACTCCATGCTAACACATTAGCATGTTAGCTTTGAGCTACTATCACTCAACGCAGTGTAAGCCAAAGTGTTAGCATGATATACTACATCCATGCAAGGATATGGAGGGCCAGCCCAAACTTTTTTGGTCACGTTTGGTCGTCCCTTCCTGGATAGTTTAATACATGGCCATCAGTCAAAGGGAGCGTTGACCAACAGGACGTTCGACCAATACTTCAGTGTTTCCCTCTCAGATGTGTTGTGTTAATTACATTAATAATCGGGTAATAATATGGTTAATAATACAGAAACAACACCTGCTGGCTGTCCTGCTCAGTAACACCCCCCCACCCCACCCCCCGGGCCAAAAAGTCATCACAGAAACTGGCCTGGTTCACTGTTGTTATGCAACTCATACTCACAAACATACTAAAACACACACACACTCACAAACAAACACACACACACACGCACATACACACATAGAAGGTACTGGACCAGTGTGAGTCTGCTGTCTAAAGGCAACATGTCCGCCCTGAGCAGCAGATCTAGAGTCAGCTCACCGCACTACTACGCTAACAAGTTAGCACGCAGCTACTATCATTTATTTGTTTCTTTAAGGTTATGGCATTGTTAGCATCCCCTTACAGCATACCAAATATATTGCATTGGCTGTTAGCCAACAAGCTAGCCATTAGATACACTGCTTGATTTTTGCTATGGCGCCCCCAAATGCTCAAGTTTCATTGTTAATGTTTTGAAACTCAACACTGTTTACAAACAGCATGTTAGCATTGGGTTTCTTTGTGAATAAACAACTATAACACTCCACAAGCACTGTGTTAGCATTTTTAGCATTCCCTCACAATTAAGACGTTCCATTAGCTACTAGTACTAGCAGCTAGCCAGGGGGTAGCCAAGATACCATCACCAGCATAATTTGCTCACAATATTTCTCATGTATTTTACTAGCTGCTAGACTAACAAGGTAGCCCAAAGCTACGTAAGCTAAGTACACATTAACTTATTTTTAAAAATGCAAACAAAGCTAACACCCAACAAAAAGAACATTTGGATAGTTAGTATTTTTTCCGAATATTGCCAATTTACTCACGTAGCTGTCAGCTAACTTAAGTTAGCTCAAAGCTACCAGCGCGGTGAGCTGACCGTACAACCTGCTGCACACCCTAACCCCCCACCCCCGCCCCCGCCCCCAAAAATCAAAAACAAAAACATTAAATGACTTTTATATCTTTTCACACAGAATCATAATAACCACTATAATAATAACCACTGTATGGATCCACAGGTTCTACCAGAGCCACACACACGGAGTCAGCCATGTTAGCTGTGACATCACCGGGGTAACCGTGGCAACAACATGGCTGACAGTGAAGTGGTCAAACTGCGTGTGAATGGCTCGGGACTTCTGGAAAATAAGTAAAAGGAAAAGAAAGGAAAGGAAAGAAACATTTAAAATTAAAAGCAAGAAGCCACTCCCCAGAGCGAAATGGCCTAGCAGAGAGCATGATGGGAACCGTTGTTTAAATTTGGGCAGTTGTTTGGACAGCCCCCATTCCTGCAACAGCAGAATCATTATCTTCATCATCATCATCATCATCATCATCATCGCCGCCACAGTCTTTTGATGTTTGGTTTTAATGTTTCCAAGGCAACCGTCTCCGTCGGACAGTGTGGTGAGGGGATGGGAGATGTGGTCGTCACGGGAACAGAGGTCAGAAGGTGGCTGATGTTGATGATGACATGGTTGTGTTAAAGCGGCGTGGCCAGCTGGAAGATGTGGTGTGATTGGTTGGTTGGTTGGTTGTCGGTCAGGTGAGCAGAAAACTGGAGAGAAAGAAGAAAAATTAAAAGTGTGTACAATAGTCTGAGTGTCTAATAGTATCTGTGTGTAGTAAAGACCTACCTGTCATTAGAGAAGTTGACAGGTGGACTTTTTGCGAGTTTTCCCTGGAACTGGACTTTTCCTGTTAATCTGTCGCACAAGGTCATAGAAGATCTACACACACACACACACACACACACACACACACACACACAAACATCAGTATTTTGGGTAAAATATCTAAAGTTTAAGAAAAAAAACAACCGACCCGATCCAAAATGCGGTCCACTCAAACAGAGCCCAACAGAGAAAGAACACTGACACCGGCATAATGTTCATCCAATTAGAGCTAATAGAGTCCGCTTGGAGCCACTCGGGTATTAGACGTTGACACACAGACCCGAGACAACAGAACCGGACCATACCTGAACCCAACTAGACTGAATATAATTTGGACCTGTCACAACTCCGGTCCTGGTTTGGGGCTCAGTTACTACAAACTGAGAATTACCTGTGAAGACCTCTAATGAATAAATAAAAGCCACGTTTTCCACCGCAGGAACTTTCCCCAGGGACTAGGAATCTTTGGAGGAACTCGATTCCACCGCAGGGACCAGGGTCTAAATTAAGTTCTGGGGACATTATTTAACTGCCCAAAAAGTCCCTGCTCAGGGGGGTAGTACTTTCCAAAAGTAGAGGAACTTTGGTCGAGTACTTGCAGCATTTTATTTCAGCCACCATTTTTAAAAATCTGCAGTCGCAAACCGGTTTGTTTCTTTGTTCGTTGAGCTTCGAGACAACGGAGTTACAGAAGAAAGCAAACAACAGACGGGTCTTAAGACTGCGGTGGAAACACAGACAACAACGGGCTGAAGGAACCTCTTAGTTCCTTGAAAAGTAGTTCCTGGGACTAAAAGTTCCAGGTTCTTTGGGAGGAAACGTGGCTGAAGCGTGAGTGTCGTCACCTCGTTGACGTTGATCTTGCTCTTGGCTGAAGTCTCCAGGAAGGCGCAGGAGTTCCACTGGCGGGCGAGGCCGATGCCGGACTCTTTGGCCACCACACGCTCCACCTCCAGGTCACACTTATTTCCAACCAGGATCATGGGAACCTGCAGCGCCACACCAAGGATTCACATTCATATTCACATTCATGCATTCCAACACTACTCGTTGAGTTAGCATTTTTGACAAGTTGAGAATAAAATAAGCTTAGTGATGTTGTGCTCATAGCAGACTAGACCATCGACCTTTCAAAGCAGAACCAGTGCGGCACACAACAAAATTATGTGACTGCCACAAACAAGGCTGTGTTACATCACACACGTATCAGTGAAGTGTCAAGCTTCCAAAATATTTAAAAGCAGAGCCGTGTACTTGTATTTTCATTCAGTGTTTCATTATGAGGTCTGGCATTTTATCTTTCCATATAAATGCAGTAGCAAGAGTTGGCCAGCAGGTGTCACCATTTAGACTGTATCAAACTCTTTGAATCAATGAACCATTTTCAGCATAATTGCTTCAAACAGGTTAAACGGTTTGGAAAGCATCACTAGTTAGACTCCAGTGCTGAAACAATTAGTCAATTAATCAAATAGCTGGTTGAAAGACAACTGATCAATAACAATTAATCCATTTATCAAGCAAAAGTGCCAAACATTCTCTGGTTCCAGCTTGTCAAATGTGAGGATTTGCTGCTTTTCTATATGTTATACCATCATAAATTAGATATCTTTGGATTTTGGACTGTTGGTCCGACAGTTAATCAATCATTGTGACAGATTTTTAGCTCTGCAACATGTGTTTTAGAGCTGGATGTTATTAGCTTTATGAGGTTAGAAAACACTGCAGTGCAGCATCTTAAAAGCACTGCAAAGCACTTAATGTGCAACATATACAGTGAATGTGAAGTGCTGCCCTGGATTCAGAAGTCTCTGGGTGACACTTTACTTGATTCATCACTCCAAGCTGTCTCGTCCTGCACCCCGCCTGAGGTTATAAAACCTTAATCCAGCAGGGGGCAGCAAAAAGCTAAGATCTACACTCATTTGCCAGTTTATTAGGTACACCTAGCTAAAACTGATGAAGTCTAACACAACAGTCCTGCAATAAATCCTCCCTTCATGAAGGTTATAATGTTTGTTTTAGAGACATCTTGATTCAACTGTATGGGAACTCTGGAGGATGTCGTCTGTGGTGCTGTTGAACTGTATTGTGTTATAGAGAGCCGAGGTGAAACCAGAACTTCCTGGTTCTGTTCCAGAAGTAAGAAAACCTCATTCAAAATCTCATTGACATTTGTAACTACATTAACAACAAAACAATCCAGCCTAGGTACAGAGCCTTTCTCAACAGTATGTTGTGTGGCTCGCCTCATATGTTTAGATAAGGACGAAAGCTTTTTGAGAAACAATATTTATGTTTTTTAACGTCCTTTAATGAACACCATTTCCCATAAGCCCTAGATGTTCGTGGCTAGCGGCTGCTGCCAAGAAAACTCCAGGAACACGCTTCGTTTTTTCAGAAAGACTTAAGAAATGCTGAATGAAAGATCGCACTGAGTTCAGAAGCTGGTGGAACAGAGGCTAGACAGGAAGTGAGGTCATGACTTTGGCTCTCTATACTGACAGGTGTTTCTAAGGTGTTTGAGTGTGTGTGTGTCGTACGTCCTCGGTGTCCTTCACTCTGAGGATCTGCTCTCGGAGGTCCTGAAGGTCGTTGAAGGTCGACTGAGCCGTGATGGAGTAAACCAGAGCGAAACCCTGACCGTTCTTCATGTACAGGTCTCTCATCGCCGTGAACTGCTCCTACAGACAGACAGGTCACACACACAGACAGACAGGTGGTCAGGGAGACAGACACATACATTATATGGCCAAAAGTATGTGGACACCCCTGTATACTTCAGTGTCTTGTTGGTGTTTGATTCAGGTTAGGCCACTTAGTTCCAATGAAGGCAAATTAAGAAAAACACAGTCTACAAGGGTAGAGGGGGTAAGACAGACAGACAGACAGGTAGACAGATCTTACTGTTCCTGCTGTGTCCAGGATCTCCAACATACACTGCTGTCCATCGACCTCGACTTGCTGGAAAGAGAGACAGAGAACGAGTCCTCAGTGCTTCACCAAAACATTACCAACAAACTATTTGCCAAGATTTCACAATAAAAGTCACCGGAAACTTGAAAACTTTCTCTCAAAATGTTCAACTTCAACAACATCATAATCTAAACAGATTTAGAGAGAAAGGACCCCAGATTGTCTACATTTTTAGCCCCGCTAGCCGCACGTCTCTAGGGATGTTAATGTCGATCGGTCGATCCACCACCACCACTTTGGTCCAGACTAAAATATCTCAACAACTTTTGGATGGATTGTGATGAAATGTGCTTCATCGTTCATGTTCCCCTCAGGATGAACTGTAATAACTTTGGTGTTCCTCTGGTTTTTCATCTAGCACCATCATCAGGCCAAAGTCTGTCCAATATTGACCAAACACCTGCAAAACTAATGACATTCCCATCAGCCTTAGTTGTACTTTGTGTTTACTGCTAATTAGCTGATGTTAGCATGCTAACACACTAAACTAAGATGGTGAACATGGTGAACATTATACCTGCTAAACATCAGCATGTTAGCATTGTCATTATCAGAATGTTAGCATGCTGATGTTAGCATTTAGCTCAAAGCACCTCTGTACACAGCCTCGCGGAGCTGCTAGTGTTGTTAAAATATATTTTAATTTGTTGGAAAAGGTTTTGTACAAATTGGGAGTGTCCCGTATTTGATGATGCTACGCAGGAAAGCCTTCAGTCTGCACCATCATCCATATCTTATTTAGAGATAATTTTAGTTCAGGAAATTAAGCTATAGTTTCTTTTTGAGTCTTGAACTCATCAAATACCTACTGCTTTCACTCCAAAAAATATAAAACAAAGGAATTGAGACTTGTGGAAACAAATGCAAATTTCATGCATTTGATTGTTTTCCTCTTCCTGTTCCTGTTCATAACTACCCGTCAGGTGCATTGCACACAGCAGACTAAGTTAGGTAATCCAGCCTTGGTGTTTACATACTAGTTTATAGATGGTGAGATTAGATGTGGTGAGTTGGGTGTATGTTTTGAAACGTATCCACAGCGTTAAACCACATTTTATTTATGTGTCTCAGATGGGTGGTGTTAGTGATTCGGGAACATTTCTCAGCTTCGGTTGCCTTGACTTTATATTTTTGTTTTTCACTCTGAACAAATTCTCTGTGGAAGTTTCACTGAGAAAAGAAAAACAAAATGGATGAAAAGTCAATCATGATTTTAAAAATATGAAATAAAAAGTTGAATTTTAGACTTTTTAAGTCAAAATAATGAGCTAGTAAATGGAAATTATGATAAAGTGTCAAAATTATGAGATGAGTCAAAAATTTAACTTACTTTCTCATAATTTTAACTTATTATTTAATCGTTTTGTTTTTTTTATCTCATAATTTTATTTTATTTTTTAAGTCAAAGTTTTGTTTTACCATGAGCATCTTTATTTTTATTTATCATCTTCTTCTTCTCTTGATTCTTTTTCTTCTCCTCCTCCTCATTCCTCTTCTGCTCTTTCTTCTTCTGATCATTTTCCTTCCTGTCTGTCTTCTCCTCCTTCATCCTCACCTCCGTCTTTTCCTTTTTATTCTTTTATTCTTTCTCCTTTTCCTTCGTGTCGTGTGGTACGATGGTTAGCAGCTAACATTAGCATTCAGACAACCCTCAACCTGTCTGACCTCCGTCCCATCACCCCATGGGAACTAGTGACTGCTGTCTCACATCACTCACACAGACTGACATGTTATGACGAGGACAGACAGACGGGCTGGAGCTGTCTTACCTTCCTGTAGGAATCCTCTATCGTTGGGTCGTATTTCTCCACAAAGATCCCCTGAACAAACTGGACAGTCTGGAGACAGACAGACAGACAGACAGACAGAGAGACAGAGAGACAGACAGGCAGAGAGAGAGAGACAGGCAGTGAGATAAAGGGAAGTAGGCCAGTAGTGTTAATGGAGCTCTGTTCTCTATTGGAAGTCATTAGAATGGAATTAATGTGACACACTGACACATCTCCATTATATCATCTGGAGTAAAGCACTTCATTGTAGTGAGACTTACACCAGTGTGTGTGTGTGTGTGTGTGTGTGTGTGTGTCGAGTGGAAGGACTGAAGATGATTCACAGACATACAGTGACATCAGTCTGCGTCCTTTTTTCCAGAGGAAATTTGAGCAACGATTTGTAACGTTGCAACAAATAAAACTCAGATTAGATGCATTTTCATCGGCGTCAGGAGAATTTGGGTTCTGCTGTTCTTACTCGTACAGCTCCGAAGCTTCATAAACAATTTATACATCGAAACGTGGACACACTCGTCCGCTCCGACACGATGTTTCTCTCTTTGCAACAGGACTTGTGGTTTTTGAATTAAATGCCTCAAACTGTAGCAGTGATGCACTTTCACACTTTAATCTAATCACAGCAGGATGGAGATTTTCACAGCAAGAGGCAGTAGTACAAGTTTGAGGATTTTATTTTGAAACTAGAATAAGAAAAATAAATCTAAACTTACACAAAGTAGTGATGCAAAGTTTTAGGATTTTGTTGTTGTGTTTTTCTTATCTAATCCCTCCTAAAGGATTGTGTGTTTTCTTATTGTTAATAAATTCCATTAAAAGACCCAAACCAACAACATGTTAGAAATGTGTCTAATATTTCTATTTGATGAAATGATGCAGCCATAAAAAATCGTGGAAGTTTTGGGTTTAAATATATATCTCAGTGTAAACATCAAACACCTTCACTGAAGACCTGGAACAAACTGATACAGAATATATATGAAACAAAGATCATTTTAACAACCTTAAAGCTACGGGAAACATGTTTTAAAAAAGGCTCCATTATTTCCTCAAACAGCTCACTGCAGTTTTTATCAAACAAACAGGAGGAAATAGTGCATTTGCTGGGGACTACTTTCAGCGGCGGATGAATCCACATTTGGTGCTCTAGTGAGTATTTGGGGCAGCAGGACGGTGTGTAAATAAACTGCAGTGTGTGTGTTGGTGGTGATGAAGGAACAACAGTGAGGCTCACTGATGTGTTTTTAGTAGTTTTTATGGCTCAGAGGAAGAACACCTGGTGGGTTTAGTAACTTACCAGAGCTGACTTTCCGACTCCTCCTGATCCTAAAACAACCAGTTTGTATTCACGCATCCTGACTGTCTGTCTGCTGGGCGAGAGAGAGACAGAGACAGAGAGAGAGAGA